>JAWPHD010001303.1:0-336087 GCA_037043455.1 Cyrtodaria siliqua
GGGTATTTTAGAACACGTGAAAAACAAAATACTTTTAATCAGCACATATACATTATTATATGACCTGAACACCTGGATAGAGTTTTGATGCACGGTTGTGTAGTCTAATTGTGCCATTATTTGGGTGGTTAGTTTCTTTAATTTAAGTACCGTAGTTAAAACATTTAAAATGTTTATCTTTCATGATTTTATGAGGAAAACTCTCAGTACCATAAAAGTTAACATTTATCCTTTGGGTTGTACTTAGTTTGAAGGTCATACTGGAATACTGGAAAATAAACAGTAATCTATAAAAAAAAAAAAGAAAGAAGAAATTATTAAGTAAAATAAACCTTTAGCTAATGCGACGAGGTCGTCTATTGCTTGTATTTTCCAGTCAAACTCGGACATCTTTGTCAGCAAGCTGACACTCTAGTTCCTTTTTCTCTGCCATCCTCTCAATCTGGGAAAGTAATAATAATGTTGATGATAACGATGATGGTGATGATGATGATTGTGGTGGTAATGGTCTCACACCTCAATTAATTTTCCCATAGGGTTACTGTACAGCCTTTTCCAACATCTAAGCTTCAAAGCAGGCCAGTAGACATTGTTGTTGGTTTAATATCGTCAGTATAGCCAAGACCAGTAATTTAAAACAATAAAATACATAAGTTAGCCAGGTTGGTTTTTTTTCTCGCTCATGTTTATGTGACCCCTATGGAAAATACACAATTCATACACTAGCCAGCTGAATATGTGGTGATTAGGTCAAACACTTCTGAAATTTGAGTGAAACCTCATATCAACATGGGATTTTCTGTATCATCTGTCTTTCACACTGCAGATGTATGCTAAAGCAAAGAAAAACCTATTTTTCAAATTAAAAATTGCCTAAAATTGAGAAAAAAATAGAATTATTTTCTGTTTTCCTTTTGTCTCTAGATCCGTGAGCTTCCAGGGGAGATAATAGAGGTGTGAGACCTGAAGAGAGTAAATATTTTTAGCAAAATCATCCATAACATAATATTTAGTAGTTATGTGCAGTACCTATACAGTATGACCATAAGCATGCCTCTATCATATTTAGAAGTGAAATAATTCAGGATTATGTGATTGAGAGTAACGCGTGGATTCGACAAGTTCTCGCTGTAAAATAAAAATGAAAAAATGTTTTCATAACATATAGCATTTGCATAATAACTCCACCGTTTTTGCCTCAATATTCATGAGATTTTCATCAGAATCTCCTTTTGTCATCTGCTATCATATGATTATGATAAAAACAATATTAGTTTATGTCATGGTATCAGACATATGTATTTAATGATCAACTGCTGAAATCTGAAGAAGAAAAATATCATTTCTTCCGGTATCCATGGTAACAAGATAAAAGTCTAAAGTATACTAGTCAATAGCTATGCATTTAGATTATGCATGTCAAACAAACCACCAACTAAGCTTAGATATGAGAATATGAAGAAATATGCAAGTCGAGTATCACTTGAATTTTGGCGGTATTCTGCCTTTAACATAAAAAGACAGTGTTTTATTGTCCCTTATCAGTGTTTTATTGTCCCTTATCAGTGTTTTATTGTCCCTTATCAGTGTTTTATTGGCCCTTATCAGTGTTTTATTGGCCCATATCAGTGTTGTGTTGACCCTTATCAGTGTTTTATTGGGCCGTATCAGTGTTTTATTGACCCGTATCAGTGTTGTATTGGCCCTTATCAGTGTTTTATTGGCCCTTATCAGTGTTGTATTGGCCCTTATCAGTGTTTTATTGGCCCTTATCAGTGTTGTATTGGCCCTTATCAGTGTTTTATTGGCCCTTATCAGTGTTGTATTGGCCCTTATCAGTGTTTTATTGGCCCTTATCAGTGTTGTATTGGCCCTTATCAGTGTTTTATTGGCCCTTATCAGTGTTGTATTGGCCCATATCAGTGTTTTATTGACCCGTATCAGTGTTGTATTGGCCCTTATCAGTGTTTTATTGACACTTATCAGTGTTTTACTGACCCATATCAGTGTTTTATTGACCCGTATCAGTGTTGTATTGGCCCTTATCAGTGTTTTATTGACACTTATCAGTGTTTTATTGACCCTTATCAGTGTTTTATTGACCCGTATCAGTGTTTTATTGTCCCTTATCAGTGTTTTATTGACCCTTATCAGGAAATGTATCGACAAGTTCTTCAATCATGCATATCAAATTGTATTAAGGTGAGTTATTATGCCCTTGAATTAGCAAACACAACATAAAAGTTTTGAAGGCCAAACTATGTATTTTCTTCAATTCAAGAGCAAATAACTCCCTTCAATACCAACAGGTATTCATGACTGAACAATTTGTCAAAGATATTATTATTCACATTCTGTAAAAATAATGTTAATATTGGATGTAAAATGGAAAGGCTATAGAGGTAACAAGGCCATGTTATGTTACGCTATGTTTGCTAATTCAAGGGCAGATAACTCACTTTAATACTATGTGACTGGAAAAAACTTGTCCCAGATTTGATTATTCAATACACATTTTGTTTGGTTTCGACTGGATGAAAAATCGACCAATAATATGTCCGTAGCAAGTTTACTGGTCCGGCTGCATATAATCTAAATGATGGTGATAATTAAGACAACATGTGATTGCTGTCAAAGAGGATACACACTTTAATATGATTATTAGTCCCCACCAGTCCTGACCGGAGGGGACTTTAGGTTTACCCTCTGTCCATCTGTCTATCTGTCTGTCAATTTTTTGTCCGGACTGTAACTTTGTCATGCATTGTGGGATTTTTAACAACTTGGCACAAATGTTCACCATAATGGGGAGGGCGTGTCGCGCGCAAGACCCAGGTCCGTTTGTCAAAGGTCAAAATACTATAACCATATGGACACTTGGTTTATAAAAACAAACTATTTAAGAATTAAATATATTTAATGCATTATCCAATAACGTTCTCAAAACATCTTGACATAAGTTGTGGTAGTTTTGGTTCAATAATATAATCAGTTATCAGATCAAAATGTGTGCTTGCAAGATAGAATGATGACAGCAGTAACCTACTACATTCAGAAGGTATTCGTAGATAATAGTTCACTGGGTGATGCAACTATCAGATTGCAAGTATGGTGCAATTAAATATTAACTTAATAGAATAGAGTTGAGTGACAGATATCACCTGATGCAATGATATAGGCGCCTTAAGAAATGAAACAATCTGAATTATTTGGGAATCTTCCCACCTGCATGTTATTGTATTACACTATATTGTATTACACTATATTTTATTACACTATATGGCATTACACTATATTGTAGTATATCATATTGTATTACACCATATTGCATTACACTATATTGTATTACAATTTATTGTATACTTTCATATTGTCTGGTTTAGTTTGCATTGAGCTAAGAGAGCAATATTCTACGATATTGCACAGATTGATATTGCACCGGAACTTCTTCTCGTGCTTGCTAAGAGCCGCGAAATAGAAATAAGGAACTACTTTCAAATAAAATAACGGAATCCTTCCTATAGTGTCAACAAAAAAATTGTGTTTTTTTTTCAACCTTTTATGGCAGAAATTGATAAAATAATTGGAATGGTCACTCACCCACTGTTTTTAACGTTATCGAATGGTAAACAAACTTTAGAAAATCGCTTGATGTTTTTAATGACGTCATCAGACGGCGACGTCTTTTTCGCGCAAAATAATCATCCACACAAAATGAAACTGAATGACAAGATAGGAATTCCATCAAAAGCTATAAAAATAACACAAATACAATGAAAAGTAATAGACATACAATTAACATTGATCGAAAACAATATGAAAGTATACAATAAAAAGGTTATTGAATTTGTATGGCTAAATATTACTTGGAACTCGGTTGTTTTGGCGCAGGACGACTCGCAAGCGCAGGACGACTCGCAAGCTCGTCGTTGCGCGTCGTCCTTTGCCAAAACAATGAGTTCCAAGTAATATTTAGCAATACAAAAAGGTTATTGAATTTGTATGGCTAAATATTACTTGGAACTCGTTGTTTTGGCGCAGGACGCTCGTCGTCCTTTGCCAAAACAACTCGTTCCAAGTAATATTTAGCCATACAAATTCAACAACCTATAATATTGTATTACACTATATTGTAATACACTTAATATTTTATTACACTGTATTGCATTACACTATATTGCATTACACTATATTGTATTACACTATATTGCATTACACTGTATTGCATTACACTATATTGTATTACACTATATTGCATTACAATGTATTGCATTACACTATATTGCATTACACTATATTGTATTACACTATATTGCATTACACTGTATTGCATTACACTATATTGTATTACACTATATTGCATTACACTGTATTGCATTACACTATATTGCATTACACTATATTGCATTACACTGTATTGCATTACACTATATTGAATTACACTATATTGCAGTACACTGTATTGCATTACACTATATTGCATTACACTATATTGTATTACACTATATTATATTACACTTAAGAAATATAAAAAGATCGGACAGGGAAAGTAGCATTCAAGGAGGACAGTCAACCACAAAACACAGAAAAAAACATGAAAACAGACAAACAAGAAGGCAAAAGTAATAATAAAAGTAAACGACATCACAAACACAAAAGGGTTGACAATAGGGCTACCGCCTTGGAACGGTCAGTGGCAAAGTAGGCCACTGGGGGTTTAAACCGGTTCTAGTGTGCACTAAACCTCACACTTACCCTACTGTCATCCCATTAAAACAGGACAGTGTAAATAAAGAAATCCCTGCCATGATCTAATCTCTAACCAACAAGGCAGCATCAATAGGCAATATAAGTAAAGCACAAATATGCTCGTGTAAATATAATACAAAAAAACAATAGCCTAGAAAGCCACAATGAAGGTACTCAATGACTTGGCAGAAGCCAGAGCAGTAAGAGAATACACCATTAAGGGCACGACAAGAAAGATCATGGACAAACATCGAACGCCACCGTCCCAATGGGCTTTAGGTAGGCTTCATCATAGGGTCCACAGCCTGTCCGGTCATCGTACAATTAAAGAGGAAAGCATAGTGGCGAACTGTAAAAGGGTCCACCACCAAGCATGCAGTACGTTGCAAAATGATAGGGTCATAACCTCTTTTGATAAATTTTTTAACAAGTTTAACAAAGATAGTATATGGAAGTGATCATGACCAAGAATCTTACGAAGTTTATAAATCACATCACCATAGAAGTCAGGTTGTGATAGTCCTTGTAATATTGCATTACACTGTATTGTATTACACTATATTGTATTACACTATATTATATTACACTTAATATTGCATTACACTGTATTGTATTACACTATATTGTATTACACTATATTGTATTACACTATATTATATTACACTTAATATTGCATTACACTGTATTGCATTACACTATATTGTATTACACAATATTGTATTACACTATATTGTATTACACTATATTATATTACACTTAATATTATATTACACTTAATATTGCATTACACTATATTGCATTACACTATATTGTATTACACTATATTGTATTACACCACATTTTCAACATCAATCACACGACTAAAATATCTCTTCCCTACAATATTGCAATGAGACCATATATATACGGAAAGGAAAAAGAAACGTGAAAAGGGAATTTTCGCTATATATTATATGTACTACACACTTAATTCCATATATATTCCAAGGAAATCCCAAGATGTTTTGTAAAAAGGAAAGTTGCAGTTAGTTAGAGAAAGGACACAACTGTGATGTTGTAGTCATTTTAATCACAGTACACGTTATAACAAGAAATTCATAAATGTTGAAGTTTCTCTTTGAAAAAATTGAGCCAGTTCAATACTGTATTAAACAAGCATTCAAATTCCCATTTAAAAATGTTCTTCGCGTGCTTTAAACCGTGTATGTTTATGAAAGATTTAGTATATTTATTACGATAAAGACCGGAAGTCAACAAGGAGTGAGTACATTTATTACGATAAAGACCGGAAGTCAACAAGGATGTGTTTCCTTTAGAAAATTGAAGATTGAAAAGAGACAGTTAAACTGTGTATCGTAGCTATATAAGCTTGCAAGAAAAATGAGTTGTTTGTGCTAAAGAGTTATTACACAAAGATCTGGCTGGTTTTCGAACTTGTCCGAGCTTTCATTGATATTAACAACCTGTTAAAGTTTGGTAAAGATCGGGTGAAAAATGAAGGCCCTATCGTCTTAACGAGACAAAAAAATTAACGACGGACTGACGACGGACAACTCGGCATCCCATAAGCTCTGCTGGCCTTCGGCCGGTCGAGCTAATAAATATATTTCGAGTGGGAGTAAGAGTGTGTAAGACTTAACCAAAACAACACAGAAATATCTAAAAAAAAAAAAAATTGTTATAAGAAGCTATGTGTAAGAATTTATCAAAACAACACAGATATATGTAAAAAACAATAAACATTAAACAAAAATATTCCAGTTTCGAGCGTGGGAATGGGTGGGGGGTAGGGGGGCAACAAGCTATGTGTAAGAATTGACCAAAACAACACAGAAATATGTAAAAAAAAAAAAATTGTGTGTGTGTGTGTGTGTGCGGGTCGAGAGGCAGGAGGTCAAGCGGGGGGAGGGAGTAGCAACATATAAGAAGCTATGTGTAAGAATTTACCAAAACAACACAGAAATATGTGAAAAAACAATAAACATTAAATAAAAATATTCCAGTTTTGAGCATGGGGGTGGGGTGGGGTGGTGTGGGAGGGAGGGGGGGGGGTGGGGGGGGGGGGGCAACATAGCCGTGTAAGAATTGGCCAAAACAACACAGAAATATGTAAAAAAAAAAAGAAAAAAAAAAGAAAAAAAAAAGAAAAAAAAAAAGCTTTTTGTGTGTGTGTGTGTGTGTGTGCAGGTGGGGGCTGAGGGGGAGGGCAGGAGGTGGCCGGGGGTGGCGGGGGAAGGGAGCAGCAACATTTAAGAAGCTATGTGTTGAATTGACCATAACAACAGAGAAATATGTAAAAAACAAGAAATGTCACAGTAAGTGACAAATGCCCCCGAAGTGACCTGTAAGTGTGACCTTGACCTTGGAGCAATATGAAACCAACAGATATATTTAAAAAAAAATCAAAAAAAATAAATCAATAAATCAAACAATAAAAATAAAATAAAATAAAATTTAATCAAGAGGCCCAAGAGGGCCTGTGGACGCTCTACTGGCTAACATGGCTCTTATAACATCAATGTAGCGAGTGACTGCCATTTACATTTTTTTGAAAGTTTCGGGCAAAAAACAGCTTTTTAACTAAATCAAGGGCCATAACTAAAGAATTTGGTAAAGTTTGATAAAGATCAAAATGAAGGCCATACCATATTAACGAGGCAAAATATAGCATTTTTAACTAAATCAAGAGCCATAACTCCTCTGTTACTGGTCCGACTGGTCCAACATAGAGCTAAAAAAAAAAAAAAAAAAAATGAAAAATAAGTAATAATTTCAAAACTAGGGGAAAAAAATATAATAATAATAATTAAAAAAAAAAAAAAAAAAATTTAAAAAAAAAAAAATTAAAAAAAAAATATAAAAAAAAAAAATATAAAAAAAAAAAAAAATTAATAATAATAATAAAAAAAAAAATATAAAAAAAAAAAAAACTTAAAATAAAATAAAATTAATAATAATATAAAAAAAATACTGTCATAAAAACTGGTAAAGATTGCCAAAGATCAGATGACGAGGCAAATAATAGCATTTTTAAGAAAATCAAGGGCTATAACTCCGCTATTACTTGTCCGATCTGGTTGGTTTTCGAACTTGACCAAGCTTTCATAGACATTAACAATCTGATAAAGTTTGGTAAAGATCGGATGAAAAATGAAGGCCCTATCGTCTTAACGGCAAAATATATCATTTTGAAGTAAATCAAGGGCTACAACTCCGATGTTACTGGTTTTCGTACTTGTCCGAGCTCTCATTGATATTAACAATCTGATAAAGTTTGGTAAAGATCGGATGAACAATGAAGCCTCTATAGTCTTAACGAGGCAAAATATAGCATTTTTAACTAAATCAAGGGCCATAACTCCGCTGTTACTAGTCCGATATAGCTGGTTTTCGAACTCGAGCTTTCATTGATATTAACAATCTGATAAAGTTTGGTAAAGATCGGATGAACAATGAAGCCCCTATCGTCTTAACGAGGCAAAATATAGCATTTTTAACTAAATCAAGGGCCATAACTCCGCTGTTATTGGTCCGATATGGCTGTTTTTCAAACTTGTTCGAGCTTTCAACGACATTAACAATCTGATAAAGATTGGTTAAGATCGGATGAACAATGAAGCCCCTATTGTCTTAACGATGCAAAATATAGCATTTTTAACTAAATCAAGGGACACAATTCCGCTGTTACTAGTCCGATATGGCTGGTTTTCGAACTTATCTGACCTTTCATTGATATTAACAATGTGGTTAAGTTTGGTAAAGATAGGATGAAAAACGAAGGCCATATCGTGTTAACGAGGCAAAATATAGCAATATAGCATTTTTAACTAAATCAAGGACCATAACTCCGCTGTTACTGGTCCAATCTGGCTGGTTTTTGAATTTGTCCGAGCTTTCATTGATATTAACAATCTGGTAGAGTTTGGTAAAGATAGGATGAAAAATGAATGCCCTATCGTCTTAACGAGGCACAATTTAGCAATATAGCATTTTAAACTAAATCAAGGGCCATAACTCCGCTGTTACTAGTCCGATCTGGCTGGTTTTCGAACTCATCCGAGCTTTCATTGATATTAACAACCTGTTAAAGTTTGGTAAAGATCGGATGAAAAATGAAGGCCCTATCGTCTTAACGAGACAAAAGTTAACAACGGACGGACGACGGACGGACGGACAACTTGGCATCCCATAAGCTCTGCTGGCCTTCGGCCAGTAGAGCTAAAAATAAAAAATAAAAAATAAATATATATATATTTTTTTTTTCAATCCAACAAGGCATTTAGGAGGAGTACAGTAGGACTATTTTACGAATTTTCAATTAAAACAGATGCCATTTTTTTACACCCGAAATTGGGCGAGCTACGTCGGCGAGCACTACGGGTACCTATGGAGTCTAACAACACGCGTACAGTGATTCATACCGTAGATTATGTAAAAAATAATACCTTGCTGG
This sequence comes from Cyrtodaria siliqua, assembly GCA_037043455.1. Taxonomy (NCBI): domain Eukaryota; kingdom Metazoa; phylum Mollusca; class Bivalvia; order Adapedonta; family Hiatellidae; genus Cyrtodaria; species Cyrtodaria siliqua. The sequence continues at coordinate 9,203 of JAWPHD010001303.1, forward strand.
ATGAAATAATGTCCCATTTTGTGCAGTGTTGGTGACTGACAGGTCACTGTGACATAACTTGACACATGAAATTGACATGTTGGTGCAAGTTGGATTTGGGATTACTGTCTGCTGCTGGAGGTCCATGATCAAGGTATTTGTTTTGTCATTAAAATGTGTTTGTTAATAAACAGTACACACCACTTTTAGATCGTACATCTTTAGACATTGGCCAAATACAGTGCCTAAAAAAGTGGTGTATACTGTATAATAGAAATTTCATAATCACTATAAGTGTTTTTCCTGTACTCCGATCTTTCCAGTAAATGGATGTACAGTAAACTTTAGAATGTTTCGTGGAATAAAACAATTACTAGTAGAAATGCTATCAATGTCCCCCACACCCCGCCCCCACCCAAGTACGGTAAATGGGGGTGTGGGGGTAGATGGAGCTTGCATACCGAAAAGAAGGAGGGGTAAGGAAACTAGAAACCCCCTCCACCCCCACTCCTCCCACCCCCACCCCTGAGATACATGAATGTAAATTGTTAGCGTTGTCTCTATATCGTTATGTTATCCCAATTTTCTCGCACATTCGTAAATACATAACCCGATACAACTACCATTGAAACAATGTAGACTGCCATAGACATTTGACTAAAATCGGTCAGATTCATATTTATGTACAGTAAAGTTTTGAGGCAAGGAAGTGATTTTGAATTTACATTTATTTACATTTACTACATACTTTCTGTTGCGAAATAAACAACGCAATTTCGAGAAAGTACATTTCACTTAAAAGCCTTTAAGGAGGTGGAGCTACTACGCTTGCCTCCAGTGTGTCTCAAAAGAAATGACTATTCCATGGGCTGGAAGTGGAACAATGTTTTTAATGGATCTCCAGTTAGGCTACATTATATTTTACATGTATAATGAATGATGGGAGATGTTTTTATTACATTAACCGTGTTATTGAGCACAAGTAGTATTCATGCTTTATTCTATTTAGTTCTTCTTTTATTATTTATTTATTAAATATGTTACATTTAATATGTATAACAAAGGATAAACTATGTCTGTTTGATCATTGACATTGGATTGATGTTGTTTTCAGAGAGGCCACAAATGTGAATCGTGCCCTTGAGCAGCTCTAAGTGAAGTGATACTGACGACTTCAGAATGTCAAGCCGTATTAAATGCCATTGGATCATATGGAGGTGAGAGCCTTTTTAAAAATTGTTTGCACTTGTGTAGTTCTTTAAACGGAGCTTGTGTTATGCTTGCACGGTGCTGTTCAAAGTTAGAGTAAAAAATGTTTTCAGTGATAATGCAGCGTGATTGTCATATGAGCTCGTGTAAACTACATGTACTGGATACATGTGAAAACAAGTTGTGTTAAAGGGACACTAGGCAGTCTTTATTTGTTTAAATCTTCTGGAGTTCGGTTAATTTTTCTGCATAGTTTGTATTTGTGCATCATTAATATTATTTATTAGAATAGTTCAGAAGAAAGTGTTTTACACATTACTTACTGTTGATAATAGTGCACCTATAATATATTTAAGTATTTGATAGAATAACGTAGACAAAATGAAACACTTTTATTTAACTTTTAATGCAAAGCAGGTTTAAATTTAAAATGTTACCAGGTTAACAAATGGAGATGCTAATGTTAAAGCTTGATAAATACTTCAAGATTGCCGTGTGTCTCTTTAACATCAACTAATTACAATATGATTATGGTCTATGTGATGGTTCCCCAATTTATTAAAGGGACACAGAGCAAATTTCCAATCTTGTGTCTGTTTTACACATTTTCACATCAGAACAGACCACACATCTACAAAAGTGTCTTCTCAACTGACCTATTTAATCATGTTTTATTTCTAAAACTAGCGGCATCACCAGGTTTTGAGAGAGAAAATAAATAGTTGTATATTAATGTTTTCTCCCATGTAAAATGACCTTACTAAGTCATTAAAGTAAAATATCCTATGAACAAAACGTTTACAATTTAACAATTTTAGATTTTTGGCAAGACTTTTATTTTATTCCCCTTCTAGTAAAAATGGCTTATAGAGCATTGCACCCCATGTTAGATTTAACTTTCCTTATAATAGATTCTTGCTGTACTGTTGGGTGAAAAATACATTAAAATTGTTCTATAATCATGTCAGTTCAATCATATACTCGTATGATACACAATATAATATGTATTACACAATATAATATGTATTGACCCTATACTTGATGTGCCATTTACTCAGTTTTGGTCAAGGGACGTTTATAGCATATCGGCTTTGAATCCAGTGAACACGGATTCAATTCTTACTGGCGCCACTGGGTTACTTCGATGTGTCCTGCTAGCCCCATTCGTCTGATGGGAAAGTAAACCGGATGGTCCTGTGTATCGGAGTCTGTCCTCCAAGCACGTTAAAGAACCATAGGTATCTAATCGGTAGTAAGCGTAGGGCAGGGTTCCTGGATGCCTATGTATCTTTCCTCCTATCTTTGGGGCGGCTCGAAATAACCTAAACAACGTGTTGATGAGGCGTTAAACAATTATTAAATTGTAAACTGTCCCATTCCCCTAAACATGCCCTAGCTCCCTCTCGCAACACCTGATTCAAATTGAATACTCTGCTCGACTTATATTAACTTTTTATTCTATGTCTTTCTTTTCTTTCAGTCTGCACGTCATGTGGAAGAAGACTCCATGTACACCACTGGCCAGAGTCAATGCTGAAGTTTATGTTCGCTCAATTATTTGCTAAATAAAGTATACATATGAACTAACATATTGTCTTTATAATTATGTCTTCCACCACAAAGTGGTAGGTGGGACAGATTATATTTGGCCTTTCCGTTTGTCCGTCACAAATCTTGTCTGCGCTACTTGTTGAATTTTGACGAAACTTTGTACGAAGCATCAGTATGTGCATATCAAATATTGAAGGTCAAGGGCGCCGTGACCCAATAATGATTATGAAAAACCTTGTCTGCACTGTTCACTACCCCAGAAGCAAAATTCATGGTTTGAGTGCATTTGGTGAGAGACTGATGCCTTTTGATTTTGAGGTCATTAGGTCAAAGGTCATTGTCACCGTGACATGATAATGTAAAATGTTGTAAACTTAAGTCCACTTTCCCTAAAGCAAATCTCATGAAACTTAATGGATGGATTGCCTGTGGCGAGAGGGTGATCCTTTTGATTTTAAGTGGGTCAACGGTCAAGGTCACTGACAGGATAATGAAACGCATTGTCCGCACTGTAACTTCTCTTTTCCTGAAGGAAGTCTCTTGAAACGTCATGGGTTGACTGCCTGTGATAAGACTACTGCGCCGTTTGATGATTTTGAGGTTAATAGGTCAAAGGTCAATATCACCCTGAAACGATCATGAAATATATTCAAACGTCATGGTTTGACTGCCTTTGGTAAGAGTATGATCCCTATTAATATTGAGGTCAGTAAATCTGAGGTCAACGTCACAGAGACTGATCATGAAAAATCGTGTCCGCAATCAAACTCTTTATTACTTTCTCTGAAGCTAATTTCATAAAACTTCATACTTTGACTGCCTTTGGTGAAATGATAATCCATGTTTATTTTGAAGTCAGTAGTTGAAAGGTCCGTTACCATGAACGGAAAATGAAAAGTATTGCCCACACAGTTTTTCCTCTTACCTAAAGCACATTTCATGAAACTTCATTGGTGGACAGTGGAAAGAGGATGATCATTTGATTTTTAGGTAAAAGGTCAAGTTCCCTGCAGACATCCACTATCCAAGGATTAGCATATGTTACAACACACATGTTATAATATTAATGGTATAATATATGAATATTTTCTTGCACAATGTTGAATCCGTTAAAACAAGTGGTTTTGTTCACCGATACTGACGCCTGTGAACCAAACCACTTGTTTTTAATTTACAAGATTCAACAGTGTGTAAGACATATTCCGATCATCCATTTTTTTTTTTAATTATAAATTAAAAAATGTAAATATTAAAACAAACAAAACATGCTATTTGATGAAAACAGACGTATTCAAATTTTCAAAGTAGCAATATTCGCAGAATATAGTAGATTTCAACTGCTGAAAACAAACATGTATTTTTTTTCCAGGAAATAATAATTCTATGAATATAGTATATATGTTCAGGGAAATGTTTAATATGTCTGTTTTCAAATACTACAAATCGTAACGCACCGCACATGTATATTCAGTATTTACTTTCAATATAGTAGTAAGTATGACTGCGTTCTGGGACCATATAAATATAAAAGAATAATATATATAAATATAACTATATATGCCCTATAAATATAAATGACCCACACTTTTTGGATTCACGGGTACAGTGTTTCACAACACCACAAATCTGGCAAGTTCTCCATTGACACAATGTCATGTCTACATGTTTATGTTATGAAATCTTCGAGTCTACACATAATCATGTTTGTTACTGACAGTAGCATGTCTGTTTACTTGGTTAAAGGGACACATGCCAATCTTGCTTTCTTTAAAACTCGAGTCGCCCCCTCAGTTTTAAACGAACAGTTAAAAGAATATACTTCTTTCTGCCTGTTAAACTAATATTAGTTTATCGCTTTTTCTGATTTCGAAAATTAACTCTGCAACGTATGTTGCCGCCATCATGATTTCATTTTCGGATATACCGTTGCAACATTGTTTGTTAAAATTAATTGGCCACTTTGACATAAACCCAAAGCATGTATAGATCAAAAATTTTGTGTAAAATACATTGACACATACATTTTAAATATATGTGTTTACATAACGAAATTATTTAATTGTTTCTGTAGCCGGTCGTCTTTCCTTAATGAATACGAATTTTGCCGTCTTTGGGTCGGACGGTCCTGTTACTTAATTAGTACTTGTCTCCGTTTATTGAAATTCTACATATATACAGAGGAGAGATGTATCTATATGATTTTGTTTTTATTCTCGCTTCTAAAATGACGAAATAAATCGATTTGAATAAAAGGCGCATTCTCAGCAATACACAACGTATTGTGTGTAAGGGTTGGAGGGGGGAAGCCGATGGGGTTGGAAGGATACTACCGTAATGTTGCTCTCATAAATACTGTGAACATACTACATCAATAATATAACAACTACTGAACAATGCTGAAATCGATTTATCTTTATAAATGAATTTATAATTCCACAATTTTATTCCATGCGAACATCGATTTGGAGCGTCGATTCGGCTGTATTTAAGCGATTACGGTGTACTTCGTTAATTTTCGGGGGAAAAAAGTACTTGCCTCCGATTTTTTTATATTTTACATATATAATTACGCGTATACAGAGGAAAGATGTATTTACGCGTACATGCTTTTGTTTTTTTCTCTCGCTTCTAAAATGATGAAATAAATCGAATTTGATGAAAACTGCGCATTCGCAGCTATATACAACTTAATCAATACAGTATGGAGGGTGGTGGGGGTGGGATGAGGGGCGGGGTTGCAGGGATACTACCGTAAAGGTCTTGAGAAAAACTGTGAACATTCTACTCTAATAATTTATTAAATACAGAACAATGTTGAAATCAATATATCTCTTAAAAAGGATTTCACAATTTCATGGATTGGTATATTGATATCTTACGACAACATTACAAATGCAATTACTCAACTTGCTCTAATCCACGAGTGGAAAAAACTTCCCCAAATTCCCTTCCCGGGACCACGGCCGACAAGGGAGCCGCTAATTGGTTACCCATTAACCTCCAGAATCAGAACGAGGCTTACTTCCTATTTTCCACTCGTGCCGATTCCAAATGGATGGTAGGTAAATCGAGTGTCTCAAAGTTTGCTTTTCTCCACTTGTGTTGTGTTTATTAGTTTTATTTTTGTATTTTTATATAGTTTTACATATTTCCTATAATAACAGTTCGTGTTTATTACACGTTTCTGTCTTTCTCCTATAATAACAGTTCGTGTTTATTACACGTTTCTGTCTTTCTCTTTCTATATTTTAGCGTGTAATGTCAGATGCGAACACGCTACTGCTGGTTGGGGAGTCGGGCCCTAGTCATACTACGGCCCCTCCGGACTCACAAGGCAACCCAACCAAGCAGAAAGTATCCGGCGAGATACTTCCTACAGTTGGAAAGGTCACCCGTACGAAGTTTCGATCTTCTATCGGTGATGTCTCCCAACCCGGCGAGATACTTCCTACAGTTGGAAAGGTCACCCGTACGAAGTTTCGATCTTCTATCGGTGATGTCTCCCAACCCAGCCATACGGAGTACCATACCCCACCCACTCCTGTTCACAGTAACAGACTGGCAGTCAGTCCGGGGGTCCATGGTTACTCAGATAACTCTCTGCCTCGTGGGTACACTGTCGGGCTGCACAACAGTTCTAAATACTCGGCCTCCAGGTCACCCTCCAGAGAGTCGAGACGCAGTGGCCGGTCTAAGAGCAACCGTCATCGGTTGAGTGACATCTCAAGCTCAGGTAATTCTTCTGTTTCAAAAAGTGAATTTTCTGGCTTCTCTAACTCGACCGAACGCCATAGGGGTAGGTCTCCCTACCGGCGTCATAGACACCGGAAGTCCGATAGTCGTTCTCATGGACGACATCATTCTCATAGACGACATCATTCTCATAGACGACATCGTCTTTCTTCCCGTGAACTGGACAACCTCAGGTCACTTTTGAGCTCTCCGGTTTCGCATTCTAAGAGATCCAGGAGCCGCTCTAGGTCTCATTCTAGAGTGGCTACCAAACGGGCTAGACGTTCCCGTTCTAGGGTATCACACCACAGAAGGGATCATTCCCTTAGTAAGTCAGCGTCCGTCGTGGACATATCCCGGGGTAATTCTCCCTCTGGTGCTAGCGTGCTTCAGGATCCACCCCATCCCCCCCTACCTGAGGAGCAGGTTTGTTTGGGGGGTTTATTGGATCCTACCACAGGCTTGTTTAACACGGGACAGAGTGTGGCTTCTGAGCATCCCGATGACTTTTTTCAGGAAGTACCTCCTGTTGATGCAGTTTGGCCTTCCTTTTCTGAACTAATTGGTCTTCTTAAGGCTAGGTTGGGCCCCTCAGTTTGTCCTCCTGTAGTTGCACCTGTCGAATCCTTGGCTGGTACTTCTGCTATGGATTATTTTGATGTACAACCTAACCTTTCTAAACCTGATATTACCTTACCTCAGAGCAAACAGGTTTCTTCCCTACTTTCGACTATTTCTGCAGAAGTGAGAGGCTCGGAAATAGTACCTGGGTCACCACTCCCTCAGTATCCTAAGGCTCTTCCAAAGAATAGGTACTTTACAGGTCAAAAACATTGGCTTGCTAACCGTAAGTTCTATGTACCCCAGGATCCTGTTCTTCCCTTGGATCCTCCCTTGGTAGATTACTCCATTCAGGACATTCTACAACCTCGGACTAGCCTTCCTTCTACTACCTCCATCCCTTTGACAGATGTGGTTACTTGGGACCGCTGGGCACGTTCGGGTGTACAGATCAGTTCCCATACTGATTTGTTTCTGTGTGGTATCCTCTCGATTTTAAGAGACCCCTCTCCTTCACACGAGGACCTTATTGAGCTCCAGCGGTACATCCTATCTACCGCTAGAGCTAACATTGACTCTATGGATGTTTTCCTCAGAATGTCAGAAAGTTTTAGCCTCGTGAGAAGAGATGCTATTCTCAACCGCTCGGTCCTTAACGAGCAGTTGAATTCTAGTCTTAGGGTGCAGCCTATTAATTCTCGCACACTGTTTGGTCCCTCCTTCCCGGAAGTAGTCTCTCATCATAAAGAAGAGGTCAAATATTCTTCCTTCCAGAGGGTTGCGCTTTCTTCTGTTCGCCCTTCTAGACCTCCTCTCAGGTATCCCCCTAGGACCCCTCAAGCTACTGTAAGTAGGGCTCCTATCGCTACTCCAGCACCCTATCGTCCACAAGCTGTGGATTCAAGGGTTCAACCTAAGTGGGTTCCTCCCCCTAAGATTGAGTATAGGAAACAGTCAGGGAATCGTAGTAGGGGTAAGGGTAAAGTATGGGGAAGGGGAAGGGGAAGGGGCTCTCGGCCCTCTGCCCCATAGGGATGCCCGCTCCGGATTTCCCCAGGTTATTTCCGGTTCGGGTCTTCCCTTAGACATAAGGATTCCCAAACCGGAAATACCTACAGGCGGCAGGCTTTCTGCCTTCAGCCATGCCTGGGAAAATATAGCAGATCCTTGGTCACTCTCAGTGGTCCGGGGCGGGTATCTCATTCCTTTTCATGTCCAACCTCCTCTCACACGTCATCCTCCGGCCAGATTCGGTCCTCCACAGGATTCAGAGAAGTTTCTCATCCTGGATCAGGAAATCCAGAATCTCTTGAACTTACAGGCAGTGGAAACGGTTCTTCCCTCCCATTCAAGAAAGGGGTTTTACAGCCGTCTCTTTGTGGTACCCAAACCCTCGGGGGCTTGGAGAACTATCATAGACCTCTCTATACTAAACAAGTTCGTCAAAACCCCACACTTCAAAATGGAAACACTAGCTTCCATTCGGCTAGAACTACAGGAGGGCGACTGGGTTACCTCCCTAGACCTGAAAGATGCTTACTTTCACGTCCTCATCCATCCCTCTTCAAGGAAATACCTTCGGTTTGTCTGGAAGGGGACAACCTATCAGTTTCGAGCTCTACCATTCGGTCTGGCCCCAGCTCCTTATGTGTTCACTCGTCTGATCAAGGTCATTTGCGCCCATGTTCATCGCTTGGGTATTCGACTTCACACTTACCTGGACAATTGGTTACAGCCAGCCCACTCCAGAGATCTGGCTCTGTCGCACTCAAGGCGTCTGCTTTCTATAGTTCTAAATCTAGGTTTTATCCCGAACTGGGAAAAGTCGGATCTAATCCCTTGTCAGTCCTTCATTTTCCTCGGAGCTCGTCTTTCCCTACAAGACTCCCTCGTGGGCCCATCTTTGGACAGAATCCACCACCTACAAGAGTCCCTCAGGGTCCTATTGTTGCAAACATCAGCTTCAGCAAGGGAACTCCATTCCCTTTTGGGTCAGATGGAGTCAATGTCCAAACTTCTCCCACAGGGCAGAGTTCACAAACGCCCTTTACAGTGGGCCTTGAAAGACAGATGGGATCAGGCTACCCAATCCTGGGAATACCAAATCCAGCTAGGCCCTTGGTTCAAGTCGGCAACGCTCCAGTGGTTCGATCCAGTCTTCCTGATGGAAATGGTTCCCCTACACCCTCAAGACCCAGATTTACACCTGTTCACGGACGCCAGCCTTCTTGGCTGGGGAGCCCATTTGGCAGACCTTCAGGCATCGGGCTCCTGGTCCCTTTCCGAAAAGACCTCCCATATCAATCTTTTGGAATTAAAAGCAGTTTTCTTAGCTCTACAGGCTTTTCTGGAGGATATCCGAGGCCACTCAATCATGTTGGCCACAGACAATACCACAGTAGCGGCTTACCTCAACAAGGAGGGGGGATCCCATTCCAGGGATCTCTCAGATTTAGCCATAGAAATCCTCAAGTGGTGTTCCCAGGAAGGAGTCTTCCTGAAAGCACGATTCATCCCAGGGAAACTCAATGTTTTGGCAGATTCTCTATCCCGAAAGAATCAGGTCATTCAAACAGAGTGGAAGCTACACTCTCCAACGTTATCCCAAGTGTTTCGTCTCTGGGACACCCCACATGTGGACCTGTTTGCCACCCGGCTAAACAACCAACTTCCGACGTTCGTCTCCCCAGTTCCAGACCCCTTGGCCTGGGCAGTGGACGCCCTTGCTATACCTTGGCGGGGCCTGTTCGACTATGCCTTTCCTCCACCTCCTCTCCTGTCCCGAGTACTTCTGAAGGTCCAGCGGGAAGATTGTCTCATCATATTAATAGCCCCACTTTGGACGGGTCATCCATGGTTTACAACTCTCCTATCTCTCATGGTGGCCACACCCCTGAGGTTAGCCCCCAGGCAAGATCTCCTGTGTCAACCTCTGTCACGGCTCCTTCATCCCCGGCCAGAAGTATTCAACCTTCACGCCTTTCTCTTATCCAACGACATCTGCAGGCGGCAGGTTTTTCTGAAAGGGTTGCCCATCGAGTCTGTACCGCTAGAAGGGCCTCCACTAATTCCCTCTACGAGTACAGATGGAAATTCTGGACTGATTGGTGTGTCTCAAGGTCACTGGATCCACTCCATCCCTCTTTGACCTCACTCTCAGATTTCCTTGTATCTTTATTTGAGGACAAATCTCTTTCTCCTTCTTCGGTTAAAGGGTATCGCTCGGCTATTTCTATCACTCTCAAAGAAATTACGGGACATGATTTCTCTGATAGCCCTCTTCTCTCTAACATTATTAAAAGCATAGAGTTAGAGAGACCGGCAGTTACCCATGTTACTCCAAAATGGGACCTTCAGTTGGTTCTCAAGACTATCTCAGGACCTCCTTTCGAACCTCTTGATTCCTGCGGTAGGAAGGAGCTTACTCTCAAGACTATCTTTCTTCTAGCTCTAGCCTCAGGGCGTAGACGGAGTGAGCTCCATGCCTTACTGGGAACTGAAGACTCTGTGTCCTTTTCTACAAACGGGTCTTCAGTTACCTTACATTTCTTCCCAGGGTTTTTAGCTAAGAATCAGCGTCCTTCGGTTCCTAGCTTACCACTGGTTATTCCAGCTCTGCCCTCCTCCAGCGATACCAATTCTTCCAATCTCTGCCCAGTCAGGGCCTTAAGAATTTACCTGGAGCGTTCCAGGTCATGGCGACGTGGAAGAAAAAGGCTTTTTCTTCCACATTATCTGCATGCCAGTCGGGAGATCTCTATGGCCTCCATTTCTAGGTGGATTGTTGAGACCATTAAATTGGCCTATGCAGTACAAATGACCGATCTGCCAGATTCTAATCCTACAGCTCATGAAGTCAGAGCCTTGTCCTCGTCCTTAGCATGGTCTAATTCTATTCCCTTAGAGCGTATTCTTAAAGCGTGCTACTGGAATTCAGACAACTCCTTCGTTAGGTTCTATCTTAGGGACTGCTCCCTATTTAATAATGAATTGGCTTCTCTGGGCCCATTGGTTGCGGCCCAGTCAGTCATCGGAGTTTTGCTACCCGAACAGTCAGATGACTAGATCATTACTGTCAGTCACTAACGTCCGGGGTTTCGAACCACATTACTATAAGTATTAGTAACAGATGCATGTGTTGCTAGTACTAGCCTTACCAAATATTGTTACCGTTTATGGCGGGTTATTTTTGCCATATGCATGTTGTTTTTTGTTTTACCTATTTTCACACAGTTATATGTTACTTTGTGTTTATAGCTTTATTACATTTACAGTTCTTTATATGAAACTTAAAACTGTTTATGCAAGTATCTAATTGGGATTTATTGATACTGGTTTCTAAAAACAATCGAATTAATACAAGCAATATTCGCCCTTTTTTAGATATGCTTGAATTGTCGATTTTTCAATGGTGCTGGACTTAATTGTCCTTGACTTACTTGACTTACTTGACAGACGGACTGTTTTACGGTACCAGAGTCTACATGTTATACCTTCGGGTCAGCTACAGGCGTATTATAAGACTCCTTCTGTTTGTGAATTTGACGTATGTGCCACATTCACCATGCTTGTTCGCCTTCGCTTCTTGAAATACATAGGGGTCTCCTCCTACATGTGTATCGACAACCGGGCAGGACCCTAGCATACAGGGGTGAGTGTTAGTTAGTTTTGTGTTTATGTTCTAATCTGCTCTAATTCTTTGATTATAGCAGATTTCGATCATTCCCTGTTGCCTGTTTCAATTTGTTTAAATTCCCTTGATATATTCTAACTTATCATAACGGGCTACTTATTCCACCCCAAATAATTTTGTTAAAGTCGCATTTGTAATGTTGTCGTAAGATATCAATATACCAATATGCTAAATTTAGTTAATTTTAGTATTGGTCTATTATACTTACGACAACATTATACTACCCACCCCTCCTTAATTAGAATTGGCGGAAAATAGGAAGTAAGCCTCGTTCTGATTCTGGAGGTTAATGGGTAACCAATTAGCGGCTCCCTTGTCGGCCGTGGTCCCGGGAAGGGAATTTGGGGAAGTTTTTTCCACTCGTGGATTAGAGCAAGTTGAGTAATTGCATTTGTAATGTTGTCGTAAGTATAATAGACCAATACTAAAATTAACTAAATTTAGCATTTTTATATCACGCGGGTAAATTAACTTCGAAAGGCGATTGTTCATATTTTAGCGAACACGGTGTACTTTGTTAATTTTGGGGAAAAAAAAGTTATTTTTTCTGATTGACTTTAAATTTTGATTTTTAATAGTCAATGAACACTTTCATGAAAAAAAAATCATTCTCGCTGTTAAAACTTCATTTTTTTGCAATTTTTTCGGATTCAGAAAATTAGCACTGCAACATATATTTTCACCATCCTCATTTCCTTTCCCGACGTATATACCGTTGCAATTTGGTTTGTTAAAACCTATTCTGAGCACTCCGGCATAAACCAAAAGCATGTATAGATCAGAAATTTAATCTGGAATGCATGGATACATACATTTGAAATATATGTATTGAAATAATGGAATTATTTCATTTCTTGTGTACCCAGTCGCATCTGTAAATGTAAATGCGTTATGCCGTCTTTGAGTCCGCGGGTCATGCAATTGTGCGAAAATTATTTTGGGAAAAAAAAAGTACTTGTCTCCGATTTCATTAAAATTTTGCATATGGACAGAGGAAAGATTTATCTATGCATACATGCACTTGTTTTTATTCTCGCTTCTAAAATGACGAAATAAATCGATTTTGATTTAAAAGCGCATTGTTGGCAATTTAAACCTTAAAACAACCTTAATTCATCCCTTTGAAAAATATCTTTAACTATTAATGGGAATTACCCGAAGTGTACACCAATTATGTTCGACCAATGTAGTTTGTGAATATTATTACTTTAACAACGATCTATGATTGTGTTTTGTCATAATCACAGTTTATAGATAAGAGGTGTATAAATCTGACCAGTGAAAATGTTCCCAATAATGTCATTTTGTTATTGATTTTATCACGTGACCTTGTTTGATAAATATTCCTACGCTAGCGTTCCTACTGGTAGCGCCGACAAGAAATTAAAAAAAAATGTCACGGAGCCGTAACTCCATCAAAAATCAACGAACCGCAAAAAAATGCAATAGGCACAGCAATGCTTCCTGCTAACACGGCGTTAACACCAAAAAATAAATAAACAAGAAATGTCACAGTAAGTGACAGACCTGTAAATGTGACCTTGGAGCAATATGAAACCAACAGATACATTTTAAAAAAAACAAGAGGTCAATGACCTTGAAGCTCTACTGATTGATTTTGATTTCAGGAAGTAGTCGCTACAGACTTGTTTTTTGAAAATCTATTTTTAACCGTGGCGGCCATCTTGAATTTCCGGCCGACCTAACATTTTGCTAAGATCAATAAGACATTAAGAGCAACATTCCTGTGAAGTTTCATGAAAATCCGTCAAGTAGTTTCAGAGAAGTAGTCGCTACAAGTTTTCATTATATAACTCTATGTATACAAAAATGGGCAGCCATGTTTAACGTCAAATCAAAAATGATTTTCGACAAGGACCAACATCATGTCATACTGATCATTTTAGAAAAAGTCCCATATCAATATCTCTTATTGTTTTGAAGAAGTAGTCGCTACAAACTTATTTATTTTAAATCTATTTTTAGCTGTGGCGGCCATCTTGAATTTCCGGCCGACCTGAAATTTTTCTAGGATTAACTAGACATCAAGAGCAACATTCCTGTGAAGTTTCATGAACATCCGTCAGGTAGTTTCAGAGGAGTAGTCGCTACAAGTTTTTACTATATAACTCTATGTAACCAAAGATGGCCACTGGCAGCCATGTTTAACGTCGAATCAAAATAATTTTCCACAAGGATCTACATCATGTCATGCTGATCATTTTAGAAAAAGTCCCATATCAATATCACTTATAGTTTTCAAGAAGTAGTCGCTACAAACTTATTTTTTAAAAATCTATTTTTAGCTGTGACGGCCATCTTGAATTTCCGGCCGACCTGAAATTTTTCTAGGATCAACTAGACATCAAGAGCAACATTCCTGTGAAGTTTCATGAACATCCGTCAAGTAGTTTCAGAGGAGTAGTCGCTACAAGTTTTTACTATATAACTCTATGTAACCAAAGATGGCCACTGGCAGCCATGTTTAACGTCGAATCAAAATAATTTTCCACAAGGATCTACATCATGTCATGCTGATCATTTAAAAAAAAGTCCCATATCAATATCACTTATAGTTTTCAAGAAGTAGTCTCTACAAACTTATTTTTTAAAAATATATTTTTAGCTGTGACGGCCATCTTGAATTTCCGGCCAACCTGAAATTTTTCTAGGATCAATTAGACATCAAGAGCAACATTCCTGTGAAGTTTCATGACAATCCGCCAAGTAGTTTCGGAGGAGTAGTCGCTACAAGTTTTTACTATATAACTCTATGTAACCAAAGATGGCCACTGGCAGCCATGTTTAACGTCGAATCAAAAACAAATTCCACAAGGATCTACATCATGTCATGCTGATCATTTTAGAAAAAGTCCCATATCAATATCACTTATAGTTTTCAAGAAGTAGTCGCTACAAACTTGTTTTTTAAAAATATATTTTTAGCTGTGACGGCCATCTCGAATTTCCGGCCGACCTGAAATTTTTCTAGGATCAATTAGACATCATGAGCAACATTCCTGTAAAGTTTCATGACAATCCGCCAAGTAGTTTCAGAGGAGTAGTTGCTACAAGTTTTTACTATATAACTCTATGTAAACAAAGATGGCCGCTGGCAGCCATGTTTAACGTTGAATCAAAACGGTTTTTGACTAGGATCAACATCATGTAATGCTGATCATTTTAGAAAAAGTCCCATATCAATATCACTTATAGTTTTCAAGAAGTAGTCGCTACAAACTTATTTTTTAAAAATCTATTTTTAGCTGTGACGGCCATCTTGAATTTCCGGCCGACCTGAAATTTTTCTAGGATCAATTAGACATCAAGAGCAACATTCCTGTAAAGTTTCATGACAATCCGCCAAGTAGTTTCAGAGAAGTAGTCGCTACAAGTTTTTACTATATAACTCTATGTAAACAAAGATGGCCGCTTGCAGCCATGTTTAACGTCGAATCAAAACGATTTTTGACTAGGATCAACATCATGTCATGCTGATCATTTTAGAAAAAGTCCCATATCAATATCACTTATAGTTTTCAAGAAGAAGTCGCTACAAACTTGTTTTTTAAAAACCTATTTTTAGATTTGGCGGCCATCTTGGATTTCACATCTACATGAATTTTTGCTAGGATCAACTAGACTTCATGGGCAACATTTCTGTAAAGTTTCATGAAAATCTATTCAGTAGTTTCAGAGGAGTAGTCGCTACAAAAAAAAAGTTAACGAACAGACGGACGGACGGACGGACGGACAGACGGACAGACGGACGGACGCCGCACCACGGCATAAGCTCTGCTGATCTCTGATCAGTAGAGCTAATAAAAAACAAACAAAAAAACAACAATAACAAGAGGTCAATGACCTTGAAGCTCTACTGATTGATTTTGATTTCAGGAAGTAGTCGCTACAAACTTGTTTTTTGAAAAATTATTTTTAGCCGTGGCGGCCATCTTGAATTTCCGGCCGACCTGATATTTTGCTAGGATCAATTAGACATCAAGAGCAACATTCCTGTGAAGTTCATGAAAATCCGTCCAGTAGTTTCAGAGGAGTAGTCGCTACAAGTTTTCATTATATAATTCTATGTAAACAAAGATGGCCGCTGACAGCCATGTTTAACATCTAATCAAAATGATTTTTGACAAGGACCAACATCATTTAATGCTGATCATTTTAGAAAAAGTCCCATATCAATATCACTTATAGTTTTCAAGAAGTAGTCACTACAAACTTGCATTTTGAAAATCTATTTTTAGCCATGGCGGCCATCTTGAATTTCCGGCCGACCTGAAATTTTGCAAGGATCAATTAGACATCAAGAGCAACATTTCTGTGAAGTTTCATGAAAATCCGTCAAGTAGTTTCAGAGGAGTAGTCGCTACAAGTTTTCATTATATAACTCTATGTAAACAAAGATGGCCACTGGCAGCCATGTTTAATGTCGAATCAAAATAATGTTCGACTCGGATAACCATCATGTCATGCTGATCATTTTAGAAAAAGTCCCATATCAATATAACTTATAGTTTTCAAGAAGTAGTCGCTACAAACTTATTTTTTAAAAATCTATTTTTAACTGTGGCAGCCATCTTGAATTTCTGGCCGATCTGAAATTTTGCTAGGATCAATTAGACATTAAGAGCAACATTCCTGTAAAGTTTCATGAAAATCCGCCAAGTAGTTTCAGAGGAGTAGTCGCTACAAGTTTTCATTATATAACTCTATGTAAACAAAGATGGAAACTGGCAGCCATGTTTAATGTTGAATCAAAATAATGTTCGACTCGGATAACCATCATGTCATGCTGATCATTTTAGAAAAAGTCCCATATCAATATCACTTATAGTTTTCAAGAAGTAGTCGCTACAAACTTGTATTTTGAAAATCTATTTTTAGCCATAGCGGCCATCTTGAATTTCCGGCCGACCTGGAATTTTGCTAGGATCAATTAGACATCAAGAGCAACATTTCTGTGAAGTTTCATGAAAATCCGTTAAGTAGTTTCAGAGGAGTAGTCGCTACAAGTTTTCATTATATAACTCTATGTAAACAAAGATGGCCACTGGCAGCCATGTTTAATGTCGAATCAAAATAATGTTCGACTCGGATAACCATCATGTCATGCTGATCATTTTAGAAAAAGTCCCATATCAATATAACTTATAGTTTTCAAGAAGTAGTCGCTACAAACTTATTTTTTAAAAATCTATTTTTAACTGTGGCAGCCATCTTGAATTTCTGGCCGATCTGAAATTTTGCTAGGATCAATTAGACATTAAGAGCAACATTCCTGTAAAGTTTCATGAAAATCCGCCAAGTAGTTTCAGAGGAGTAGTCGCTACAAGTTTTTACTATATAACTCTATGTAAACAAAGATGGCCGCTGGCAGCCACGTTTAACGTCGAATCAAAACGATTTTTGATAAGGACCAACATCATGTCATGCTGATCATTTTAGAAAAAGTCCCATAGCAATATCCCTTAGAGTTTTCAAGAAGTAGTCGCTACAAACTTGTTTTTTAAAAACCTATTTTTAGATTTGGCGGACATCAAGAGCAACATTCCTGTGAAGTTTCATGAAAATCCGTCAAGTAGTTTCAGAGGAGTAGTCGCTACAAGTTTTCATAATATAACTCTATGTAAACAAAGATGGCCGCTGGCAGCCATGTTTAACGTCAAATCAAAACGATTTTCGACAAGGACCAACATCATGTCATGCTGATCATTTTAGAAAAAGTCCCATATCAATATCACTTATAGTTTTCAAGAAGTAGTCGCTACAAACTTGAATTTAAAAAATCTATTTTTAGCTTTGGCGGCCATCTTGGATTTCACATCAACATGAATTTTTGCTAGGATCAACTAGACTTCAAGGGAAACATTTCTGTAAAGTTTTATGAATATCCATCCAGTAGTTTCAGAGGAGTAGTCGCTACAAATAAAAGTTAACGGACAGACGGACGGACGGACAGACAGACGGACGGACGGACGACGGACGCCGCACCACGGCATAAGCTCTGCTGATCTCTGATCAGTAGAGCTAAAAATTAAATAAAATTTAAAAAGAAATTAAAAAAAATATATATAAAAAAATTTTAAAATTTAAACAAGAAATGTCACAGTAAGTGACAGACCTGTAAGTGTGACCTTGACCTTGGAGCAATATGAAATCAACAGATATATTTAAAAAAAAAAAAAAATCAATCAAACAAACAATAAAAATCAAATCAAATCAAATTTAAAAAACTTTAAAAAAAAAAAAAAACTTTAAAAAAAAAATGTTATGGGGGGGTGCGGGTGTCCGACCAAGGTTGGTGTTTCAGAATGTCTCGTAAGGGTCCCATGCCTAGTTAGGGAATTCCTCACGGGTGTATGTCTCATACCCAGTGTTTTACGTGTGCCCTTGTTTTGTGAGTTTAGTTGGTTATTCATTATGCACACTTAGGTTTATATTTATTTTTTATTTATATAGCCAAATAACAGACAATGCAAATATATTTCTGTCTGTTTATACGCACTGTATATAGGTTAACGATTTTACCAGGAAAACAATATCCTGCCGCAAAAACATTTTCAGCCCGAGGGCCTTCTTCAGTTGCTATAAAATCTTCAACCTATTCCTTTTATAGCGTTTTTAGTTCAATATATTATTTATAATGATTCAAAAATCATTGCCATATGGATTGGATTTTTCGGGTCTTTGTAACTCACGTACCAAGGTGGTAGTTACATTTTACTGACTGTATACTCTAAAAATGTCACTTTCTTGTGCATATTATTAGCAAGAGGAGTATTTAATGTGTCGTTTATTCGGAACTAAATCCCGTTTTTATACGTTTGAGATCTGGGTTGGTACCAGATTTTATTGTCAATCGTAATCACAACACAATTACGTTGTATATGGCTTGACGCTGGGTTGGTACCAGACTATATTAAGTCAGCCGTGTATTCATTAAGATTAATTTTTCTCTTCTTTTTTGTTACTGTTTCATTTCCTAACTAGAACCTATACTAAGACGGCAAGACTGACGCTGGGTTGGTACCAGACTATATTAAGTCAGTCGTTAATCACATAAAAGTTACGTTATATTTTGGCTTGACGCTGGGTTGGTACCAGACTATATTAAGTCAGCCTTTAAACCACATTAAAGTAAATTGCCTTTCCTTTATATTTAATAGCCTATATTAACTAGGCAAGCTGACGCTGGGTTGGTACCAGACTATATTAAGACAGCTGTTTAAATGTTTATCAATATAATGTTTGAAGTGGCAGTGTTATTTTGGAAGTACATATATATTACTGTCAGTCGGGGTTCGTACCCGTTTTTCCGGGGTTCGTACCCGTTTATTATTGCTATTCACGGGGTTTGTACCCGATTTTCATTAGACAGAATAGCTTCTAACAGTGTCTATTTGTACTTCAAAAATACGTGCTTAATCTGGTGAAAGCCAGATTGTTTCCAATGAATTATTCAGAATGAATACGCATAAGGTCAATAACTATTATTTGATAACTATTGTTTTAGTTGTATTTGCCAAAAAGTAGAACAGTACCTAATAAAATAGGAACCAACAATCAGAATGAAAACATTCGACTGCCGTAAAACAATAGTTATCAAATAATAGTTATTGACCTTATGCGTATTCATTCTGAATAATTCATTGCGAAGTTATTTGAAAATCCATCCATTATTGTCAGAGTTATGAAGCGGAGACAATTGTATAGACAAACAGATTTTGAACTTTGATCTCTAAGTGTGACCTTGACCTTGGAGCCACGGACCTGGATTTTATGCGCGACACGTCGTCTTGTTGTGGTGAGCAATTGTGCGAAGTTATTTGAAAATCAATCCATTATTGTCAGAGTTATGAAGCGAACACGAGTGTACAGACAAAAAGATTTTGACCTTTGATCTCTAAGTGTGACCTTGACCTTGTAGCCACGGACCTGGATTTTGTGCGCGACACGTCGCCTTGTTGTGGTGAGCAATTGTGCAAAGTTATTTGAAAATCCATCCATTATTGTCAGAGTTAAGAAGCGGACACGAGTGTATAGACGAACAGAATTTGACCTTTGACCTCCAAGTGTGAACTCGACTTTGAAGCCACGGACCTGGTTTTTGTGCGCGACATGTTGTCTTGTTGTGGTGAGCAATTGTGCGAAGTTATTTGAAAATCCGTCCATTATTGTCAGAGTTATGAAGCAGACACAAGTGTACAGACGAACGGACAGAAAGTGTGATTACTATATGCCATCCTTCGGGGGCATAAAAATACAAATTAAATAAAAATATTCTAGTTTCAAGTGTGTGCTTGAGGGGTGAGGGGGTGGCCGGGGGTGGAGGCGGGGAATGGAGGCAGTGGGGAGGGGGCAACATGTGTAAGAATTGACAAAACAACACAGAAATACATCGAGTTTCAAGTGGGGGGAGCGGGGTGAGAGGCGGGGGTGGGTGGGGAGAAGGGGCAACATATATGTGTAAGAATTGACAACACAGGAATATGTAAAAAAAAAAAAAGTGTGTGGAGGTAGGGGTGGGAGTGGGGGCAGGGGTAGGGTGAGGAGGGAGCCCATGTCCCAATATGGGTGAAGTATGAATAATATGCATAATGCTATAACAAATCCCAAACCAAAATTATAGATATATCTATGCAAACCTAGATCTGCCTTTATTGCACATTTTATGGGCCATCACAATTTGGGTTCCATGGGAGCCAAGAATTTGCAGAAGACGAAATTACTTACCCAACCCTTTACAACATACTACAAGGAAACTAATTCCAAAATTTAGTTCAGCTAGGACAAGAAATGTAAGAGATATAGACCTGTAAACACTGCTTACACGCAAAATTTGATGTTAAACAAACACATTTTAAGGGATATCATAATTTGGGTTCCATGGGAGCCCAGGGGTTACAGGAACCAGAATTATTTAAGCAGCCCTTAAGATAATGCTATAAGGAAGCTAATGGCCAAATTTGGTTGTGCTAGGACAAGAAATGTAAGAGATATAGACCTGTAAACACAGCTTACACGCAAAATTTGATGTGAAACAGACACATTTTAAGGGCTATCATAATTTGGGTTCCATGGGAGCCCATGGGTTACAGGAACCATAATTACTGAAGCAGCCCTTAAGATAATGCTATAAGGAAGCCCATGGCCAAATTTGGTTGTGCTAGGATAAGAAATGTAAGAGATATAGACTTGTAAACACAGCTTACACGCACACCTTGATGCGGGACGCCGACGCCGGGGTGATTACATAAACTCTCTTATTCTTCAAATAGTCGGGCTAAAAACTGAAAGTCAAAAAATCTGGTAAAGCTTGGTAATGATCAGATGAAAAATGAAGGCCCTAGCGTATTAACGAGGCAAAATGTAGCATATTTAATGAAACTCCGCTGTTACTGGTACGATTTGGCAGGTTTTCGAACTTGTCCGAGCTTTCATTGATATTAACAATCTGGTAAAGTTTGGTAAAGATCGAAAGAAAAATGAAGGCCCTATCATCTTAACGGGGCAAAATATAGCATTTCTAAGGACCATAACTCCGCTGTTACTGGTCCAATCTGGCTGGTTTTCGAAACTGTCTGAGCTTTCATTGATATTAACAATCTGGTAATATTTGGTAAAGATCGGATGAAAAATGAAGGCCCTATCGTCTTAATGAGGCAAAATATAGCATTTTTAACTAAATCAAGGGTCACAACTCCGCTGTTACTGGTCTGATATGGCTGGTTTTCAAACTTATCAGAGCTTTCATTGATATTAACAATTTATCAAAGTTTGGTAAAGATAAAATGAAAAATGAAGGCCATATCGTCTTAACGAGGAAAAATATAGCATTTTTAACTAAATCAAGGGCCTTAACTCTGCTCTTACTGGTCCGATCTGGCTGTTTTTCAAACTTTTCCAAGCTTTCACTGTTATTAACTATCTGGTAAAGTTTGGTAAAGATCAGATTAAACAAGAGGTCAATGACCTTGAAGCTCTACTGATAGATTTTGATAGCTAGGTGATCAGCATTCCTGTGAAGTTTCATAAGAAAATGTCAAGAAGTTTCAGAGGAGTAGTCGCTTCAAGTTGAAGTTTTTACTATATAACTCTAGGACAACAAAGATGGCCACTGGTAGCCATGATTAATGTTGAATCAAGTTAATTTTCGACAAGGATAAACATCTTGTCATGCTGATCATTTCAGAAAAAGTCCCATATCAATATCAAGTTTTCAAGAAGTAGTTGCTACAAACTTTTTTTATACAAAATCTGTTTTTAGCCATGGCGGCCATCTTGAATTTCCGGCCGACCTAAACAATTCTGGGATCAATTAGACATCAAGAGCAACATTCCTGTGAAGTTTCATAAAAATGTGTCAAGTTGTTTCAGAGGAGTAGTCGCTACAAGTTTTTACTATATAAATCTATGTTAACAAAGATGGCCGCTAGCGGCCATGTTTAAAGTTGTATCGAAATAAATTTCGACAAGGATCAACATCATGTCATGCTGATCATTTTAGAAAATGTCCCATATCAATATCACTTACAGTTTTCAAGAAGTAGTCGCTACAAATTTATTTATTTTAAATCTATTTGTAGCCGTGGTGGCCATTTTGAATTTCCGGCGAGCCTGAAACTTTGCTAGGATCAACTAGACATCAAGAGCAACATTCCTGTGAAGTTTCATGAACATCCGTCTAGTAGTTTCAGAGTAGAAGTCGCTACAAACTTATTTTTTAAAAATCTATTTTTAGCTGTGACGGCCATCTTGAATTTCCGGCCGACCTGAAATTTTTCTAGGATCAATTAGACATCAAGAGCAACATTCCTGTGAAGTTTCATGAACATCCGTCTAGTAGTTTCAGAGTAGTAGTCGCTACAAGTTTTTACTATATAACTCTAAGTAAACAAAGATGGCCACTGGCATCCATGTTTAACGTCGAATCCAAATAATGTTCGACTCAGACCAACATCATGTCATGCTGATTATTTTAGAAAATGTCCCATATCAATATCACTTATAGATTTCAAGAAGTAGTCACTACAAACTTATTTTTTAAAAATCTATTTTTGGCTGTGTAACCATCTTGAATTTCTGGCCGATCTGAAATTTTGCTAGGATCAATAACACATCAAGAGCAACATTCCTGTAAAGTTTCATGAAAATCCGCCAAGTAGTTTCAGAGGAGTAGTAGCTACAAGTTTTTACTATATAACTCTATGTAAACAAAGATGGTCGCTGGCTGCCATGTTTAACGTCGAATCAAAATGATTTTTGACAACAACCAACATCATGTCATGCTGATCATTTTAAAAAA
Source organism: Cyrtodaria siliqua (assembly GCA_037043455.1). NCBI lineage: Eukaryota > Metazoa > Mollusca > Bivalvia > Adapedonta > Hiatellidae > Cyrtodaria > Cyrtodaria siliqua. Next base: position 32,248 of record JAWPHD010001303.1, read on the forward strand.
AGTCCCATATCAATATCACTTATAGTTTTCAAGAAGTAGTCGCTACAAACTTGTATTTTAAAAATCTATTTTTAGCTTTGGTGGCCATCTTGGATTTCACATCAACATGAATTTTTGCTAGGGTCAACTAGACTTCATGGGCAACATTTCTGTAAAGTTTCATGCTTATTCATCCAGTAGTTTCAGAGCAGTAGTCGCGACAAATAAAAGTTTACGGACGGACGACGGACGACGCACCACGGCATAAGCTCTGCTGATCTCTGATCAGAAGAGCCAAAAATGAAGGCCCTATCATCTTAACGAGACAAAAGTTAAAGACGGACGGACGGACAACGAACGGACCCGATGGACGACGGACAACTCGCCATCCCATAAGCTCTGCCTACTCTTGGCCAGTAGAGCTAAAAACTGAACCAGAGAGTTCTTGGCCTTTATCAGATGTATTCATGTATCATGCTGAAGATGTTTACACAAGACAAGCTTTATTTTGAGTCGGCAAGACATAAAACAATACAACATAAGCTCTTTACAAGCTTTTGAACCAACTATTACACAGTTTCATTGTTGTAGACCTTAAATACTTTATTAATTTGTCAGGTAAATGTTAACAGACAGACGGATGATCAACATCATGTCCTTAAGGGTGTATAAAAAGCAAGTTTACTATCAACTTCCCTATCCAGACATAACAAAATCTTTTTAAACCTACCAGTCCGCATACTGGCATGAACCAGAACTACTTGTTAGGGTGTGCACACAACCAAATATTGGGTCCATATGTTAAGGTCAAGGACTGTCTGTTTGTTTGTTTGTATATATTGTGTTTTACGTCATTTTCAACACATGTAAATGTCATATATGTTGGTGTCTGATCCATAATTTGTTTTCATTTGAAGTCCCTTGGCTTTTGGATTTGAGCTCGCTACGAGGCCTTATTCATATTATTAAACATATGCCGCAGTTTACGAAACCATTTTTTCCATCCAGATGTTTTATTACCCTTTCAATATACCGTATATCATGCACCTGCACTTGTGGCCAACAAATTATCTCCTCTGACTTGTGATGTCATCTACTACATAGCCAGAATTACGAACAGCTGTCAAGCTAGTGTAAACACGGAAGCATAACAAATATAGGGATAAAATGGTTGTGGTGTCGCATATGAGAGTCATACACCATATGAAAAGGGAAAAGGCATGCATTCGTTCGATGTACATGTACACTGTACGTGAAAGTATTGTAAATGTACACTGAGCGTGAAAGTAATAAAGTTACCTTATAGTTGACGTTTGTGCTGCTGTACTCTCAAATGCAATTAAACACAACTGTCATGAGGACGAAATAAATATTTTGTTTTAATCTGTAACGGCAACCAATGCTAGTTGCGTGCCTGATTGTCTTAGATGTTTTGTGGTACTATGAAACTGAACCTACGTAAGTGGATTTTAAGACCAATTTATAAAAAATATTTTCTGATTTTGTCAAATACGAGGGTTGATCAACAAAAAAGTTGATAATGGCCTTTTAATTCCTTAACTACAAGTAATTTGGAAACATATGAATTTAGTGTCCATTGACATGAAAATGTTCAAAAGTATATGGTGCGTTTTTTTATGAACAGCACCTGCCGCAATCCGTCGCACCAATAATAATACATAATGAAATATTTAAACCATCACTGCAACACTGCATTAGGCTGTCTATTTATAAAAATGATGTAAAATTATCCTTTAACCTAGTAACCAGGGCATCCATTATTGTTAACAGAAGTTTGGTCGTAGAAACACTTAAAAAAAGTATAAAAGTCGAACAGGAAAAGCAGCTTCCCCAAAATACAGTAAATTATCCTTTAACCTAGTAACCAGGGCATCCATTATTGTTAACAGAAGTTTGGTCGTAGAAACACTTAAAAAAAGTATAAAAGTCGAACAGGAAAAGCAGCTTCCCCAGAATACAGTTAACTCTAAAACACGCAAAACGACAAAATGAATGGAAATGTTAATAAGGAATATGACATCAAAAACACACAAAAAAGGTTGACAATAGAGCTGTCGTCTTCAAACGGTCAGTGGCAAAAAAGACTGGGGTTTAAACCAGGTTCTAGGGTGCACCAAACCTCTCACACCCTACTGTCATCCCAAACTAAAAGCTAGTTTTGGGAGCATAACTCATTCCTTCTGATTCATATGGTGTAGTCTAGTAGATATATCGCAACATCTACAGCATTCTTGTTTGTGATCACTCAGTTACATATTTAACATCTGCTAACAAACACTAAACTATTGTGAATTAATAAGAAAAACACTAAACTATTGTGAATTAATAAGAAACAAAAAAACACAGAGTCCTCATGTTTTAATATACAAGCATGTTCTTAAAAAAAAAAAAAATTCAACCGAACTTGATAAACGGCAAAGTTGTTTGCATTTGTGTTTGGTAATGACTATAGAGGGAGAAGTATTCCATTTTAAAACTTCTAACAAGAAAATATGTTATTGTTCTTGTTTATTAACAGCTGACATATAAGTAGAACAGGTACACACACACATATATATATACACAGCACCAATGAGAAAGCGTCTCCAAATGATGTGTTGGTCTGCAAATTTTCAATGTTTTGCAGTACGTTCTCAGACATGGGTGCATGCCTTCCATTCACCTTCGTCCTAACCTCTTTTCTTCTTAGTCTCTCATTAATTATTGTGACTACCGTTGTCCATCCTGTAGTGATTCTGGTTTTGGGGTAATAAAAATGTGTATACTTCTGAATGAGCAACTTTCTTGCATGTTCAAGTAAGGAGTAACGATCAATACACACGTTTTATATATTCAAGTATATCACAGTCTAGATAAAAGTGTACAGACATATTCAACTGCAAGTTACATGTAAACATATTCAGGCTTATTTCAGTTTTACTTTCGTTAAATTTGTGAATAAGGGAATTTGCCAGGGCGATGTCTTTAAACCAATTTAATTACTTTTGGAATATGTAAATCGCGTAGGATGTTGCTTGGTATAACTTAATGGACGCAGTATCCAACTCAATTGATAAATTCAATATTAATCAGGCACTGTGTAAGATCTATATTAAACATTGATAAGAAAAAAAACGTGATTTACAAAAGTAATTAAATTGGTCTAAAGATATCGCCCTGGCGAATTCCTCTATTCACAAATTAAATCATAATTTTAGTGGGAGGGTGACTTGTTTTTTTACAATTGTGTCTACCTGCATCTATTGGTTTATTACACTTATTTTTTTGCATCTTCTCACTTGCAAAAGTTGAGTCATTATTACGTTCATGAAACAATAGGGGATACATTTTGTGCAGAAAGTCGGTTTAAAACAAGAGGTCAATGACCTTGAAGCTCTACTGATTGATTTTGATTTCAGGAAGTAGTCGCTAAAGACTCGTTTTCTGAAAAATTATTTTTAGCCATGGCGGCCATCTTGAATTTCCGGCCGACCTGAAATTTTGCTAGGATCAATTAGACATCAAGAGCAACATTCCTGTGAAGTTTCATGAAAATTCGTCCAGTAGTTTCAGAGGAATAGTCGCTACAAGTTTTCATTATATAACACTATGTAAACAAAGATGGCCGCTGACAGCCATGTTTAACATCGAATGAAAACGATATTTGACAAGGACTAACAACATGTCATGCTGATCATTTTAGAAAAAGTCCCATATCAATATCACTTATAGTTTTCAAGAAGTAGTCGCTACAAACTTGTATTTTGAAAATCTATTTTTAGCCATGACAGCCATCTTGAATTTCCGGCCGACCTGAAATTTTGCTAGGATCAATACGACATCAAGAGCAACTATCCTGTGAAGTTTTATGAAAATCCGTCAAGTAGTTTCAGAGGAGTAGTCGCTACAAGTTATCATTATATAACTCTTATGTAAACATACATGGCCACTGGCAGCCATGTTTAACGTCGAATCAAAATAATGTTTGACTCTGATAACCATCATGTCATGCTGATCATTTTACAAAAAGTCCCATATCAATATCACTTATAGTTTTCAAGAAGTAGTCGCTACAAACTTGTATTTTGAAAATCTATTTTTAGCCATGGTGGCCATCTTGAATTTCCGGCCGACCTGAAATTTTGCAAGGATCAATTAGACATCAAGAGCAACATTCGTGTGAAGTTTTATGAAAATCCGTCAAGTATTTTCAGAGGAGTAGTCGCTACAAGTTATCATTATATAACTCTATGTAAACAAAGATGGCCACTGGCAGCCACGTTTAACGTCGAATCAAAATAATGTTCGACTCGGATAACCATCATGTCATGCTGATAATTTTAGAAAAAGTCCCATATCAATATCTCTTATAGTTTTCAAGAAGTAGTCGCTACAAACTTATTTTTTAAAAATCTATTTTTAGCCGTGGCGGCCATCTTGAATTTCCGGCCGACCTGAAATTTTGCTAGGATCAATTAGACATCAAGAGCAACATTCCTTTGAAGTTTCATGAAAATCCGTCAAGTAGTTTCAGAGGAGTAGTCGCTACAAGTTTTCATTATATAACTCTATGTAAACAAAGATGGCCGCTGGCAGCCATGTTTAACGTCGAATCAAAACGATTTTCGACAAGGACCAACATCATGTCATGCTGATCATTTTAGAAAAAGTCCCATATCAATATCACTTATAGTTTTCAAGAAGTAGTCGCTACAAACTTATTTTTTAAAAATCTATTTTAAGCCGTGGCGGCCATCTTGAATTTCCGGCCGACCTGAAATTTTGCTAGGATCAATTAGACATCAAGAGCAACATTCCTGTGAAGTTTCATGAAAATCCGTCAAGTAGTTTCAGAGGAGTAGTCGCTACAAGTTTTCATTATATAACTCTATGTAAACAAAGATGGCCGCTGGCAGCCATGTTTAACGTCGAATCAAAACGATTTTCGACAAGGACCAACATCATGTCATGCTGATCATTTTAGAAAAAGTCCCATAGCAATATCCCTTAGAGTTTTCAAGAAGTAGTCGCTACAAACTTGTTTTTTAAAAACCTATTTTTAGATTTGGCGGCCATCTTGGATTTCACATCTACATGAATTTTTGCTAGGATCAACTAGACTTCATGGGCAACATTTCTGTAAAGTTTCATGAAAATCTATTCAGTAGTTTCAGAGGAGTAGTTGCTACAAAAAAAAGTTAACGGACGGACGGACAGACGGACGGACGGACGACGGACGCCGCACCACGGCATAAGCTCTGCTGATCTCTGATCAGTAGAGCTAAAAATGCTTTGATGTGGCAAACACATCTTCTCAGTTTAATGACTTCAAACATATACTTAATATTTCATAACAGGCTGCGTTACACAGGCAATTTAATAAAAATCTAACATGTCATTGAAAAAGACGACGTGTTTTTTCTCACCGATCATGATCATTGTCATTACTCTAAGAAATTAGAAGAAAATATGGATTAATAGGTGATAATTGTGCAGGCTGTCGATTTAAAAAAATGCTTTGATATATCAAACACATCTTATCAGTTTAATAACTTCGAACGTATACACTTGATATTTCATAATAGGCCTCAAACAGTCAATTTAATAATGATCTAGCATGTCATTGAAAAATAGAATACGTTTTTTCTCACCTTCATGATATTCACCTGCGAAAAAATTAGAAAAAAATGTACGGGGTGGGTGTCATTGTTTTTCAGTTTCAATTAATAGTTAAAAAGAAATAATCCACTTTGCAAAATATGTCGGTACTAAAGATATGTAGTAGTGAGTCGTCGGCGTAACAATACCACATATACTTGCCTGAAAACTAAACATCAAACAACTTTTCTATGTTTTTATTAATTATAAACGTACAGTCATACAATGATGGGTTCGGGCACGCGGGTATACAATAGGAAATGCAATTAATCTGATTGCACTTGCTTTTTGTTATCTCCGGTACTATTCTGCACATAATCAACAGATACATGTACGAACTTGTGCACCGATATAAATCTATTTGCTGATCAAACTTCTACCTGAAAAGAAAGTTGTAATATGTTCCAATTTAATTCAATTAAACAGCAAGGTCATTTTGAAGGTTTACACATTGCTTAATTGGATTCTACGCGGAGTAACTCGGAGTGGCTATAGCTCGGCAATAGCGTACTTTCGCCGCGTGAATTCGCCGTGTACAAACACTGACTCCGCGTAGATACGCGCAAAACTCAATTGATAAAACTCGGCGAATCGAGTGAAGTGTGTGTTTCGCGTGAGCTGTACTGTATAGAATAAACACTTTTATCAGATGTTTATATAGAATAAATAAATATAATAGGAATTTTCAAGTCACAGTTTTTTATGTTATTGTTGTTTTAGTTTGCAAAAATGCATCGTCACAAAGCAAATATTATTCAATCATCTTCTATCATTCTATTTAGAGCAGATTTAGACGATATAGATATGTTAAAAATTTCCTACAGTAGCTAGTTACAGTAGTTATTTTAGAAAACATACAAAACAATGTATTGTAAAACAAGAGGCCCAAGAGGGCCTGTGAACACTCTACTGGCTGTTATACCATTGATGAATCGAGTCGTACTACATGGTGTCTAGAGTGTACACATGGTTTTTCAAGTATTTGACCTAGTGACCTAGTTTTTGACCCCATGGGACCCATTTTTTAACTTGACCAAAATATAATTAAGACAACATTTCGACAAAGTTTCATCAAGATCGGGTCAGAAATATGGCCTCTAGAGTGTACACAAGGTTTTTCAAGTATTTGACCTAGTGACCTAGTTTTTGACCCTATGTGACCCATTTTCGAACTTTAGCAAGCTATAATTGAGACAAATATTCTGACAAAATTGCATCAAGATCGGGTCAAAAATATGGCCTCTAGAGTGTACACACGGTTTTTCCAAAGTTTGACCTAGTGACCTAGTTTTTAACACCATGTGACCCATTTTCAAACTTGACCAAGATATAATTAAGACAAACATTTTGACAAAGTTTCATCAAGATTGGGTCAGAAATACGGCTTCTAGAGTGTACACAAGGTTTTTCAAGTATTTGACCTAGTGACCTAGTTTTTAACTTCATGTGGCCTATTTCCGAACTTGATCAAGATATAATTAAGACAAACATTTTGACAAAGTTTCATCAAGATTGGGTCAGAAATACGGCTTCTAGAGTGTACACAAGGTTTTTCAAGTATTTGACCTTAAGTGACCTAGTTTTTGACCCCACATGACCCATTTTCGAACTGAAGGAGATTTCATTGAGACAAACATTCTGACAAAGTTTCATGATGATTGCATCAGAAATGTGGCCTCTAGAGTGTACATAAGCAAAAGTTAACGGACGGACGGACGGACGGACGGACAACGGACAACACACCATCCCATAAGCTCTGCTGGCCCTTGGCCAGTAGAGCTAAAAATGATAAAGGGCAATGAGAAGAAGTGCAGAGTGCAAGAACCGTAACTCTGTCATCATTCGAATTAGAGTTATTGCCCTTTGTAATTTTACACTTTGAAATTTTGTCTAGAGCATAATTACAAACAAGAGGTCAATGACCTTGAAGCTCTACTGATTGATTTTGATAGCCAGATTAGCGATGGGAAGTATGTTGTAGGATGGGCGTAGGTGTTATACTTCGGGAAAATCTTGCAGAAACATTTTTATTTTAATTTTATATTTACAACCCGCTAACTTCATTGTTTCTGAAAAGCAAATACAAATGAAATCACCATCCCCAACTTTTCTTTTTATCTTTCCCACCCGTGTGTCAGTTTGCTTGCACTATTAAATAAAAGTACAGTTTTCACTCCCAGATCAAACATGCCGTTAATAGTATTACGTCACTTTAGCATAATTTTCTACAAGGATCAACATCATGTCAAACTGATCATTTTAGAAAAAGTCCCATATCAATATCACTTATAGTTTTCAAGAAGTAGTTGCTACAAACTTGTATTTTGAAATTTTGCTAGGGTCAATTAGACATCAAGAGCAACATTCCTGTGAAGTTTCATGAAAATCCGTCAAGTAGTTTCAGAGAAGTAGTCGCTACAAGTTTTCATTATATAACTCTATGTAAACAATTGAATTGAATTGAATTGGGGTTTTAAGGCGCACATGAAAAGGTTATATGGCGCCTAAAAGGCATGAACATGACAGGCTCATCTTCCATGTACATTGAGATAATTTATGGAAAATGGGCCTAGAACCTTCTCAACCTGAACTGCAGAGTTGCTGCAAATTCTATCGTAGAAACTCCATTTACGCTGGAGCCACGTTATTGTTTTTCTGCCACTGCTCTTTTGATGCGAGCGAGATAGCACCTGAAACAATGCAGGGATCATGATGAAGACCTTTAATGAACATGAACAAAAAATGATAAAATGAACATGAATTTGGGGGGATTCTACCCCTCTGCCTACCCCTCCAAAGGGATCTGCAGTGGCCGTATTCTTTGCCCCGTGACCAAACGGGGCCCCCGGCAACCACACGGGGCACATAGATGGCCACTGGCGGCCATGTTTAATGTCAAATCGAAATAATTTTTGACAAGGATCAAAATCATGTCATACTGATCATTTTAGAAAAAGTCTAATATCAATAGCACTTATAGTTTTCAAGAAGTAGTCGCTACAAACTTGTATTTTGAAAATCTATTTTAAGCCATGGTGGCCATCTTAAATTTCCGGCCGACCTGAAATTTTGCTAGGATCAATTAGACATCAAGAGCAACATTCCTGTGAAGTTTTATGAAAATGCGTCAAGTAGTTTCAGAGGAGTAGTCGCTACAAGTTTTCATTATATAACTCTATGTTAACAAAGATGGCCACTGGCGGCATGTTTAACGTCGCATCAAAATAATTTTCGACAAGGTTCAACATCATTCCATACTGATCATTTTAGAAAAAGTCCCATATCAATATCACATGGTTTTCAAGAAGTAGTCGCTACAAACTTGTTTTTTGAAAATCTGTTTTTAGCTGTGGCGGCCATCCTGAATTTCCGACCAACCTGAATTGTTGCTAGGATCATTTAGACATCAAGGGCAACATTCCTGTGAAGTTTCATGAAAATCCATTCAGTAGTTTCAGAGATATAGTCGCTACAAGTTTTCATTATATAACTCTATGTAAACAAAGATGGCCGCAGGCAGCCATGTTTAACGTCGAATCAAAACGATTTTTGACAAGGACCAACATCATGCTGATCATTTTAGAAAAAGTCCCATATCAATATCACTTAGAGTTTTCAAGAAGTAGTCGCTACAAACTTGTTTTTTAAAAATCTATTTTTAGATTTGGTAGCCATCTTGGATTTCACATCAACATGAATTTTTGCTAGGATTAACTAGACTTCATGGGCAACATTTCTGTAGAGTTTCATGAAAATCCATTTAGTAGTTTCAGAGGAGTAGTCGCTACAAAAAAGTTTACGGACGGACGGACGGACATAAGAACAGACAGATGGACGACGGACACCGCACCACGGCATAAGCTCTGATCAGTAGAGCTACAAACTACTGAAACTTATAGATAATGATAGAGGGCAATGAGAGGAAGTGCAGAGTGCAAGAACCGTTACTCTGTCATCATTCAAATTAGTTATTGCCCTTTGTGCTTAGAATGTTTGTCCGGAGTATAACTTCAAAACTACTGATGGGACTGCAATGAAAGTTCACACAATGATAGAGGGTAATGAGAGGAAGTATAGAGATCTACAATCTATCTTCCTTCAAATTAGAATTATTGCCCTTTGTAATTTTACTTGTAGTTTTTGTCCGAATCGTAAGTCAAAAACTACTAATGGCTTTGCAAATTGAAAACGGCTGGGTAATACAAGGCCATATGATAAGTTGAGGATACATTTCGGGAAGCATCCATCGTTTCCATTTCGGGGAGCATCCATCGTTTACATTTCGGGGAGCATCTATCGTTTACATTTCGGGGAGCATCCATCGTTTCCATTTCGGGGAGCATCCATCGTTTACGTTTCGGGGAGCATCCATCGTTTACATCGATTTTCTTGTTTGCATAAAAAATGATCTTTTGAGTGTTTGTTATGAGTTTCTTGACTTTTTGATATTGCAAATTCTAAACAAAAAAAATTCTAAAATGATTTAATACTGTTATTGTTGTGATAAAAATGCTACGAAGTGTATTAAAAATAATGCTTACAAGAGACTTCATCAATTTTCAATATATCATATAAACAGTTGTTCTGAAAGGTACTGAAGACAGAAAAAATAGAAAATACTATGTCAACACAGTCGACTAATCCAGGGCTTTTTCCAGGTATTGTGGGACCCTTGCAAATTTGGGAAATTTCTATCACGAAAACGACCAAAATGGGAATTATTTTCATAGATAAAATTGAGAAGTGAGAATTGTTTACCTGCAGAGCTCCAGATAAGGTTTTGGCCATTAATTAATTGGATACTGTTACTCCATTGTTTTTATTTTAATTTAGTATTTGCATTTTGCAATTCCTATTTTCAACAGCATATTTTTACCTCACCCTAATGTTTTCAATTGGGTATTTCCTTATCATTTAGTGTATTTTACCAACGCGATTCTCAGAGTATTTTTGTTGCATTTTACGATCAACTTCAGTCTATGATAAAACATTCTTTAACTATGATTTCCGAATCGTAAACAACATTCAGTAATATGTCATCTAAGATGATTTTTATCGATAATTTACTTTAATTTTACTTTATTCAAAATAATTATCGTATATATCTGAGTATTTTTTGCGGTATTTTCTATCGTCCGCATTTATTAATCGACATTTTTAACAGATGCTTCATTTAGATCATCAAGCTCCTACACGATATACCAGCAAACAACACAAAATGAGTAAATCGCGCACAATTAAAAATGAATTTCAGAACCAGTCTGAACACTCGACAGTTTCGGTCTTTTACCTATATTTGTATATTTTTGAGTTTGTTTCAAGATATTGCGAGAATGCTGGGGTAATACACGATCGGTGAGCAATGAATTACAGGAAAACACGGGATCGATTGGCTAGGAATTGCGTATCAAACATTTCTTTTGCATTTTGATACGTATGCTTTGGTATTTCTATTGCTTTTTCCATAATTTTAATTATCTCTGGGACTTTACGTCAACATTTTGTAAGTAAGGACGAGGTAAAAGCCTAATAACATACCACATGTATTGATTAGTATGTAAGATAAAGGATGTATCAGTACAACATACATGTAGTTTTGAGATTGTGAATTTTTTCAACAATGGTAAACATTGGAAAAGGGTCCATATTTCGGCCCATGAGACACCTAGAAAAATCCCTGTTCAATCTTACAGTTTCTTGTATAAGCCCTTTTATTATTATTCTGATTATACAAATTATTTAAAATAAACCAAAGTATAAATGTATTAATAAAAGCTTTAATGTATAATTGTCTTCTCATTTATTTATTTAAGATCCACTAAATAATTATGATTTTTTATTATAAGGTTATGAAATGAAAATAAAAATTATTGTATTAGTATTAAATACAATTTTAATTATTTATAGATGTTGGCTTAACTATAAGTGGCTATGACATTAAATAATTAAATTTACATTTATGTGTTTAAGATTGTTTTTCTATTCATTTCATAAAATCGTCATTCACATGTACCACACTCCATTGATTAGAGCCTCTCACAGCATAATTTGTGACTCCACTGTGTTTTATTGGCCCATATTAGTGTTGTATTGTCCCGTATCAGTGTTGTATTGGCCCTTATCAGTGTTGTATTGGCCCCTATCAGTTGTATTGACCCTTATCAGTGTTTTATTGGCCAGTGTTTTATTGGCCCTTCTCAGTGTTGTATTGGTATTGGTCCTTGTAAGTGTTGTATTGGTCCTTATCAGTGTCGTATTGAGCATCATCAGTGCTGTATTGGTCCATCATTGTTGTATTGGCCCTTATCAGTGTTGTATTGGCCCTTATCAGTGTTGTATTGGTACTGGACCTTGTTAGCATTGTATTGGTCCCAATCAGTGTTGTATTGAGCATCATCAGTGCTGTATTGACCCTTATCAGTGTTGTATTGAGCATCATCAGTGCTGTATCGGTCCACCATTGTTGTATTGGCCCTCATCAGTGTTGTATTGGCCCTTATCAGTGTTGTATTGGTATTGGACCTTGTTAGCATTATATTGGTCCCCATCAGTGTTGTATTGGCCCTTATAAGTGTTGTATTGGTCCTTATCAGTGTTGTATTGACCATTATCAGTGTTGTATTGGCCCTCATCAGTGTTGCATTGGCCCTTATCAGTGTTGTATTGGTATTGGACATTGTTAGTGTTGTATTGATCCCCATCAGTGTTGTATTGCACTTCATCAGTGTTGTATTGGACATAATAAGTGTTGTATTGGTATTGTCCATTATAAGTGTTGTCTTGGCCCTTATCAGTGATGTATTGGTATTGGCCCTCATCAGTGTTGTATTGGTCCGTATCAGTGTTGTATTGACCCTATCAGTGTTGTATTGGTATTGACCTTTTTAAGTGTTGTATTGGCCCTCATCAGTGCTGTATTGACCCTATCAGTGTTGTATTGGTATTGACCTTTTTAAGTGTTGTATTGGCCCTCATCAGTGCTGTATTGGACATAATCAGTGTTGTATTGGACCTTATCGGTGTTGTATTGTCATTTATCAGTGTTGTATTGACCCATATCAGTGTTTTATTGGTCATTATCAGTGTTGTATTGACCATTATCAGTGTTGTATTGTTCCTTATACTTGTAGTATTGGCCCTCATCAATGTTGTATTGGACATCATCGGTGTTGTATTGGACCTTATAAATGTTGTATTGACCCCTAATCAGTGTTGTATTGGACATCATCGGTGTTGTATTGGACCTCATTAGTGTTTTATTGGCCCGTATCAGTGTTGTACTGGCCCTTATCAGTTTTATTGACCCTTATCAGTGTTGTATTGGTATTGGCCCTGATAAGTGTTGTATTTTCCCTCATCAGTGTTGTAATGGACATCATCAATGTTGTATTCTACCTTATAAATGTTGTATTGGCCTCATCAGTGTTGTATCGGACATCATTGGTGTTGTATTGGACCTCATCAGTGTTTTATTGGCCCGTATCAGTGTTGTACTGGCACTTATCAGTTTTATTGACCCTTATCAGTGTTGTATTGACCCCTATCAGTGTTGTATTGGTATTGGCCTTTATAAGTGTTGTATTGGCCCTCATCAGTGCTGTATTGGACATCATCAGTGTTGTATTGGACCTTATCGGTGTGGTATTGTCATTTATCAGTGTTGTATTTGCCCTCATCAGTGTTTTATTGGTCATTATCAGTGTTGTATTGACCATTATCAGTGTTGTATGACCATTATCAGTGTTGTATTGTCCCTTATACTTGTTGTATTGGACATCATCAGTGTTGTATTCAACCTTATAAGTGTTGTATTGACCCCTAATTGGTGTTGTATTGGACATCATCGGTGTTGTATTGGACCTCATCAGTGTTTTACTGGCCCTTATCGTTTTTATTGACCCGTATCAGTGTTGTATTGGTATTGACCCTGATAAGTGTTGTATTATCAGTGTTGTATTGGACATCATCAATGTTGTATTCAACCTTATAAATGTTGTATTGGCCTCATCAGTGTTGTATCAGACATCATCAGTGTTGTATTGGACCTCATCAGTGTTTTATTGGCCCGTATCAGTGTTGTACTGACACTTATCAGTTTTATTGACCCTTATCAGTGTTGTATTGGCCTTATCAGTCTTGTATTGCCCTCATCAGTGTTTTATTGTCCCTTATCAGTGTTGTATTGGCCTTATCCATGTTGTATTGGCCTTTATCAGTGTTTTAATTGCCCACATGTGTTTTATTGACCCTTATCAGTGTTTTATTGGCCCATATCAGTGTTTTATTGGTGCTTATCAGTGTTGTATTGACCCTTATCAGTGTTTTATTGGCCCTTATCAGTTTTATTGACCCTTATCAGTGTTGTATTGGCCCTTATCAGTGTTTTATGGACTCTTATCATTGTTTTATTGGTTCTTATCAGTGTTTTATTGGCCCGTATCAGTGTTGTACTGGCCCTTATCAGTTTTATTGACCCTTATCAGCCTTGTATTTGCCTTATCAGTGTTGTTTTGGCTCTTATCAGTGTTGTATTGGCCCTTATCAGTGTTGTGTTGACCCTTATCAGTGTTTTATTGGCCCTTATCGGTGTTGTATTGACCCTTATCAGTGTTGTTTTGGCCCTTATTAGTGTTGTATTGGCCCTTATCAATGTTTTATTGGCCCTCATCAGTGTTGTGTTGACCCTTAGCAGTGTTTTATTGGCCCTTATCAGTGTTGTATTGACCCTTATCAGTGTTGTACTGGCCCTTATCAGTTTTATTGACCCTTATCAGTGTTGTATTGGCCTTATCAGTGTTGTATTGGCCCTTATCAGTGTTTTATTGGCCTTTATCAAAATTCAAAATTTGGAATGAGTGTCCCTTTAACAACACATTGTTGTCACTAATAAAAGAACAGGGTTTGACATTAACAGTTGTCCCCTTGTCCTGTGCCATGTAGATTTTACTGGGGACAAGTTAATTGTCCCAGGTGACCTGTCCTATGGACAACAAAATTTTATAACAAGAAATGAATTTTACATCTTTAAAACTTGTGACTGAAAAACATCAAAACATTGGTGAGCACATTGTAAATGACAAATAAAAAACATCTTGTTTTCAATTGGTGGAATGCAACTGCGGGAATGTAATGTCACTTTCATGATTGATCTTGTTTTTGTATCGCTTTTACATGAAATGCAGGGACAAGTAAATTTGACTTGGGACAAGTAAATTGTGTAAGTTACTTGTCCTATGGACAAGTTGACAAGTTGCTGAAAAAAGTTAATTTCAAACCCTGAAGAACGTGTCAAATGTTCAGTCAAGCTTTCACAGATATATCTGGTATTTCGAAATGGCCCCACTGGATCTTTAGAACAAGGGCGTGTTGTATTCGTGTAGTTTAAAACGCTTTGTTTCGTCCATATCAGTTTTCGCTTAACAAACAACCATATTTAATTTGTATTGGTGTCCTATATGATCTCCCAGTGAACCGAACAAGTAATGGACACGTTTTTTTTTCTTCAGTTTATCCAATAAGCAATTTTAAAATAGCTAAACTATCAATAATTACCATCGTGCTTCTTCAAAAAGAGATCTTTACACAATTTAATTTTTGGCAATCGAGCATAGTTGTTAACCAGCCCATGTTTCGACAAGTAGTATAGAACACAATACACATTCAGCATACGATACTGTGAACGCACTATCGATATAATTTAGAAGCATTATAAAATAAGTTCCCAAATGTCTGTAATTGTGTACATTCTATGCTCTATTATCTTCGCTTTGGTAAATGTATAGATGAATTCCATTGGTTTTCGTTAGCTCAGCCTTGTAAAGAATATTTGAGAACAATGCATTAACACAAAGAGTGGTATGCTCCGAATGATAGTATACAACTGTTAAGGTTAACATTTTTTATAATATATCCTTTTAAATGCGTAGTTTTCATTGGCTAAAAGGCAGTAACGCGTAAGCCATTAGTATGAACTATTGACTTTAGAATGTTTCCTATCTGGTTCAATCTGGTTTTGCGGTCAATAGTCATTTTTTGTAGGTCAATAGTCTGAGAATGAGGTTATGCTTTCCCATGACGTGACGTCAAGCATGTAAAAAGTAAGCAAAAGTAAGCAAACTAATGGAGTTAATATACGATTCAATATAATAAAACAACGATCTACTTCTGTTTCAGTAAATAGTTCAAACTAAACATCCTCGGGAATGACTATTGACCCTCAGCAGTAAACTATTGACCAAGACAATAGTCACTCCCTTGGATGAATAGTTTTAAACCATTGGCCCCAACAGAAGTAGATATTATTATTATATATCATTTTAAATACGTAGTTTTCAATGGCTAAATGGCGGTCACGTGTAAATTATTAGTATGAACTATTGATTTGAGAACGTTTCCTATCCGGTTCAGTCTGGTTTTGCGGTCATTAGTCATTTTTTGTAGGTCAATAGTCTGAGAATGACGTTATGCTTTCCATGACGTGACGTCATGCATAAGACATAACAAGTAAGCAAAAGTAAGCAAACTGATGGAGTTTATACGATTCAATATATATACTTCGTCTCGGTCAATAGTTACTGCTTCGGGTCAATTATAGTCACTGACTTGGATGAATAGTTTTAACCATTGACAGAAGTAGATCATTGTATACTATTCATCCTCAGTGAGTGACTATTGACTCTCAGCAGTAAACTATTGACTGAGACCAAGTCGCTGAG
This sequence comes from Cyrtodaria siliqua, assembly GCA_037043455.1. Taxonomy (NCBI): domain Eukaryota; kingdom Metazoa; phylum Mollusca; class Bivalvia; order Adapedonta; family Hiatellidae; genus Cyrtodaria; species Cyrtodaria siliqua. Next base: position 48,600 of record JAWPHD010001303.1, read on the forward strand.
GGTCAATAGTCATTCCCTAGGATGAATAGTTTTTAACTATTTACTGAAACAGAAGCAGATAGTTGTTTTATTACATTGAATCGTTTATATATCTACTTAACACACATATACCCTGCTTCACTAGAAGGCATACTTATTTTAATCCAGTTCATTGAAGACGATCTATTATATCAAAGTACAAGAAATCCGTGGATTCACATGTCTCGCCTAATGGGGGCTGGACATAAAAATAAAAAGTTCAATGATGCTTAAATGAAAGTTTGTAAACATTTCAGTAACTAAAAACAATCGAGTTTGCCGTTTGCTGAGATGACATTTAAGTGCATTTGTTTAAAAACAAAATGCCATTCTATTAAAAACGAGAGGCCCAAGAGGGCCTGTGGATGCTCTACTGGCTAAAATTACTCTTATATCAAGGGTTGTTGACATAAAATTCCCATCAGTAGTTTTTTTAAAACATTGCAAAAACAACAGGGATAGGATGTATTGCCTTAGATCGCTCACCTGGTTATCATGGGTAATAAGTCTGCTGTGTCTAGTCTGGCATGGGCATTTTTTAATATGTCCCACTTTCTTCTATGAATGAAATTTCATAACAAGAGGCCCAAGAGGGCCTGTGGACGCTCTACTGGCTAAAGATAAAGTTTATGCACAAGGGGCCATAACTCTTTCAAATATCGTTCAACCAGAACATGGTGATGACATACGCAACTAGGCTTGGTACTGATTGTCCCTTAAAAGTTTCGTTGAAATCCAGCCAGAGGTTCAGGAGAACTAGTCTGTACAAAGTTAGTGTATTAAAACCTTTAAGGGACCATAACTCTGCCAAAAATCATTCAACCGGAACATGGCAAAGATTTGCACAACTAGACCTGGAACTGATCATCCCTAAAAAGTTTCGTTTAAATCCGGCCAGGGTTCAGGAGAACTAGTCAGAACAAAGCTTGTGTATTAAAACCTTTAAAGGGACATAACTCTGCCAAAATCATTCAACCGGAACACGGTGATGACATGTATACCTAGGCTTGGTACTGATCATCCCTGAAAAATTTCAATGAAATCTGGCCAAATGAAGGCCCTTTCTTCTTAATGAGGCCAAAATATAACATATTTCAGAAAATCAAAGGCCATAACTCCGGTGTAAATGGTCCAATCTGGCTGGTTTTCAAACTTGTCGGAGCTTTCATTGATAGTAACAATCTGGTAAAGTTTGGTAAAGATCGGATGAAAAATGAAGACCCTATCGTATTAACAAGGCAAAATATAGCATTTTTAACTAAATCAAGGGCCATAACTCCGCTGTTACAGGTCCGAACTGGCTACTTTTCAAACTTGTCTGAGCTTTCATTTATATTAACAATCTGGTAAAGTTTGGTAAAGATCGGACGAAAAATGAAGGCCCTATCATCTTAACGAGGCAAAATATAACATTTTTAACTAAATCAAGGGCCATAACTCCGCTGTTGCTGGTCCGATCTGGCTGGTTTTCAAACTTGTCCAAGATTTCATTGATATTAACAATCTGGTAATGTTTGGTAAAGATCGGATGAAAAATGAAGAACCTATCGTCATAACTAAATCAAGGGCCATAACTCCGCTGTTACTAGTCCGATCTAGCTGGTTTTCAAACTTATCCAAGCTTTCACTGATATTAACAAGAAGGTAAAGTTCGGTAAAGATCGGATGACAAATGAAGGCCCTATCGTCTTAACGAGGCAAAATATAGCATTTTTAACTAAATCAAGGGCTATAACTCTGCTGTTGACGGTCTGATCTGGCTGGTTTTCGAACTTGTCTAAGCTTTCATTGATATTAACAATCTGTTAAAGTTTGGTAAAGATCGGATGAAAAATGAAGGCCTTATCGTCTTAACGAGGTAAGAGTTAACGGATGGACGACGGACGACAGACAACACACCATCCCATAAGCTCTGCTGGCTTGGCCAGTGGAGCTAAAAATGGGCGGGGAGGGGAGTTATATTAACATTCTAAACAAATATGGTAAAGATCAGATAAAAAAAGAAGTAACTACAGATTTAATAAAGGAAAATACAATATAGCATTTTTGAACAAATCAAGGGCCATAACCTGTCGTTACTAACTGGATCTAGCTGGTTTTCAAACTTGTCCAAATTCTCATTGACATACCATGCTTTGCACAACTAGACATCATACTGAGGCTTCCTGCCAAATTTTGTAGAAATCCATCAAGCCGTTTAGGAGGAGTAGCGCCGACAAGAAATTTAAAGTAAAAATGTCAAAGTGCCATAACTCCGTCATAAATCAGCAAACTGGAACAAAAGCGCGATATGCACATCTTACCGATGCTTCCTGCCAAGTTTCATCAAAATCCAACAAGGCGTTTAGGAGGAGTAGCGCCGACAAGAAATTTTAAAAAAAAATGTCAAGGGGCCGTAACTCCATCAAAAATCAACGAACCGGGAAAAAAAATGCAATAGGCACAGCAATGCTTCCTGCTAACACGGCGTTAACACCAAAAAAAGAAAAAATAATATTGAAATAAGAAAATTTAAAAAAAAAAAAAAAAAAAAAAAAAGAATAATCAATCCAAATTAAAAGAAATATATATATATTAATAATAAAAAAAAAAAGAAAAAGGCAAAACATAGTAAAGTTTGGTAAAGATCAGATGACAAATGAAAGCCATATCGTATTAACGAGGCAAAATATAGCACTTTTAACTAAATCAAGGGCCATAACTCCGCTGTTATTGGTCCGATCTGGCTGTTTTTCGAAATTGTGCGAGCTTTCATTGATATTAACAATGTGGTAAAGTTTGGTGAAGATTGGATGAAAAATGAAGGCCTTTGTCCAGTAGAGCTAAAAAGAGTCAGCTCCAAAAAGTAGGTCAAAGTCATAGATGAAATCCAGGCATCCGGAAAAAAAAGATGCACTACCGAAGACACAACTATGTCAAAATAGAATATGTTTTCTTCCAAAGATTAAGCTATAAATTAGGTTTAAAACATCTAGTGCATAATTCTTCATGAGAAAGTGATGTAAATGTAACAATTAGTTATCTGCCCTTTGCTTGGATGGTGAAGGTCACATCCACATTTGCTTTGTCACATTGCAATGTACCACTCAAGATACAACTATAAGCAGTCTGAAAGGTCTTAGTGCATACAGTTTGTGAAAAAGTGACTTAAACGCCAAAGTTGAAGGTAAAAATTATAAGGTTATCTGCCCTTGCTTGGAGGGTCAAGGTCACTTCCACATTTGCTTTGTCACGTTGCGATGAACCACTCAAGATATACAACTATAAGAAAAGTTTTAAAGGTATAGTGCATACAGTTTGTGAAAAAGTGACCTAAACGCAAAAGTTGAACCTAAAAATTAGTAAGTTATCTGCCCTTGCTTGGAGGGTCAAGGTCACTTCTACATTTGCTTTGTCACGCTGCGATGTACTACCCATGATACAACTATAAGCAAAGTTTGAAAGGTCTAGTGCATACAGTTTGTGAGAAAATGACCTAAACGCAAAACTTGAATGTTGACGCCGCCGGCGCCGGAAAAGCAACACCTATGTCTCTTTTTTTCTTCGAAAAGGCGAGACAAAAACTGATCACCAAAATATAACCCAACGAATCACAAAGAAACATAATTAAAATATCCCAATTCCTTTATACTGGTAATAGTTGTTAAGTTATTAATTTCACGGTTTACTTCTGTGTTTCTTTCATCTCCCGAAACTGCTTTGTCGTAAGAAAGATCATGTCTCTAATCTAAATCACTGAATATATTGTCGGGTCTTCTTAAGATACATTGACAATTCAGATCAAATAAAAATATTCCAAATATACTCTACATTTAAAAATAAAACAAGAGGTCAATGACCTTGAAGCTCTACTGATTGATTTTGATTTCAGGAAGTAGTCGCTACAAACTGGTTTTTTGAAAATCTATTTTTAGCCGTGGCGGCCATCTTGAATTTCCGGCCGACCTGAAATTTTGCTAGGATCAATTAGACATCAAGAGCAACATTCCTGTGAAGTTTCATGAAAATCCGTCAAGTAGTTTCAGAGGAGTAGTCGCTACAAGTTTTCATTATATAACTCTATGTAAACAAAGATGGCCACTGACAGCCATGTTTAACATTGAATCAAAATAATGTTCGACTCGGATAACCATCATGTCATGCTGATCATTTTAGAAAAAGTCCCATATCAATATCTCTTATAGTTTTCAAGAAGTAGTCGCTACAAACTTATTTTTAAAAATCTATTTTTAGCCATGGTGGCCATCTTGAATTTCCGGCCGACCTGAAATTTTGCTAAGATCAATTAGACATCAAGAGCAACATTCGTGTGAAGTTTCATGAAAATCCGTCAAGTAGTTTCAGAGGAGTAGTCGCTACAAGTTATCATTATATAACTCTTATGTAAACATACATGGCCACTGGCAGCCATGTTTAACGTCGAATCAAAATAATGTTTCACTTGAATAACCATCATGTCATGCTGATCATATTAGAAAAAAGTCCCATATCAATATCACTTATAGTTTTCAAGAAGTAGTCGGTACAAACTTTTATTTTGAAAATCTATTTTTAGCCATTGCGGCCATCTTGAATTTCCGGCCGACCTGAAATTTTGCAAGGATCAATTAGACATCAAGAGCAACATTCGTGTGAAGTTTCATGAAAATCCGTCAAGTATTTTCAGAGGAGTAGTCGCTACAAGTTATCATTATATAAATCTATGTAAACAAAGATGGCCACTGGCAGCCACGTTTAACGTCGAATCAAAATAATGTTCGACTCGGATAACCATCATGTCATGCTGATAATTTTAAAAAAAAGTCCCATATCAATATCTCTTATAGTTTTCAAGAAGTAGTCGCTACAAACTTATTTTTTAAAAATCTATTTTTAGCCGTGGCGGCCATCTTGAATTTCCGGCCAACCTGAAATTTTGCTAGGATCAATTAGACATCAAGAGCAACATTCCTGTGAAGTTTCACGAAAATCCGTCAAGTAGTTTCAGAGGAGTAGTCGCTACAAGTTTTCATTATATAACTCTATGTAAACAAAGATGGCCGCTGGCAGCCATGTTTAACATCGAATCAAAACAATTTTCGACAAGGACCAACATCATGTCATGCTGATCATTTTAGAAAAAGTCCCATAGCAATATCCCTTAGAGTTTTCAAGAAGTAGTCGCTACAAACTTGTTTTTTAAAAACCTATTTTTAGATTTGGCGGCCATCTTGGATTTTACATCTACATGAATTTTTGCTAGGATCAACTAGACTTCATGGGCAACATTTCTGTAAAGTTTCATGAAAATCTATTCAGTAGTTTCAGAGGAGTAGTCGCTACAAAAAAAAAGTTAACGGACGGACGGACAGACGGACAGACAGACGGACGGACAGACGGACGACGGACGCCGCACCACGGCATAAGCTCTGCTGATCTCTGATCAGTAGAGCTAAAAACAAAGATTTTTTCAACCTATCACCCTATTCGAACCCTCACAAACAAATAATAGTACTAGCCTATGAAGAACCGACACCACTATCTCCGACCTTACATTTTAGTAGCAATCGCTTTTCATATAGATTTAAAATTTCTATAACTTTCATAAATATATTATGTTCCTTTGCTTAAACAAACAGTTAAAATGAACAGAATTACGTCTGTCATAACCAGTATTCAATAAAAAGGCGAGACACGTTGAAGGCGAGACTAACAATTTGATTGTATTATCTGTTAACTTCATATTTTTTCTTCTTTCTCCAATGACTATAACATGATAGCCCTACATACGTCATCAACAAGAAATGCATGAGCAATGTCATTGTGACAAATGTAATACAATATAACCATACATAAATATAACCATAAATATATTTCATTGTGTGATTCTTATTGTACAGCCTAATATTTGGTTTGTAACCAATGGTATCGTTTGTGATTGAACGGATATAGTGTTTTGCTATTGAAAAGTTTAAGTATGGCAAACATAACTGAAATAACGGGACAACTAGGTGTGCATAGACGGAAGGTGATATTTAGTCTTGCCTGTATACATATATCATTTGTATTATTAAAATATACTGCCTGCATCATTGAAGATTCGGCTATCAGACATAATATATATCAAAAGGAGAAACATTGTCCTATAGAAGTAGATATAAATGCAGATTTCAATGACCACAGTCAACCAAAAACACGCGTAGTCACAACACCCACAGTCATTTTGTAGCAACGTGTCTCGAATAACAAGTAGATCATATGACTTCAGAATTTGAATTTCCTATTGAACTATTATAGTTTCGGAACAATGACAATATTAACGTGAAATACTTGACTAAGTGTCATGTTTCCTTATGTTAAGTTTGTTTTGTTAGCCATATTCTCGTGATTAATTACAACTGTACGTCTTGGGCTAATCACAAACACAGTACAAACACGGGGAAGCAAATGTTTGTCTTGCCTTACATATATTCTAAATACCTGGCTGATATTTCTATTAAAAGGAACGCGATGATGTCATCCATGGTAATTTTTAGTTCGTTTTAGAACATGTGTATGGCATTTGGTGTCGACATTAAATTGAACTTTTTTTTATTAGCTCAACATTTAAATTTATTTATTGCACTGTTTTGTCTACAACATCTTCCGTTAGATAGAAAGTTAGCATTTAAAAAAAGTAATATCGCGAACTGTGTACATACTAATGAACTGACGAACATGAACTTACTGCTTAATGTAGCAGTCACACTAAAACAGCCCGTAGGTGTTATTCCTTCTTTTTGTTCCATTGCTCCTCGATACGAGGCCCTACTACACAAAGCGAAGTCAAAAAACTATAAAAATAAAGCCAGTATGTATGCTCTTGACGTTACTAAATAGTATTCAAATGTTTTATTTGGAAATGGTTATGTCAAAGTGAGCCAGACGCAAATATTGTGCACTTATTGTGTCGATTCTAGAACATATTCTTGCTCGTAGAGTTCAGAAATGGTACCAAGGTAGACAATGTCAAGGGAGGCCTCAAGTCGTTTATCACTATTTAATAAAAACAATCTGAAATCCTTACTGATTTAAGGTACTCAAATAAAATAAGTTGTAGTCAGTTAATGTATATAGAAATACTCAGAACGAAATCAAATTAGGAACTGTACATAACCAAAAGGTAGAAATGACCCTCAATCGCTCCCCAGGTGTCATTGGAAAAGAGAAACGATTGTCAAACACACTGACAAGTTAACAGATATGCACATTTGCAGTTAGTAATGAAGATGTTTTGCGAAGTTCATTGCAATTCCAACAAGAAGCAGTCCGAGGGACGGCCATAGTCCCCTACCGGGTCTTGTGCAAAATTAACTATTCAGAAGCTGCACAGTTGTCGAAGGTTACTGTTTTGTCAACACAATAATTGCACAAATGTCAAACTGCTCTTAAAGGTTACTGTGTTTCGTCAACACAATAATTGCAAAAATTTCAAAGAAATAAAGTTGTTATTAGCCAGTTTGTTAATTCTGAAGTTATTGAAGAAACTGTTATCTTTGAATGTACCCATATGAAAGGTTGAATGTAGCCATGTGAATGATCATGCAAGGAATGTTAAATACCTTACCATGTTAAGCTGCCAAATATGTGTTCCTGTGTTCTGAAGGTATCGTGACCTTGACCTTTGAGCTACGGACCTGGGTCTTGTGCGCGACATGCCGTCTCATTATGGTGAACATTTGTGCAAATTGTATTTTAAAATCCTACGATGCATGACAAAGTTACAGCCCGGACAAGCCTATTTCTGACCTTTAACCTCCAAGTGTGACCTTGACCTTTGAGCTATTGACCTGGGTCTTGCGCGCGATATGCCGTGTCATTATGGTGAACATTTGTCCAAAGTTATTTCAAAATTCCACAATGCATGACAAAGTTACAGCCCGGACAAGCCTATTTCTGACCTTTAACCTCCAAGTGTGACCTTGACCTTTAAGCTATGGACCTGGGTTTTGCGCGTGACATGCCGTCACATTATGGTGAACATTTGTGCCGAGTTATTTCAAAATCCCACAATGCATGACCAAGTAACAGCCCGAACAAGCCTATTTCTGACCTTTAACCTCCAAGTGTGACGGACCTGGATCTTGCGCGCGACATGCCGTCTCATTATGCTTAACATTTGTGCCAAGTTATTTCAAAATCCCACCAGTAGGGGACTAACAAAAGCATAAGAGTAGCTGAACGAAGAAGATGTGTTTTTATTTATTTATTTTTTTCATAGAAATTCTTTTTTTTTTTAGAATTTAAAGGGACACATGGCAATCTTGATTTTTTAAGAACTAGCGGCGTCCCGTTCTCTACATAAATTGCATATGTTCAACCGCTTATGTTAGTTATAAGAATTTTACTAAGCCATTTGTTTTTGCATATAATTATTTTTTTATATTAATGCACCAGTAATATATTACAACTTATAGTATAATAAGACGAAATAGTGAATACTTAAAATTTGATTTATTTAAATGTAACCAGGGTAAAAGTAACAAGAGGTCAATGACCTTGAAGCTCTACTGATTGATTTTGATTTCAGGAAGTAGTCGCTACAAATTTGTTTTTTGAAAATGTATTTTTAGCTGTGGCGGCCATCTTGAATTTCTGGCCGACCTGAAATTCTGCTAGGATCAATTAGACATCAAGAGCAACATTTCTGTGAAGTTTCATGAAAATCCTTCAAGTAGTTTCAAGGAGTTTCAGAGGAGTAGTCGCTACAAGTTTTCATTATATAACTCTATATAAACAAAGATGGCCGCTGGCAGCCATGTTTAACGTTGAATCAAAACGATTTTTGACAAGGACCAACATCATGTCATGCTGATCATTTTAGAAAAAGTCCCATATCACTATCACTTATAGTTTTCAAGAAGTAGTCGCTACAAACTTGTATTTTGAAAATTTATTTTTAGGCGTGGTGGCCATCTTGAATTTCTGGCCGACCTGAAATTTTGCTAGGATCAATTAGACATCAAGAGCAACATTCGTGTGAAGTTTCATGAAAATCCGTCAATTAGTTTCAGAGGAGTAGTCGCTACAAGTTTTCATTATATAACTCTATGTAAACAAAGATGGCCACTGGCAGCCATGTTTAATGTCGAATCAAAATAATGTTCGACTCGGATAACCATCATGTCATGCTGATCATTTTAGAAAAAGTCCCATATCAATATCACTTATAGTTTTCAAGAAGAAGTCGCTACAATCTTATTTTTTAAAAATCTATTTTTAGCTGTGGCGGCCATCTTGAATTTCTGGCCGATCTGAAATTTTGCTAGGATCAATGAGACATTAAGAGCAACATTCCTGTAAAGTTTCATGAAAATCCGCCAAGTAGTTTCAGAGGAGTAGTCGCTACAAGTTTTTACTATATAACTCTATGTAAACAAAGATGGCCGCTGGCAGCCATGTTTAAAGTCGAATTAAAACGATTTTTGACAAGGACCAACATCATGTCATGTTGATCATTTTTTAGAAAAAGTCCCATATCAATATCACTTAGAGTTTTCAAGAAGTAGTCGCTACAAACTTGTTTTTTAAAAACCTATTTTTAGATTTGGCGGCCATCTTGGATTTCACATCAACATGAATTTTTGCTAGGATAAACTAGACTTCATGGACAACATTTCTGTAAAGTTTCATGAAAATCCATTCAGTAGTTTCAGAGGAGTAGTCGCTACAAAAAAAAGTTTACGGACAGACAGACTGATCAGTAGAGCTAAAAATGATACAGGATATATAAATCGAGACACCCATTTCAAATACTTCATGACGTTTGATTTGATCTGTTCGTTTTCAGCGTTTAGCGTTTTAAAAAATGCATTCATCGTTCGTTTTTTAAAACGCTGAACGCTGAAAACGAACAAAACGAACAAAACGAACGAAACGAACGCAACGAACGAAATGCATTTTTAAAATATAGATCGTGCAATGTTCATTCTACGTTCGTTCTGCGTTCATTTTCCGTTGGTTCAGAGTTCGTTCTGCATTTATTTGGGGTACTTGAACGCAACTGGGTCTGTATAAATACAAAAAAAAAAATAGCCCAGAAAGCCACAAAGAAGGTACTTAATGACTTGGCAGAAGCCAGACCAACAGGACAATAAACCATTGAGGGTACGAGAAGACAAGTTTGCAGACAAATATCAAACGTCACCGACCTTTTGGGCTTTAGGTAGAAGTCATCATATGGTCCACAGCCTGTCCGGTCATTGCACAATTAAAGAGGAAAGCATAGTGGCGAACTGTAAATGGGTCCACCACCAAGCATGTAGTGCGTTGCAAAATGATCGGGTCATAACCTCTTTTGATAAATCTTTTAACAAGTTTAACAAAGATAGTATGAAGTGATCATGACCAAGGATCTTACGAAGTTTGTGAATCATGTCACTATAGAAGTCAGGTTGTGATAGTACTTGTCGCAGAAGCCTAGTTGTGCATATCATCGTCGTGTTCCGGTTGACAGATTTTTTGAGAAGTTATGGCCCTTTAAGTGTTTTTGATAAACAAACATTTCCCATGTTAGTTCTCCTAAACCCCTGACAGGATTTCAACGAAACTTTTCGGGGATGATCAATACCAAGTATAGTTGCGTTTATCGTCGGCATGTCCTGGTTGAATGATTCTGACAGAGTTATGACCCCTTATACATAAACTTTATCTTTAGCCAGTAAAGCATTCACATGCCCTCTTGGGCCTCTTGTTTCTTTATTATAAACATTGTTCAGATGTTTTTTTGTAAACAAACTAACGTTGAATTGTTTTTGTATGCGTGTCCTACACCGGGCATGCTCGAGTGTCTTGCTGTCTTGCAGGAGGTGAGGGTTCCATATTCGGGGTGTACTCAAAAGCATGGTGAAGTGTTGTGATTGTGACCCAAGGGAGGCTGTTTGTGAATGAGACGTAGGTACTTGCTGGAGTGAACAATTTATATTGGTTGCTACCGTTGACGCCCTCTAGCACCGGGATGAGCAGAACTCAATATTTAAAATGTCAAAATTAAGAACATTTGAATCATCCCAAAGATGGCATGCATATCGGTGTATGGCCTCATGCTTAGCCCTAAACGAGACAGCAAGACAACAAAAGGTTAAATAACCAAAATGGAATTTAGTTGGGAGCACAGGCCACAATTAAAAGTCAACATATTAAATTAAAAGACAAACAACATAACCTAAGGGTAATTAAACAATACACAGAGCCTTTAAAGGCTGTTGTAGTGGGACCACCTATTCGAAAGTAAATTAAGAAAACAGGTGTTTTAGAATGTACCACCGATATCTCTATATAAATATCGGGCTCATTATAAAGCATAAAATAGAAATTAACATACTGTGTGTGGTGAATAACGTATTTTATTTCATTTTAGCTTTAGATTTGATATATTGTATTATATGCAGGCAGATAATGACTGTTAATAATAATTTGAATAGTATAATGCAAATTGCTTTTCCGTGTTACTCAAGTCATGGAAGTCAAGTAAACATTATTTTCAAGTTGGTTTTACAACAAAGTAACACAAGCTCACATGAGCTTTTAAACCCAACTACTTATCGATTATGTTATACACCAACTCTGTTTTAAACCTAGAATAAAATAAACAGACAAAAATAAGAACTATAATTTCTTTACATTATGTTTAACAAATATGCAAGCAGATTTAAAGTAAATAAGATGATGGATTTATACCTAACGGTCATACTATTACTTTACAATTTTCACGTGTTCTTTTAATTCGTAGCTCTATTTACTTCTTCATTATTACACGACACCTTTTGTATATAACATATGGATAGTTGAATCCTAAATATTATCCTAACACAACATCATACAACTGTATGTATGGTTACTTGTATGTCAAACCTGCCTATAAGCATGATTTATAAATTTATATTGTACCATATTATTGTATTAACGATCAACGTCAGTCTTAATAAATTGTTAACATGGTCACAACATTGTTTCATATATTTCCGCAATGTTGTTCAAAATTCCCTTCAAACCCTAATTCTACTTTCTTCGTTTGGTGCTGGGAGATGAACGTACAATGTAAGTTGTGAGCATGTGTTTGTATTATGTTCAATGTCTCAAAAATGTGTGTATAAAATACATAAAAATTCATGTCAGATAAAAAATAAAATATTTCCATGAGTTTAAATTGTGCAAGATCAAAACCTGGAGTTTGGGACTTGAAACACCATTAAAACCGCGGGCCTGCAGCCCTTGGTATCGATAGTCTTCAAGTCCCGCCCACCAGGTTTTGATCTGGGACAATATAAACCCGCTGGAAATATTTTATTTCTTAAACAATAAATGTATTTAAACCTATAGTAGTACTGAAAACTTAAATTGTACTACTTTTTATTCTAATACAAAACCCTGTGAGGTTTTGAAAAACTGAAAGATCGTGCAGCACGTGCGCTTATCGCTTTGAATGCACACTAGAACAATTTAATTTACCAGTTAACCCTAACATCGATGCTCATGCCGCGTGATAATGCTATTTCTTGATTGGATTGAGCTGTTATTTTTACTGAAAACTAAAACTTCTTGCACATGTGTAGTTGGATAAATGGCTCTGGTACAAAACATTTATAGCATATTTTTCTTGTATGTGATTTATTCTGCACTCTTGGGCCTGTGGACCTCGAGAAGCAGTATAAATCGAATATACTCGAAAAGTTATGCTATAAATATTACTTACACCTGTCGGAATAACTGGTATACACTAACAGCCAGATATTGAAGGTCGGGTATGACAGATACAATGACTTGCTGAAAACAAATTGAGTCATGTCTCATCTTGTTTAATTTAAACACGCCTAGATGGGCGTAGATGTTCAAATCAACCAACTCCGTCTATTACTTGTCCTAATACTTTAATTTGCATTGAAAACTGAATTGCCGTCGATTATCTGAGATTATTATGTGTATTATAACATGGGCATACGTTATTACAATTGATCAACGAATATCCTTTATACGTCTTTGAAAACACTATCATTAACTAATGTGACTGCTCTGCATTTTGAGGATTATTGGGTTTCAGTAGGACGTTTCAGCTTGGCATTACAATTAACATGTCGCCAGTTGTCAATCAATTATTCATTTCACCAATCAAACCAGAATGTTACCTCCGACAAACAACAGCACGTGTATAAAGCACGTGCAAATATGATATATAAACTATTGTCAATATACTCCGACATCAACAATAGGGTGGAGATATCTAAGTATTGGCGACATGTCAATTGATAACTTGTGATAATCTTGTATTCAAATAATTCAACGAGCCTAAAAGTCCAAAGGTGAACTATTATGTAAAAAACTAAGTTGACATTACGATAATACATGCATGAACGAATGTTAAGAAAAATATAATGGTAATGTGGCGTCAGGGTATTCATACAAGAGTATAATGCAACAGTAAAGATGTGAACCAGAGGATCATTGCCATTACCATTAACATGCAATATTAGATCATCCAATTATGGGTTTAATAAAGTAGTTAAGATAACGTACCGTTGGAGATATTGTTAAAGTTTATTACCGATACATAATGTTTATAGAAAATGCATTACAAGCAGAACCCATTAGTCACCTAGTCAACACAACCGTATGAAAGGCAAGAGTATTAGTCTAATTCAAGTGTAGTTTATCATGCAATGGGTACGAACTGTGCTGCGATTGTCGCAGATGTGTGTGTTGTTATGAAAGGGATTTTATATGAGCCTTCCACCAGATACATGTACTCTGCCTTTAAAAAACCACAGTGGTGAAGACAGGGTTACCAAGTTGGAACGGTTAGTAGGCAAAACAGGCTTACATGTTAGCTTCAGTCGATTGTATGTGTACGAATCATCGTTATTTTTCTGTCTTAATAACCCAATTTGACAAAACAGTGTACATACGAGTACATCCCTTCAAAAGGAAATCGTTAATAATAAAGTCAATATTCATGGAAAATAATTAGAAACAGCTCGGGATGTACCCAGAATCACAGATGTTTCAGCCAAAGATAAAACCAAGTAGAGTAAGACCAAACAAATGAGGGATGACATTTCAAGCACCTCCCTTCCGTTTCAAGATTTCATATTAGTTTGTCCAGTCAAAGTGAACTGTGATGACTGACTGTAGAGAGATTAATCACTGAACATGAAGTGCATTGCAATATTAAAGTGGCGGGTCCTTTTCTGACAAAATGTCTGATTAATTTTTTTAATATGTCAGACCAATATAACTTCCGAAGTTTATAATTTACATCTACTCTAGACGACATTTGTAAGTACATCGATTTTAAATGCTAACAAGCAAGGTTGTACGCAAGCGTAAAATAGCTGCCGAGAGAATTAAATTCTTATCTGGGTTGGAACTGGGAACAAATATTAATATAAAAACCGATCAAGTCACGGGTGTTGAAACAATATTGAAAAAAAGGTGTAGTCACGAACACGTTAACACGCCACGACCGTTTTTTCTTACCAGACACTTACTTCCCATTTTTTACCATCCGTTCTTCCTACCAAACATTTTGAATCAAGGTGGGTGACCTCGCTTCACTCTGGTAAAATCCTTAACATGCGTTACATAATGATAACATATTCACCTTTGTAGCACGACGTGCTAGAAGTACACATCAGCACAGAAATACAAGTGTTCACATGTAAGGGATGCGTGTGCGTTAGCGGGTGCATTACAACACAGATACACTTTTCACTGCTACCATGTGTAATTATAATATTGCGTTATCAAAGTGAAAACCTCAAAGAAATTGTTCACTGCTACCTTACCATATAAACCATATAAGAGCAAATAAAACATTTATTTTTCATCCTAATTTGCTCAGATGTTGAACACATACTTTAAATCTGTGACTCAATGTAATCCGAATGTCAAATTGATTTTTTTTTATTTTCAATTCTATTTGACAAATACAAAAGTCGAACAGGAAATACAGCTTTCACAGAACACTGTAAACCTAAAAACACTCAACGAAAAACATGAATGGCAATGTTAACAAGGAATAAAGGCATATGACGTCACAAACACGAAAAGGGCTGACAGTAGGGCTACCAATTTGGAACGGTCAATGACAAAAAATGCCGCTGGGGGTTTAAACCAGGTTATAGGGTGCACCAAACCTCACTCTTACCCTATTGTCATCCCAATAAACGGGACAGTGTCAATACAGATATCCCCACCAGTTTAAAATATCTAACAAACAAGGCAGCATTAATAGGCAATATAAGTAAAACACATAAATGATCATGTATATATAATATAAAAAGCAAAAGCCTAGAAATTCACAAAGTAAGTACTCAATAACTTGGCAGAATTTAGGTAGACGTCAGCATAGTGTCCACAATCTGTCCGGTCATCGCACAATCAAAGAGGAAAGCATAGTGGCGAACTGTAAATGGGTCAACCACTAAACATGCAGTACATTGGAAAATGATGGGGTTATAACCTCTTTTGATATACTTTTTAACACGTTTAATAAAGCTTGTATGAAAGTGATTATGACCGAGGATCTTACGAAGTTTGTAAATCGCATCACCATAGAAGTCAGGTTGTGATAGTCCTTGTCGCAGAAGAGTTCTTCAATTACTTTTATATTTTAAAAGTAAATCAAGGTTGCGATAATAAAAGTTTGCAAAGGTTTTTCGAAGTTAATGAAAACAGTAGCCAGCCTGCTGGGGTAGCTTTTTAGTTATACTCAGATTACGAATATTAAAGTCCTCAACACGACTACAAACTCTAGAGAAACGAATAAGTTGAGAAACATATAGATCCCATAAGAAGTAGCTCGGGGAACATCCCCATCTAAATGGGATAATTAACAATATCAAAATTAAACTCATCTCTCTTGTCATAGATTTTACCAATTATTTCGCCATTTTCAATAGAGAGATGTATATCAAGAAAAGAGGCGACAGTATCAGAAATGTTAGCTTTGTTGAGTTGAAGTTCCTGAGGATAGATATTATTAACCATAGTAGAAAAAAAGGATTGTCAATGTTCAATATGTCATCCAAATACCGAGGCTTCAATTACACCTGCCGGAGTATCGGATGAAAGACTCAACATGAAATCTCTTTCATAGCAATACAAAAATAAATACAAAGTTACAGAAAATAATTATAGGTAAGTCAAAGTTACAGAAAATAATAACAGGTAAGTCAAAGTTTCAGAAAATAATTGCAGGTAGGTTCAAGTCATTACGTGGTCCGAGTATTAACTTTCATACCCCATCCAACCCCTTCTCCAAGAAACGAAAACGGGGTTGGCTGAGGTATCTCAAAATCTTAATTTTGGCTTAAAAAGCTTGCATATTGTAAAATTAAAACATTTAATAGGTGATTTTAAACAGGTTATTGATTTTTTGCAGTAAAAACAGTTTTTAAAAGTGATATATTTTCGAAATATCCGTTATAAAATCCTGCTTATTTAAGCTTTCCCATCGCTTAATGGAATAAAGGTGGGACCACGTAATGTACAGAACACAATTAAAGATAAGTCAAAGTAACAGAAAATCAGAAAATCATCAAAGGTAAGTCAAAGTTAGAGAAAATATGTAAAAGTTTAAGAACATAATTACAAATAGGTCCCTGTAAATTAGTGTGTTGTAAGACCCCGTGAATAAACAAATACTTTTAATGAGCACATATACATTATTCTATGAGGTGAATTTTAAAATGAAATGGGACACATTTTATGGGCTATCATAATTTGGGTTCCATGGGAGCCCATGGGTTACAGGAAACAAATTTGTTTGTGCTAGGATAAGAAATGTAAGAGATATAGACTTGTAAACACAGCTTACATGCAAACCTTGATGTGGGACGCCGACGTGATTACATAAGCTCTCTTATTCTTACTCAGTCAGGGTTACCGTTACCATAAACTTCGTAAAACCTTTGCAATATTTTATTATCGTAACCCTGATCTTCTTTCCAAATATAAAAGTAATTAAAGGACTCTTCTGCGACAAGAACTATCACAACCTGACTTCTATGGTGATGTGATTTATAAACTTCGTAAGATTCTAGGTCATGATCACTTATATACTATCTTTGTTAAACTTGTTAAAAAGTTTATCAAAAGAGGTTATGACCCTATCATTTTGTAACGTACTGCATGCTTGGTGGTGGACCCTTTTACAGTTCGCCACTATGCTTTCCTCTTTAATTGTACGATGACCGGACAGGCTGTGGACCCTATGATGACGCCTACGTAAAGCCTATTGGGACGGTGGCGTTCGATGTTTGTCTATGATATTTCTTGTCGTGCCCTTAATGGTTTATTCTCTTATTGCTCTGGCTTCTGCCAAGTCATTGAGTACCTAATTCATTGTGGCTTTCTAGGCTTTTTTTTTTTTGTATTATATTTACACGAGCATATGTGTGTTCTACTTATATTGCCTATTGATGCTGCCTTGTTGGTAAGAGATTAGATCATGGCGGGGATTTCTTTATTTACACTGTCCTGTTTAATGGGATGACAGTAGGGTAAGTGTGAGGTTTGGTGCACCCTAGAACCGGTTTAAACCCCGCAGTGGCCTACTTTGCCACTGACCGTTCCAAGGCGGTAGCCCTATTGCCAACCCTTTTGTGTTTGTGATGTCGTTTACTTTTATTATTACTTTTGCCTTCTTGTTTGTCTGTTTGCATGTTTGTTTCTGTGTTTTGTGGTTGACTGTCCTCCTTGAATGCTACTTTCCCTGTCCGATCTTTTTATATTTCTTTCAAATAGTCGAGCTAAAAACTCACAATTTGAACATGACAATGCTTGAAAATGTAAGAAATAGATCAACTATAAGAATTATTTATTGATGCCATTATGCGACTACCCCAGGACGATACTTCCTGTGTTGCAATTGGTGTAAGAATACTTAACTATGAGTGAATTTTCAAAGCAACTACTCTGACAAAGTCTAGACTATAACGCATTAAAGAAAGAAAAGTTTTCGCGAATCGACTAAGAATCGATCAAGATATACACGTTTCAAAAAAGAACAGAGCGGTCGACAGCGACAAAAATCAGCATACTTTTTTCAGTTTTAACTTACCTTAACTGTTTTATAAAATGACATAGGGCATACCTATACCTATACTTGATATAATGGATTAAATGCTTCATATAGTCAATAAACATGAAGAAATCAAGAGGTTTAGCTACCAAAACTGCTCTTTGAATGCAAAATGTGCTGATTTTCATGCCAGAATCCAATTTTCAAGGCAATTTTTATCGAGGGGAATGTGAATGCTCTACTAGATAAAATGGCTCTTCTATCAAGGGGTTTCATCATTAAATTCCTTTCAATACCTTTTTACAAGGTATGAAACCACTACTTACTTTCCCCATAGACACCAATGTTAAAGTGTCACATATTAATGATTTGCTGCAACTTCAATCCAAGTATGGATAATGCAGCAGTGTAATTTTCATGTAGAAAACTAATTTTCCACTTGAAAAATCACCAGAAAAGTTGGGGTCACAAGACATGAAAGTTCTTGTTTGTTTACTAAGCAGGTCAAGGATACAGCTGTTTTCAGTGATGGTTGCTCACAAAGAGCAAGCATAGGGTCGAAATTTCGAAAATGTTCATCCGTGATCCAGTTAAACCTATTAATACGCTTCTTATACATACAACCACAAAACCGAACAGAAATGGGCAGTTTTTCCCTACTTATAATGCTCATTTCCATCAAAAAAGGAGGGATTACTTTTTTATTTTAGGGACTACACCTCGGAGGTTTAAATGTAAAAGTGCAAAACACAACAACACCCTCAACCGAAATTCCACCGAAAATTCCATGCTATGAACAATTTAAAAGAGTTTTTTTTAAGTTTTCACTATATAAGTCTATGGTAAACATGCAAAATCTTTATAAACTAACTTTAGAACAATTAAACCAAAGAAAAAATGCATCCAAACAGGAAATGATATAATTAAAATGAAGATTTTTTTTACTCCAGTGTGACTTCAAACCACGGCCTTTAAGCTTCCCTGTGTACAAGAAGTAATATAAAGAGTTTTCTATGACGACCATCTTGGGTGTCATATTGTTTACCTAATTTTAACAGATTTGAAAACATTCACCTAAGGATCATCCATGTGAAGCTTTGTCAAAATTGACCAAGCTGTTTCTGAGAAGAAGATTTTTAAAAAAATGTCCCTATGTAAGTCTTTGTAAAACATGTGACTTCTGGGGCGGGGCAAAATGTAACCACAGGATCACCATTTGAACAGGCTTGGTAGGGAACCATAAGCTTATAGTAAATGCAAAATAGTGTGAAGTATTCTGGCTACATGTTACAGTTTTGGTAGATAATTAAGTGGGGATAGTAGTTAGTACTAATTTGTATTAGTTAACACATGTTGGTAGAGGACAGCTTATTTTATTCTGTGATTCATATTTGTCTTGTATACTATGTAAATAAACCTTCGGATATGCTACTGATGCAGAGTAGACATTAAGTGATAACTGTCAATTACATAAGTTCTTAAGGGCACTTGAGTAAGCCAGCATCTTTTAAAGATCCACTGACACCCTTTAAATTGCATATTGTTATATATTTTCATATTTAAATCAATAAAATGAATTGAATGGTAAAAAAACTAAAATAAAAAAAAGCTTTGAAAAAGAAATACTTGTAAAAACAACAGGTGTATTTCCCTTCAAGATGGAGTTACCTCCCCTTCATGTTAATTTTGGCCTATAGATGGCGCTCCACGCTGATGACGTAGATTCCGCCATGCAGAAATTTCCCTGTTGAGGTACAGATACGATTTATCATAGACATACATGGATTTATCATATAACTATTCTGACAAAAATAACATGGAGGAAGAATTACTGGACAATGTGATCGAGAATGAGTTCGTTGTACAGCCGTACATGAATGAGCCACGGCCTGTTGCAAAACAGCAAGCTTATCAGTCTAAATCTAAAAGTGATGACCGACTTCAACGCTTTGCCTGATTGCAGAGCGAATCAGACATACCGACTGGTAATTATATTTTGTAATCGCGTATGATAATTACGTATTGTTTGCTAATCCATTTAAGTATGACAGGGACGTGAGTAAGTCGAATTACGTTGTCTGTTCTGTCAAATGAAACCGTTCGATGGCTGTCTTACCCCACCCATCCAACGTGACGATGCATCGTACATTTATCGTACATTTCGTTCTTGTTCATTGCCGGCATATTGTCAAGGTTAAATGTTTTTCAGTAGCATTAGTTTAAATAACAGTTAGGCCTAACATGTATGAAAAAGAGTCGAATCGCAATCTCTAGATTTTATGTCTGCTGTGACAATCGATTGTTCCCCACCCGCTAAAGCCACGACGCATCGCTCTTTTTGTTATTGTTTATTGCCGAAGTATGTGTCACTGTGTTTTTTTTTTATTTGGCATATATTACCTTCATGTTTTTAGATAAAGTGACCTAGTATGACTAAATGAATTCTGGTCACCGTAATCAAATGCCTGCAAATTGATTTCTTTTATTATAAAGTGCCAGTCTAAAACATTTTCATGTTGAAAAACAGTACTTATTTAAAATATGATTTTGCTTGGTCTACAAAGATTAGTGTTTCTTTCAATTACAGGTGTGGCTGTACCCCCGGCAGTGCCATGAAAACACAAAATGACGTTCTGAAATGTTGCAGAGAATATGGGGAAATAGTTTAAAGTGCATCGCAGAAACTCGTGTGTTTGAAGGAAACTGCCTCACATCTGAGGTTCTTGAAGAGGCGGGAATTGCAAAATGTTGTTGAAATTTTGAAATGATACTACATGTATAACTATATTTGAATATATTCTTACTTGAGAAATAAAACCTTATATTTTACTGTGCTGTATTTTCATTGTTTACTTTTCTCCAATATATTGTATTTATAAGTCCAGCAGTATTTTAGGATCAACGGATGATGGTTCCAAATTTATAGAATGACTGCGTTGTAAAAAACTAGAATGAGCACCAAAAGTAACTGTCGTAAAAAATAAAATCAACTCCGTATTCAACATATTTTTTTTAGATCTCAGCTATAGTTTTTTTTAATAGGGCTCTATCTTAGATATAGTTGTTCTAAAAATAAACTGAAACGCTCAATGATTTCTTACGAACAGTTCATTAATTTCACACTATGCAAGTTATGTCGGACATCGTATTGACAGGTTTACACAGTGTATGTGACGTCACTGAGCTTTAGCCTAGATATCCTTATACTATTTATGTAATCGTGTACACTCCTAAGAATATTACACGCATCATATACCTCCACAAAACAAGCATCGGAAGTACATCCTGTTATGTGTTTTATGACTCTTATCTGCAGTCATGCGGGCGGTACCTTTGGTGGGACTAATCAGTGGTTTATGACCTTGTTATGCAATAGCTACTGACAGTTTGCCGGTGTTTGTTGATTGTGAATAACCATGTTCGTTTCATTGCATACTCGCAATTTAAAAGTTACTTTTTGTGTTGGATAATTATACATGTCACAGCGGATCTATTGGGAAACTACTTTACAGTACTGCATTATCCCAACCAACAATAATAATTAATATAATAAATAATTAATATAATAAATAGTACATGTTCTAAACATAAGTGAATCTGAACTGTTCATTTATATTTTTCATAATGGTTTAAATAGTGTAAATTTCACCGGTCACATATTGGATACATAAGCGAGTCAACTCAAAAGCACCGAAGTTAAAACACAAACAAATAATAACAGCATGGGATATTTATCATGTTTCGATTTCCATTTATGGATGAAATGCCCACTGATAAGTATATGCATATTGTCTTCGTGCATTTTTCTACAGGATACGTTTCGAGATTTGATAAATAGTCGCCAAAGTCCGAGCTAAAAATAAACCAAACTGACATACTTTTACTTTCGTTCAGAGTTCTTATATACATGAACATATAAATCCATGTTATATATAATCACTTTGAACCTTTGCTCTCGTGGTATTGCATCCAAACTTAACACAGCGAACCATTTTCCGATAGTTATCTAATACAATAATACAAAATAAGTTGTCACATAAATTAATAAATATATGTATAATGATGTCTTCCTGAAATTACCATGCATGAATACAACAGATGACAACCAGGCCATAAGGTCAACGGCAGAATCTACGTCATCACACAAAGTGCGCGCGGAAACTGCCGAATTGTTCCGGACTTTCACGAAGACAAATTTGTTTATTAAAATCATCTTTTTCTCCTCTGACTAATATTTTTTGTTGTTGGCAGCTATTCCCTAGTTTTTTTATTAGTATATCGTATATTTATATAAATGGGGTATATTAACTTGGCAGGAGATCTTTAAGGTATATTGCCTAATAATTCAGGTTACTTTATGTCTATTGCATACGTTTTTAAGGTTAGTTGTGTAATGATTTAAGGTGTATTAGATAATACTTAAGGTCTGTTGTCTGATGTTACTTTATGTCTATTGCATAAGTTTTTAAGGTTAGTTGCATAATGATTTAAGGTGTATTAGATAATACTTAAAGCTACAGAGTCCCTATATCAATCGATTTCTTCTTTGTAGGCGTGTCTTTATTTGTAACTTCATGTTCACCAGCTCATGTCGAAATCGGGTATTTAAGCGAGCAAATATAGCGAAGGAAATCATTTACTGTATAAACATCGACCAGTGCACATCGTACCTATACACAGGTAACAGTAATTTTTACAAAAAGAAAAGTTAGCTTCTTTCGGGGCTCGAACACACGACCTTCTGATTTCAAGTACTGTGCTCTAACCACTGAACTACAACGCTACTTGAGAAAATAGTATACTAACTACCATATATTATGAGGCAAAATAACTTAACATATTTGAACGCAACTAATGATGGATCAATAAATATGCAGTCCATATTGTCGCACGTGTAAATTAACATTGCCTGGTGTAATACTGTATCTTATCAATATGAAACTAATACTTCGCCTCTAATCAACCATATCTCGACTTGTTATTTAGCGCTTGATGAGTCTGTGTGCGCGCTCTTGTTATTACGTAATGCCTATTTAGTGTTAAAAATGCTACAAAATACCAATAAATCGCAGTGGTCTAGAGGGTCAGCGTACATCTTTCAAAAATTACAAGTGCAAGGCTATGGTTCAAATCCCGTTCTGGGCAACTATTTTTTTATCACATATATTCTGGAGCCGTATATTTATCGATGTTACCTGTACGGAGGCTAAATAAAAATGTGAAATTTTACGTATCGATTTCTCCTTATATACCGACTTTTGGGGGTGTTTGTCGATTTGAAACTACTTCACACGTGACTCATTCATATTCATGAGTTATTACCAGTTAAAATAGGGACTGTACAGCTTTAAGGTCTGTTATGCAGATCACTTGTCTGATAAGAGGCTCTCCTGGGTACCTATTATATGAGATGGTATAAACTAATAGGGTTAGTCTTGGTTGTTATTTTAGGTTTAAGGTACATGATATAATACTTTAGGTTAGTTTATGTAAACACTTGAGATTTAAGGTTAGATTAAAGGTATATTATATACAGGGCTTCTAAAATTTTAAAATGCAAATCGGTACAGGTTTTTTACTGCCGTAAGAATCGCACTTATTTTGAAAATATCACTAAAATCGCTGTAAACCACTCATCATGTCAGCTGCACCATGCATTTCTTCCGTTTAGTCATTTATATAGAGAACTATTTAAAATTTATGTTTGTATTATATTTGTATTATTTATGACTTTATCACAATTTGTACATTTTAATTACTGACATCATGTCTTCGCTTTACTGAATGAATAATTTTCACTCAATATTAAAATTGTTGATCATTTGAGGAATTGAACCGGAAGTGTCTAATAAACCGGAAGTCGCGTGAAGAATCACCGTGGTGAATTTTTTTTAAAGACGCAAACAAATTTCAGTCCCAGCTTTGGCCACTTAAAAAAACAAACCGACAAAAGCAAACAGGCTAACACCTTACGACTAACGGTATGTCAAAGAAATTACAGACGGTAACACTTGCTTTAGTGAACCGACAATGCGTGATATACTTTCTCTGATCATACATCAAAGGCATGCTATCTAGCTATAGACTCTTCCTGAAAACTCCCTACTATCGGTAATGGTTTAGTCCAAACTGACCTACTTTCGCACAGCGAGTGACAAACAATCGTATTATGGATCAAAGAATATTGCCGCAAGGCATAGTTTAAGATATTAGAAGGAGGGTAAACGGCAATTGTAGATTTTTTTACGATCGATAGATAAAATATCTGGACCGATTTAAACAGAGATTTTGAAAAGAAAAACGGTCTGGAGAAACAGATTTCGGTCTGGGAACTGATAAACCGGCGATTTTAGAAGCCCTGATTATATAATACTTTAGGTTAGTTAATGTAAACATTTCGGCTTTTAAGGTTAGTTACATAATTTGTTTAGGTATCTCAGTATATATAGAGCTACACATTAGATAGAAGAAGAGAAGAAATAGAACATAGAGAACACTAGGAGATAACACTGTGGTTTTGGTTTCTTGAGTATTAGTTTAGGCCATTGGACATGATGTTTTATCTTTCGAATCGTACACGTTTAATTTAAAACATGAAATTGCATTGTTAATAAATTCTAATTAAATAGTTTGATTATGGATATGAATATTTGTGGAGAAAATACTATGTAAGTTAATGTAACCGATAAAAGTGTGTAGAAAAACTTTGCATTCGTAATTTCTTACAAGACCTACTTATACAACTAAGCGGGAACTTGACAATATTAAACCTCTGGCTCTTGTACTTTCAGACAAGATTTTCTAAGTATTTCCCTACAGAAGTCTATATAAAACAAGACCCCTGGGGCGGGACCAAATGTGACCCCAGGGTCAGCATTTAAACAAACTTGGAAGTGGACCATAACTTATAGAAAATGCAAAATATTTAACCTCTGACTCCTGCAGTTTTAGAGAAGATTTTTTAAGTTTTTCTCTATACACTTAGTCTATGTAAAACCTGTGACCCCTGGGGCAGAGCCAAATGTAACCCCAGAGTCACCATTTGAACAAACTTGGTAAACGACCATAAGCTTATGTGAATGCAAAACATTAAACCGCTGGCTCTTGGAGTTTCAGAGAAGAAGATTTTTTTTCCCTATAGAAGTCTATGTACAACTGTGACCTCTTATGCCTTATTTTTCGCCTGATCTTTACCGGACTTTACCATATTGTTAATATCAACGAAAGCTCGAACAAGTTCGAAAACCAGCCAGATCGGATCAGTAATATATTAAGATCTGAAGTGTGGTTAGACCGTTACCGAAGAAAATCGCCCCACTCGTCGAGAAAGTGGGAACCTACGAAAGACGCGCGAGTTTGTAGCAAACATTTTGAGTTGACTTCGTGGGAAGTCCATCCTTTGGTTTCATTATCTTTGAATTTGTAGAACAAAAGGCCATGCATATTAAAATCAACAGCGGTACCAACGATATTTGACTATAAAAATTGAGAAGTGCATTACCCCGCCGTCTCCAAGCAAGTTGTATTCGCCTATTCGACCGGCGTTGAGGAGGAAATTCATACATGAAGTAAGATTGAAATGTATGTTCAATTATCTTAGCACCTCATCGGGTATACGTATGATAATTTGAAGAAAGGTGTATAGTCTTAGATCTTTATATACACCGTGAATGTTAAGCTGTTGAATTAGAAGCATGCGTCTTTACGTGAATCAATGAAGAGTTGACGGCGCTAATAATATGTAGCTGTCATTTTTTTGAAATATTGCTAAGAACGTTCAGCATATAAATTTAAATGAATCCGGTGAAATAAACACTGTCTTTGTTCCCAAATTTTAATTTTAATAATTTTAAATTATAAACCCCTTCTGCCAATAGTGTTATAAATATATATTATCAACATATATAGGCCTATGGATTTGAAAAAAAATACAAAATGTTTCATGGATATCTATTACAAGGCAGAAAATTAATAATATTTTTTTACTAGCTTTTATATTAATTCAGTAATGTTTTATGGCAAAGCAACAACAATAACGCCTCTTAGCTCGTGCAATAAGTAAAACAAGTATAATAGAATAATATACTAAATATTATGGTAATTTCATATGTTTGGTCTGTTTTCGATCTGTATATCAGGAGTAAGTATACATGAGTAAGTATACTTACTAACTGTCTATATCGTGCTCATAATACATTTGGCTATATTATTTAAATCATAGTATTTTTCTGTCTTTGTGCGCGACAATTAGAGCTCGCATATCATGTGATATATCCGTCTTGTGCAATACGCGTCTGCCTCCGGCGGTATTACACCGCTCAAGTAATTGCAATAAACAGGAAATATATCATAAAACTAGGTTTCCCTAAATGGTGCATGCTTTTGTGATATACCGACGTATGTACCCTAATTAGGCTGTACTTCAATAGTGCACCGCAGTATTTGATTAGTCTGTATTGATATTTGGGGGCAGTGGAGATTAGAGAGCGTGTCATATTACAAACACCGCTCCTATAGTGTTTGGTGTTAATGGCGACATATGGCAAATATATAATACTATAGAAATTATATGCTGTTTCATTTATTATTGTTTTCATTAATTTTTCATCAATTATGGATAATATCTAATAAATATATTTGTTCCATGTCTCAAATCGGCAAAAAAATCTGACGCTCGTATTTAGACCAGGTCCATTCATTCGGAATATACTACATTTCGCGGTTATTGTGTATGTACCAAGATATTGCAGTGTTGCGGGTGACTTACTGTCAGATTTCGATGAAAACAATGTTTACGTTGTTTTTTGTTTGTTGTTGCTGTCAATGTATAAAGACACTATTTTGTTAGATTAGTGAATAGTGTAATGAACCGCTGATCGTAACGAATGACATGACAAGATAGTCTTTACAAGCTCTCCATTTGCACCGCGTTCGACTTCATCATCAGTTGATGAATCCGATGTATTTTCGTCCTCAGACACGTATTCTGGCTCAAAATCGTAAGGTTGCACATTGTGTAACTATCTTATCACGGGCATTTCCTCTGACTCGGTATCATGATCGCTTAATTCTCGCATTTTCACACAAGGTATACTGTTTTGCGTTCAGTCCCAATGTAAACGAAAAATAGTTTGTTCCCAATGACGTCACTTCCGGTAATTCGCGCAAGAGTTTTTCCCCTTAGATTTTTTCGATATTTTCGCAATGCCTGTTCGCCTGTTCGATTATTATCTTTAAAAACATATATTTACTGAACATACATCAATGGCATAGTAATAATCATATTTATAATGATAATTAATACTTAAAAACATATCAAAAGCGGATTTGTTGATTTAGGACCAAGTTCTGCTTTAAGTAGTTGACATTTTGTTGGCACATGTATATTGATATGACTTTCACATCACCCATAAAGCTTTGGTAATTGGTTTTCACAAATTTGATACTTTGATGATTTCATACATAATTTCTGCAAATTATAATAATGAAATGGAATAACCAGATACAAATAACATAATTTATCACATAATTTTCGATATACCACTAGTTATATAAGCATGCAGCCTAGTTTGCGCTGTCGAAACAAATCGATAATGACTATGATCCAATTCCCACGGTTTATGTCAGTTTCGCATGTTAAAAATAAACTTGTTAGCAAAAATGATATAATGCTCGGCAATTTTTGTGTTTGAAAGTCCGAGTTTCATGATAAGCCACACAAAATGAACATCGTCAAAGTTTGTTTATAAATTGCATTCAGATCAATTATAAGAGTATATTCTCTGACACCAGGTTGGTTTTAGTGTTCTAAAAATGTAAACTGTTCTGGTATTTTATGTTAGTGCAGGTAAAGGGTAGGCGATAAACGAGTAAAGCAGAACACCCATCTAGTGTTGATAAAATGAAATGAAAGATTACATAATAACTTCAGGTGTAGGCTTCTGGAGAAATGGGCTGATGTGTTCAGAGAGAGGCGAGGGACAGCTCAGTGTGCGCCATGTGATGAAGCCATGCTGTTTTGGACTGAAGGGACAATGTCACCTCCTCTCACACAAACATTGTTTGTCCTAGGGGGCGCCTTCCAGGTTAGCATGCGCATTAATATCAATAAATGTCAGTATGTTTCTGTATGTTTGAACTTGTTGGGCTTTGCAAAGAATAAATAAGTCTAAGGGAATTTTAAGGGGTGTGTGTTAAGGGAGTGGGTAGGAGGTGTATGTGTGTGTGGGTGGGGTGGGCTGGGCCTTCGGGGTTTGGTGCGGTGGGGTGTAGGAGGGTGAGGGGGCAGGGCTGCATCTCAAATACGTTTTGAGCTTTTATTGATATTACAATTTTAACATTCTGAACAAGTTTGGTAAAGATCAGATGAAAATGGTGTAGCTACAGATTTAAAGTAGCTATCCCGCCAACACCAGCCAATTTTTACAGCATATCTACACCGTTTCTGAACCTACTGAAGATGAAGTATATATATATATATAACTCACATATTTTGAGAATCAAAACTCTGTAGACGATGGCTTTAACCAGCCAGGCCAAACCGCAAAACTGGAGCATTGAATTAAGAGTTTACAACTCATAATTTATTTGACGCATATTCAATGATGAATATTTTAAGAACACGTGAAAAATCCTATACTTTTAGTTGGCACATACACAGTATTATATGACCTGAACACCTGGATAGAGTTTTGGTTCTGTAGTGTAATTTTGCCCTTATTTGGCAGGTTAGCTTGTTTAACAAAGAGTTAGGGTTAGGGGTTAGGGCCAAGGGCCAGCAAAGCTTATTGAATGGTGAGTCGTCTGTCATCTGGCGTCCGTCTGTCCGTCCATTAACTTTTACCTCGTCAAATATGACGGCCTTCATTTTTCATTCGATCTTTACCAAAATTTAACAGATTATTAATATCAATGAAAGTTCAGATAAGTTTGAAAACTGCCAGATTGGACCAGTAACAGCAGAGTTATGGACCTTGATTTAGTTAAATATTCTATATTTTGCCTCGTTAAGACGACAGCATTCATTTTTCGTCCGATCTTGGCATGGATGATGAGTACCAAGCCTAGTTGCATCATTCATTGACGTGTTCTGGTTGAATGATTTTTGGCACATCTATGGTCCTTTTAAGGTTTTAATACACAAACTGACTAATTCTCCTGATCCCCTGGCCGAATTTCAAAGAATCTCGGCAGGGATGATCAGTACCAAGCCTAGTTGCACATTTCATGGCCATGTTCCAGTTGAATGAATTTTGGCAGAGTTATGACCCCCTAAAGGTTTTAATACACTTACTTTGTACAGACTAGTTCTCCTGAACCTCTGACCGGATTTTAACAAATCTTGGCAGGGATGATCAGTACCAAGCCTGGTTGCGTATGTCATCGCCATGTTCCGGTTGAAGGATTTTTGACAGAGTTATGACTCTTTATACATAAGCTATATCTTTAGCCAGAAGAGCATCCACATGCTCTCTTTGGTCTCTTGTTCAATAATTTAAGGGCCATAACTCTTGTCATTACTAGTCCGATCTGGAATATGTACAAGCTTCCATTGATAGTAACAATCTGGGAAAGTTTAGTAAAGATCAGGAAGGGCAAGTGTGCCCACAAGGGAAAACTATTCAGTTTTGCCAATTCAAGGGCTACTCATCATTAACAAGTACCATAAAATGTAATCCTACATAGACAATACTATACAACTCAATGCGACACGGCTAATCGTTTGGTACCAATGACGTCACAGGATCACGTGACACTTACCAGGGCGAAACTCGAAGCGTGTGCGCTATGAGATAAAATTGGCTACTGTGAGAAAACGGGACAACCAATAAGTGTAAGATTTGAACAGATTGTATATTATATTATATATTTCCGAATATATACTCAAAAGACAGGCCATATTTCACCTTTAAACTAATGCACTTAAAAACAATCTGCAATTGTGTTACTGTACGAAGTAGATCGGATCACCAAACTAAAAGTTAGCATTTACATCAATAGCTGTAGTACGAAAGAGCGCTTATATGATATGAATGTCACAGGGTTAGAAAAATGTGCAGCCAGACCGAGGGTCGAACCCGAGACCTTTGGACTACGATGCTCTACTGACTGAGCTAACCGGACGGACATCAATCAACATCAATCTACCGGATGGATAACAACATCAATCGACTTGTTAAATATTGTTAAGTATCTATGAACCATGACATACACCCTGTAAGGATGGAAATTATTTGCATGTTTCTCGCAGTTGGTCTTAAAAATGTGCAGCCAGACCGGGGCTCGACCCTGATACGTTCGGACTACCATTCTGATGCTCTACAAACTGAGCTAATCGGCCGACAATGCAACATAAAATCTACCTGTTAGATATCTATGAACCGTGACACGAATATAAGTTTATATGATAGCGATGCGATTCTTATGCACAACCCTGCGCTCGCTGTGTACAGATTCCCCAGGAGAGATATACTAAAACAAATAATATGGGAACAACGGTATAAAACTGCCTACCACATGTCAAATACTTGCAGGTTACAGCTACATGGGAAGGGGCATAACTCAACAAGAGGCCCAAGAGGGCCTGTGGACGCTCTACTGGCTAATATGGCTCTTATGACATCAATGAAGCGAGTGACTATCGTCTTAAAGAGGCAAAATATACCATTTTTAACTAAATCAAGAGCCATAACTCCGCCATTACTGGTCCGATCTGGCTGGTTTTCCAAGTTGGCCAGTAGAGAAAATAAAAATAAATAAAAAATAAAGTAAAAAAAAAATAAAAAAATAAAAAAAAAAAAATAAAAAAATAAAAAAAAAAAAAAAAATATATCAAAAAAAATTAAAAAAATTAAAAAAATTAAAAAAAATTAAAAAAAAAAATAAATAAATAAAAAATAAATAAATGAAAAAAAATAAAATAAAAAAGAAATTAACAAATTTAAAACAAGCATTTATGTTAAACTGTGACCGCTGGGGCGGGGCCAGATGTGACCCCAGGGTCACCATTTGAAAAAAATTGGTAAAGGACCATAAGCTTATAGCAACAGCAAAATATTAAACCTCTGGCTCTTCACTCACCGGCAGTTTCAGAGAAGAAGATTTTTTCCAATACATGTCTATGTAAAACATGTGACCCTTGGGGCGGGGCCAAATGTCACCCCAGGGTCACCATTTGAACAAACTTGGTAAAGGACCATAAGCTTATAATCAATGTAAAATATCAAACCTCTGGCTCTTGTAGTTTCCGAGAAGAAGATTTAAAAAAAAAAATCCTATATAAGTCTATGTAAAACTGTGACCCTCGGGGCGGGGACAAATTTGACCCCAGGGTCACCATTTGAACAAACTTGGTAAAGGACCATAAGCTTATAATCAATGTAAAATATCAAACCTCTGGCTCTTGTAGTTTCCGAGAAGAAGATTTTTTAAAAAAAAATCGTATATAAGTCTATGTAAAACTGTGACCCCCGGGGCGGGGACAAATTTGACCCCAGGGTCACTATTTGAACAAACTTAGTAGAGGACCATAAGCTGATGCTACATGTAACACAATGACATGATTGAGAGCTCTGTGGTTTCAGAGAAGAAGATTTATTTTTTAAAGTTTTTTCCTATATGTCTATATGAAAAACATGCAAAACCTCAATTTACAAACTTTGAACCCCCGGGGCACAGCCATTTTTGACCCCGTGGACTTTATTTGAACAAACTTGATAGTCCAGGCGTTGGTGATCATTTTAAAAGAAAAACTGTTGAAATCTGTCCAGCGGTTCTGGAGAAGAAGATTTTTTAAGGTTTCGACCATATATGGTAATGGCAGCCATCTCGGATGAAGCGCTGACCTAATTTTAACAAATCTAAAAAGTATTCATCTAAGGATCATCCATGTGAAGATTGGTCAAAATTAGCCAAGCGGTTTCTGAGCAGAAGTCGTTTGAAGAAAAATTAACCGACAGACGACAACGGACGGACAACGGAAGACGGACAACACACCATCCCATAAGCTCTGCTGGCCCTTGGCCAGTAGAGCTAATAAAAATTAACAAGAGGTCAATAACCTTGAAGCTCTACTGGTTGATTTTGATTTCTGGAAGTAGTCACTACAAACTTGTTTTTTGAAAACTCTATTTTTAGCCGTGGCGGCCATCTTGAATTACCGGCCGACCTGAAATTTTGCTAGGATCAATTAGACATCAAGAGCAACATTCCTGTGAAGTTTCATGAAAATGGGTCAAGTAGTTTCAGAGGAGTAGTCGCTACAAGTTTTCATTATATAACTCTATGTAAACAAAGATGGCCGCTGACAGCCATGTTTAACATTGAATCAAAATTTCGACTCAGATAACCATCATGTCATGCTGATCATTTTAGAAAAAGTCCCATATCAATATCTCTTATAGTTTTCAAGAAGTAGTCCCTACAAACTTATTTTTTGAAAATCTTTTTTTAGCCATGGTGGCCATCTTGAATTTCCGGCCGACCTGAAATTTTGCTAAGATCAATTAGACATCAAGAGCAACATTCGTGTGAAGTTTCATGAAAATCCATCAAGTAGTTTCAGAGGAGTAGTCGCTACAAGTTTTCATTATATAACTCTATGTAAACAAAGATGGCCACTGGCAGCCATGTTTAACGTTGAATCAAAATAATGTTCGACTGGGATCAACATCATGTCATGCTGATCATTTTAGAAAAAGTCCCATATCAATATCACTTATAGTTTTCAAGAAGTAGTCGCTACAAATTTATTTTTTAAAAATCTATTTTTAGCTGTGACGGCCATCTTGAATTTCTGGCCGATCTGAAATTTTGCTAGGATTAATAAGACATCAAGAGCAACATTCCTTTTAAGTTTCATGAAAATCCGCCAAGTAGTTTCAGAGGAGTAGTCGCTACAAGTTTTTACTACATAACTCTATGTAAACAAAGATGGCCGCTGCAGCCATGTTTAACGTCGAAATCAAAACGATTTTTAACAAGGACCAACATTATGTCATGCTGATCATTTTAGAAAAAGTCCCATATCAATATCACTTATAGTTTTCAAGAAGTAGTCGCTACAAACTTGTATTTTAAAACTCTATTTTTAGCTTTGGCGGCCATCTTGGATTTCGCATCAACATGATTTTTTGCTAGGATCAACTAGACTTTACGGGCAACATTTCTGTAAAGTTTCATGAATATCCATCCAGTAGTTTCAGAGGAGTAGTCGCTACAAATAAAAGTTTACGGACAGACGGACGATGGACGCCGCACCAAGGCATAAGCTCTGCTGATCTCTGATCAGAAGAGCTAAAAACTGTATTATAGACTCTGAATGTATGAAGTTTCACTACCAAATACTTCGCAAGTTATAATCTGAGTGACTGGATTTTTATGTGATAAGGAACAACTTTTTAAATTTTCATGACCATAGATCAAACACAAAATTATGACCCAGGTTTAAGTTTGCATGTAAACATTTTTTGGGAAGGGGGATAACTCTTTACATATCGATCACTGAGTTATAGAACCTATGGGACTGCATGAAAATAATAACAAGCAAATTCAGAGAATCATGGTCAACCAGCTGATAGGAACCATTATTAATGTAAAAGCAGACGATATATAGTAAAAATCTCGACTTACAAAGCAGAAATTTGCCTTACTCTAGGATAAACTGGTGCAAACAAAATGGTGATCGGAATGGCATCACAGCAATTTCCATCGGCAAATTAAAACAAGAGGCCCACGAGGGCCTGTATCGCTCCACTGGCTATGGTGTCTACACGACATCGATATGCACAACTAGGCTTGGTATTGATTATTCCTGCCAAGTTTCACTGAAATCCAACCAGGGGTTCAGGAAAACTAGTCTGGATAAAGTTTGTGTATAAAGGGCCAAAACTCTGTCAAAAATCTAGCTTTCAATGATAATAAGAATCTGTGCAAGTTTAGTAAAGATCAAATAATAAATGAAGGTGCTGATAACGAGGTACATATATAATTTGCATATTTTGAGAATCCAAACTGTATAACATAATTATAATAAAGAGCTTTTACCAGAGCCAGACCAAACCTCATAACTTGAGTGTCGCATTAAGAGTTACCAACCATAATTCATTTGATGCATATTCAGTCACAGATATTTTAAGAGACCGTGAATAAACTATACTTTAAAATGGCACATGTACATTATTCTATGACCTTAACACATGGAAAAAGTTTATATCAACGGTTCTGTAGTGTAATTTTACTTTTATCCGTGGGTTAGTTGCTTTAAGATTTTTGAAAAGGATTATCCAGTGATTATACCATGAAGCATCCCATTTTATTGCATTATCTTTATATTCGTGGATGAAATTAGACACCTAAACATTCTGACGCTTAATTTTTTCATAACTGTATAATTATATAGTGTCAATCGTTTGACTCATAGAGATTACAGTGAAGTTCAGTGTCATGACAACTTGAAAACATATAATTATTTTTCATGATAACTATTTGTTAGCGACTTTTTACCTGGCATTCAGCCTGTATCATAACTATTAATACAGCAATATATTTATTTTAAACCTGTCTATTGAATAAAACCGAAGCATGACAGACTTATAGGGGAGACACAATAAGATGGAAAACAGAAAATTAATCTATCAAACACAACACTTAAGAACCTACAAGGACTAGCAGAGGATCATGTGGAAACAAACCAAAACTCCGAGGTAAGGTCATATTCAAATTATAATATATTGTAGGCAGGAGATACCATAGAAACATGTAACATATAATTATATATTCAGCTGTATAAACAATAACATCATGTTTTACTCTTATTTCATCAAATGAATTGAATATTAAAGTGTTGAAGTGTGTGTTTTTTAATAAAGTTTACAAAATTTGACAACATGCTAACGATGCCGTTTTTTTTTTTTAATGAACTTAAAACCCTGTTAAAAAAAAATTGAGCCATGCAATGTGGACTAAGTTGATTTTTGAATTGTAGATCAATGCACAGGCCATCTGCACAGTAGGCTATAATAACAGAAAATATTTCATTTTTCAGACAAGAAAAAAAGTGGAAAATGCAGGAGGAATATATGCACAGATTCAAATCTGAAGATCTAAACAGAAGTTTTGATTCAGGTTATTTCAATGAAGAGGCAAGGAGCATGTATGTAGAAGCAGGCAAAAAAAGAGATGTATTAATTAATGTTCTCAATATTATGATGAACACTGATGACACAAGCACCTATACGGTTAACATGGGTAGTACAGCTGAAGGTACCAGTTTGCAATTACCTGACTCAGATATTGATATACTTGTATATCCAGACTTCATCGAGGCAGAACCTGGAAAATGCAAGGACCACAAGTCCTCCAATGACCCATATGTTTGCATGGTAAAGAATAAAACAACCCCTGTAGGCTATACTAAACTACAACTTTACCTTAATGGAGAGCCTGTAAAAAATAAACCATGGCTGAAAAGGAACTTTATTTTCGACACCATTTTAGTAAAAGACAACAATAATAACTGGTTTATTACAAACACACATAAAATAACAGAAGAAGAACTAAAACATGGCCCAGCTCTTAGAAGAAAAAACATTCCTTTTGACTATGTAAATGCTTACGCGTGTAAAAATTTGCCAGAAGAATTAACTCTGTGGTTCCAACGTAAGCGCCCTTATGGCTGGCCCTCTCCAGAGACTTGTGAACTTTTTAAAAAGATGGGATGTTTTGTTGTAGGAGTAGGACATTTAAAAAGCTCAGAGAAAGATTTAGAGTGGAGGATATCCTTCTCATATCAGGAAAGACATCTCATGCTAAACTTAAACCCAACACAGTACAGATGTTACATACTTCTGAAGCTAATCAAAAAGTATTTTTTTAATGAAATTGGTGATTCAGACTTCATAAGTTCCTACCATTGCAAAACAGCACTGTTCTACACTATTGAGAACAATAGCCAAACAATTTGGAGACCAGATAATCTATCAGTTTGTTTATTTTTATGTCTTCAGCAATTGTATAAATGGATAGTGGAGAAAAACTGTCCAAATTATTTCATTCCAGAGGAAAATATGTTTGAGACAAAACAGAGTGATGAACAACAAGCTCAGAATGTAAAATTGGCCTTAGATACTTTTTTCTCTTCAAATTACAATATGGTAGCAGGGTTGATAAAATTGCATTATTGTAATGGTTGTTTCAGTGTTAAAGCTTGGGTAATGAAAGAAACCGCGAGTCATATGCGATTTTATTTGACTAATATGACCAGATATGTAAGTTTATTTGCGACTAACATTAAAGAGGTTATCTCGTACCTAGAATACTTCATGGAGCGTATGGAAATTATAAGTGAAGTTTTACAAAGAAAGGACCAAGTTACAACCTTCCAACCATTTACAGAGAACACCCTGTGGTTACTTATGAACGACCCATTACTTGTTCAAGATGAGAGCAACATTGACATTCTGTGTTCCAATAAGAATATAATTTTAGAAATGTTTAAGCATGTGAAACAGCACATACATAGTAAAATTGCTTGTTTGTTTCTGGCCAAATTTCTTCAAGATACTGGTAATGAACTTCGGAATTCGCTTAAAGGAATGAAATATGAAAAAGAAGCACTTAATGTTGATGCTTGCCAATATTATATGAAAAAGGCAAGTTTTTTTTTTAAGAACAATCAATATTGCTTGTGCAGTGAAACCTTAACAAAATCCATGATTATGGTTCACCCCATTCCACTGCTGTGCAAGTGTTCTAATGGCGGAAAAATTAAAAACAATTTGCAAGTAAATGTTTATGAAGAAAGGCTACAAAATGAGTTGAAAACTACTCTGACCTCTGATATGAATGCAGAAGAGTTGCTATATAAAATTCCCACTTGTCTTGAATTTGACACTTTGGAAATGAATATGGTTCCCATACCTCTTACTTTTGAGGGGTACCGGTCATTTGGAGTACCTAGAACCACTGTAAACATATTCTTTAGAGAGAGCTGGTATGACTGGGTAGTGACTGATCCAAGTGTTTACTTGTGGTTTCTGCAGTACAAAAATTATGAATTGCTTAATGATGTTGGCGCAGGGAACCATGCTTTGCACAAGCTGACAGATATCATATTAGACGGTTTACTGTGTGACACAGTAGTTCATCTTGAGACGGCACTACATGCTCTGGGGCACATTTACGTCATCAAGGGGTGGTACAGACTGGCTCTACAATGCTTCAAGCAATCTTGGGTAATAAGGCCTTTGCAAAATGCTGCTAAATGGCATGTAATGTTAATGCTATTTGCTGAAAAGTACATATGAGATGGCAGGAATTTGTAACTTGTTCAAATAACAAAAAACTTTGCTTTGGACTGACATGTATGATTATTCGTTAACAATACACCATTATAATACGAAATAGATTTGTTTGTATGAATGGTGTTTTACATCATTTTAAGCACATGTTAGGCCATATATGACATCAATTTGTTTGTAGTAGAGGCAGACACCCAATTTTTCTTGGTTATAACCAGTTGTGTATACCTCTCGCCATCCTTAAGAAGAACAGATATGAAATAGAAGTTCTTCAATGGTACTAAAATGTTCTGGGTAAAACTTTTGTTCAAAGAGACTATCAGTTTATAAGTTGTCTTTAGGCAATAGAAGAACTTGTGAGAAAGCGTTGATTCTTACGAATGGCGGGAAGTATACAGTA
Source organism: Cyrtodaria siliqua (assembly GCA_037043455.1). NCBI lineage: Eukaryota > Metazoa > Mollusca > Bivalvia > Adapedonta > Hiatellidae > Cyrtodaria > Cyrtodaria siliqua. The sequence goes on from JAWPHD010001303.1 coordinate 86,353, forward strand.
CTGGTTCAACCCAGTGTCTTCAATTACCAAGATATAGGTTTGGCTAGCTTTAAAACAAACAACTTTCGTTAATATAAACACGTAAACCAAGTTTGACATGTGACCCAGGGGCGGGGCCAAATTTGACCCCAGGGTCACCATTTGAACAAACTTGGTAGAGGATCATAAGCTGAGAGTAAATACAAAATATTAAACATTGTCTCTTGTAATTTCAGAGAAGAAGATTTTTTTAAGTTTGTCCCTATAAGTCTCTTTAAAACATGTGACCCAGAGGACAGGGCCAAATTTGACTTCAGGGTCACCATTTGAATAAACTTGGTAGAGGACCATAAGCTGATGGTAAATACATAAGCTGATGATAAATACAAAATATTAAACCTCCGGCTCTTGTAGTTTCAGAGAAGAAGATTTCTTTAAATGTTTCCCTATGTAACTCTATGTAAACATGTTACCCCTGGGATGGTGCCAAATTCGACCCCAGACTGTCACCGTTCAAACAAACTTGGTAAAGGACCATAAGCTGGGTGTAATTACAAAATATTAAACCTTTGACTCCTGTAGTTTCAGAGAAGATTTTTAAAGTGTTATAAGTCTATGTAAAATTGTGACCCTGGGGTGGGGCCAAATTAGACCCCAGGGTCGCCATTTGAATAAACTTGGTAGAGGACAATAACCTGATGGTAAAACAAAATATTAAACTTTTGGATCTTCTAGTTTCAGAGAAGAAGTTTTTTGAAGTTTTTCCCTATATCAGTCTATGTAAAACTGTGACCCCTGGGGTGGGGCCAAATTTGACCCCAGGGTCACCATTTGAACAAACTTGGTAGAGGGTCCATAAGCTGGTAATAAATACAAATATTAAACCTTTACCTCTGTGTAGTTTCAGAGAAGAAGATTTTTGAAGTCCTATAACTGTATGTAAAACTGATCCAACAAGGGCCTCTAAGCTCCCAATTAAAGAATCAAAGTACTGCCTACTGAATGGCGAAAACATTAGTAAGCAAATGGTTTTGAGCTGTTCCTATAGTTAAGATTAAAGATTGTATGATTTTTAGCTCGACTATTCAAAGTCCCATTTCAAGGTTTGCATGTAAGCTGTGTTTACAAGTCTATATCTCTTACATTTCTTATCCTAGCACAACCAAATTTGGCCATGGGCTTCCTTATAGCATTATCTTAAGGGCTGCATAAGCAATTATGGTTCCTGTAACCCATGGGCTCCCATGGAACCCAAGTTATGATAGCCCATAAAATGTGTCCCATTTCACATCAAATTTTGCGTGTAAGCTGTGTTTACAAGTCTATATCTCTTACATTTCTTACCCTAGCACAATCAAATTTGGCCATTAGCTTCCTTTTAGCATTAGCCTAAGGGCTGCTTAAGTAATTTTGGTTCCTGTAACCCCTGGGCTCCCATGGAACCCAAATTCTGACAGACCTTAAAATGTGTCTGTTTCACATCAAATTTTGCATGTAAGCTGTGTTTACAGGTCTATATCTCCTACATTTCTTGTCCTAGCTGAATTAAATTTGGGAATTGGTTTCCTTATAGTATGTTGTAAAGGGTTTGGTAAGTAACAATGTCTTCTGCAAATTCTGGGCTCCCATGGAACCCAAATTTGCGATGGCCCATAAAATGTGCAATAATGGCAGATCTAGGTTTGCATGTAAGCATGTATATATCTATAATTTTGGTTTGGGATTTCTTATAGCATTATGCATCTTATTCATACGTCACTCATATTGGGGCATGGGCTCCTCCACCCACCGCCCCCATCCCTCCACCCATCCACCCTCTTTTTTTTTTATGTATATATATTTGTTTACATATATCTGTGTTGTTTTAGTAAATTCTTACACATATATGTTCCCCCCCCCCCCCTGCCTATCACCCACACACCACCACCCCCAACTTGAAACTATATCTATATATATTATATTATTTTTTACATATTGCTGTGTTGTTTTAGTCAATTCTTACACATAGCTTCTTACACATATATATATGTTGCCACATCCACCCCCATCAAGACCTCCACCCCCACCCCACTCAAATTTTTTATTTTGTTTTATATATTTCTGTGTTGCTTTTGTCAATTCTTACATAGCTTCTTACACATATTCATACACTTTTTTTTTAGATATTTCTGTGTTGTTTTGGTCAATTCTTACACATAGCTATGTTGCCCCCCACCCACCACCCCCTAAACTCCCCCTCAATTCCTACACATAGCTTCTTACAGATACATGTTGCCACCCCCCGCCCTCCCCAGCCCCACCTTTCCAGCCCACCCTCACTAGTCGAAACTCAATTTTTTGTAATCTTTTTTTTACATATTTCTGTGTTGTTTTGGTCAATTCTTACACATAGCTATGTTGCCCCACCCCACCCCATCATAACTCTATTTTTTTTTACATATTTCCTTATTGTTTTGGTCAATTCTTACACATATAGCTATTTTGCCCTCTCCCCCATCCACCCTCTACCCACCTCCCCCCCCCCCCCCCACCCACCCCCCCCCCCCCCCCCCACCCCCACCCACCCACCCCCACTCTAAACTCTAAACTCAGTTTTTTATGCTGAATGTCTCAATTATTTGAATACATGTTCTAACATTTCTAAACTCAAGTTCAATAGTCCTTAACAAACTATTACAGTTCTCCAGTAAAGTTCTCCAATAGTCCTCAACAAACTATTACAGTTCTCCAGTAAAGTTCTCCAATAGTCCTCAACAAACTATTACAGTTCTCCAGTAAGGTTCTCCAATAGTCCTCAACAAACTATTACAGTTCTCCAGTAAGGTTCTCCAATAGTCCTCAACAAACTATTACAGTTCTCCAGTAAGGTTCTCCAATAGTCCTCAACAAACTATTACAGTTCTCCAGTAAGGTTCTCCAATAGTCCTCAACAAACTATTACAGTTCTCCAGTAAGGTTCTCCAATAGTCCTCAACAAACTATTACAGTTCTCCAGTAAGGTTCTCCAATAGTCCTCAACAAACTATTACAGTTCTCCAGTAAGGTTCTCCAATAGTCCTCAACAAACTATTACAGTTCTCCAGTAAGGTTCTCCAATAGTCCTCAACAAACTATTACAGTTCTCCAGTAAGGTTCTCCAATAGTCCTCAACAAACTATTACAGTTCTCCAGTAAGGTTCTCCAATAGTCCTCAACAAACTATTACAGTTCTCCAGTAAGGTTCTCCAATAGTCCTCAACAAACTATTACAGTTCTCCAGTAAGGTTCTCCAATAGTCCTCAACAAACTATTACAGTTCTCCAGTAAGGTTCTCCAATAGTCCTCAACAAACTATTACAGTTCTCCAGTAAGGTTCTCCAATAGTCCTCAACAAACTATTACAGTTCTCCAGTAAGGTTCTCCAATAGTCCTCAACAAACTATTACAGTTCTACAGTAAAGTTCTCCAATAGTCCTCAACAAACTATTACAGTTCTCCAGTAAGGTTCTCCAATAGTCCTCAACAAACTATTACAGATCTCCAGTAAGGTTCTCCAATAGTCCTCAACAAACTATTACAGATCTCCAGTAAGGTTCTCCAATAGTCCTCAACAAACTATTACAGTTCTCCAGTAAGGTTCTCCAATAGTCCTCAACAAACTATTACAGTTCTCCAGTAAGGTTCTCCAATAGTCCTCAACAAACTATTACAGTTCTCCAGTAAGGTTCTCCAATAGTCCTCAACAAACTATTACAGTTCTCCAGTAAGGTTCTCCAATAGTTCCCAAATTTAAGATTCTCATAAAACATGTTACAAACTATTACAGATCTCAAATAATTCTCAAATAATTCTCAAGTTGAAGATTCTCACCAATATGTCCTCAAATATCAACTATATATTGGTATTCTCAATGTCAGATGTTCACAGAATCTGCAAAATATTATATATTCTCACTAATTAATAGAAATTAATATAATAATAATATCAATTCTGTACTAGTATTCAAGCAACATAAAAACTTCACACGTTGAGTTAGCGAAAACTCATCCCTGTCACAAATTTCAAAATTCTGATATATTACGTTATTTTGTCAACAGTACCAAAGCATTCCCTGATTGGCAACAAACTTCTGAATAATGATATTATGTGATGCGTCTGTACAAATCATAATACATACATACGTTAGTGTCTACTCGCAAGAGTTAAACTCAGTATTCAATGTTGTGAATTGAGCAAAATTAAATTCCATGTTCCTTTTTTCCTTAAGAAAAAACACGAAGAGCCAGACAGAAAAATAAGGATAGTCCAAGTTATCTATTAAATTATAAATTGTATTTTTTAATGAGTTTTTGTTATAAATAAAACAGAACTAGAATATGTAAATTATTGTAATAAAGATTTAAAAAAAGACATTATTAAATTACCGTATTTGTCGGGGTATAGCGCGCACTTTTTTACCCCAGATTCTGTGGCTGAAGTTGGGGTGCGCGGTTTAAGCAACAAGTAATGATTTACTTTTTTTTTTTCAGCCAAGACGAGAAGTTTTGTGGTTTTCAAAAAGTCGCAAGACCGGCAGTTTACTACAGAGATTGAATCGAACAAAAGTTGGCTTGTTTCTATTGTTTCAATAAAATGCGTTGTATGCTATATGCTTATTATCAATAAAAATAATAAAATCAAACTTTACCATGTTTTGTGTTGATTATTGTTGAGAAAATACCATTGAAAGTTGAAAAATATCATTGTTTACATAAATCGGCAAAGTGAAATGATAACGAGGCTGTGGTTTCCGTTTAACGTAGACGGGTTTACAAACCCGTGAATAGAATAGAATAGAATATTATGTTTTCTTCCTAACGACGACAACCGGATAACCGCGGTATTGATTTACCGCACATATTTATTTGTTAAAGTCGATTCTAAAATTTGACAACGTAGATTATTGATTATTCATAAAGGGTTTAATTGACTGGGAAAATGTGTGAAGTGTTTGGTTCTTGCTAATCTGACCGCAAAAATTGATGACTATGGTGATTATTAAACAAACATGTAACAATACATGTACGCAGAAAAATGTCATTTCCTTAATTGTCCTTGATTACTTCAGAAGTTTGAGTAGGTGCTGACACGATGTGTTAGGAAAATGCATTTAATAGGTGATGCCACAAGACAATGCATCTCATTTCGAGAAACCTCTCAAACTGTCAACACCTTCAAATTGTCAACACCTTCAAATTGACAAGCAAGAGTAAATAACCTGCAAACAACACCAGTCATACAACGCCAGATTAATAAATTTAATATGATCGTAATAAAAGTTGAACACGGGCGTGGGGAGTTTTATTTTATTGAATCTTGAGTAAACAACAAAAGTACACTCAACAGTACAAGTTTATTTACACTTGAGTAAAAAAACACAGTCTAACATGCAGCTTGTTTTAGCCAATCAAAATTCGTTTTACATTTCCTCTTTGGTCAATGATTCAAAATGGCGCTCTGCTGTCCTGAAATTGAAAACACATGTTTTTTATGTGAGGTTTACGCTACAATACATAACAAAAAGTTTTTTTCCAAGGATTTCAGACCCAAAGTCGGGGTGCGCGTTATATGCGCATGCGCGCTATACGCCGACAAATACGGTAATGTTTTGTTTTCTTATAAATAAATTATATTAACGTAGTTTTAAAAATTCATATAATTATGATACTGTTCTATTATCATGATTCTCTGCCATATTACTGACGATTTCTAAAAGCGCCGCACATTACTAATCAAAAGCACCGCATTATAGAATATCCAAAAACTGGAAGTGCAACCTAATGATTGATGCTTCATATTATTACGCGAATAATGATGTAATGTTTATGATGATGTGTAAAATAAAAAATACCTTGTCTGTTTTAATGTTGATTTTATACCAGCAAATGTTGATCTGATTTTACATTATCTTTCGAAGCGCAAAGGACTGTAATACGCAGTTTAGTGGGAAACCGTAAATCGCAATATCTCGAACATTGTCTTGTACTTATAGGTCTGGTGTTGAAAAATATGGTAACATCTGCGTGGTGCGCTAAAACAATGTATCCGGTCTATGAGTGAAAAGGGTAATACCATTTTCGCCAAAAAATTAACCAAGGTTTCTTATGAGAAATATTTTTTTTGCTCTACTGGCTACATGGTGTCCATGGTGGGGTGGGGTGGGGTGGAGGGGGATAGAAGGATTGTGTGTCAGATATGGCAGCATCAAACGAGTTTGTTTTATAAAGTGTCTTCAATTACCAAGATATAGGGGGAGGGATGTATTTGGCTCAAGTTTGACTAGTAAACTTTCGTTCATATAAACACTTAAACCAAGTTTGACATGTCATGGACGGGGCCAAATTTCTCTCCAGGGTCATCATTTGAACAAACTTGGTAGAGGACCATAAGCTGAGTGTAAATACAAAATATTAAACCTTTGACTCTTGTAGTTTCAGAGAAGAAGATTTTTTTGTCCTTATATCAGTCTATGTAAAACTCTGACCCCTGGGGCTGGACCAAATTTGACCCAAGGGTCACCATTTGAACAAACTTGGTAGAGGACAATAAGCTGATGGTAAATCCAAAATATTAAATCTTTAGCTCTTGTAGTTTTAAAGAAGAAGATTTCTAAGTTGTTCCCTATATATTGGTCTATGTAAAATGGTGACCTCTGGTGTGGGGCCAAATTTGAATCCCAGGGTCACTATTTGAACAAACTTGTTAGAGGATCCATCCGTTGATAACAAATATTAAAATATTAAAACTTTAGCTCTTGTAGTTTCAGAGAAGAGATTTTTAAAGTTCTTCCATATAACTCTATGTAAAACTGATCCAACAAGGGCCCCTAAGCTCACAATTAAAGAAAAATTGAACAAATGAACCAAAATTTCTTATGTCGTTCCTGGTCCAATATAGCTGATTTTCAAACTTGTCTGAGCTTTCACCAATATTAACAATCTGGTAAAGTTTGGTAAAGATCGGATAAAAAAAGAAGGCCCTATCGTCAACGAGGCAAAATACAGCCTTTTTAACTAAATCAAGGCCCATAACTCCTATGTTAATGGTCCGATCTGGCTGTTTTACCAGGGTACGTAATATATTTCACTCGATAATCTTAGATACTTGATAAATAGCTCTTTACCAAATGGTGTATTTAACGATTCACCTCATTTATATTTTCACACAAGAGTAGGATGCATAGGAAAGAGCTGTGTGGCCGAGTGGTTAGCAAATAAATTTTCCTCTCCATCCGAGTGAAGTTGGTTAGCATATTTTCCTCTCGATCCCAGTGGGTAACTTCTCATGTTTTCCAAACACACTCCCTCATGCAGACTCGGTATTTTTTTTGGCAAGGTAATGTGAAAATATGCGATACTTCGCAGGGGATGACATCATGTAAGGCCGCCAGTCCCATGTTCATGGATAGCCATACCTTGTGCAGTATGCAAATTAAGATCTCGCTGAGCTTCTATGTTAATCAATGACACAAGAAACGAGGCTGCCGTGATAATCAGAATTAAGTGCGTACCGTAAAGAGAAAGGAACATAGGGTTCAGCACAACTCCTCCCAATTTTCTGAGAGGGGATGGAGCAGAGTATGCCCCACCTCCACCCCAATATTTTGCAAACATTATGTTGAGCTCCCAAAAATATGTTTGTGTCCTGAAATGTTACAATCACAGGAAAAAAATAGCACAATTAACATAGGAAAGTTGCTATTTCATTTATTCAAATGTCTTGACAAACAAAAGAAAAACACAACAAAGCAAAAAAAACAACACAAAAAAAATGCCATCAAATACTTTAAATGTTAAGTTGACCCACCCTCTCCAATATCTGAAATACACCTACACAACTGATACACAACTTAGTGATCCCGTTGGCGTAGCTCTGTGTACAGGCAATGCAGGCCTGGGCCTACGTATAATTTTCATTATTGAAGACTTATGATTCAAATAAATTAAAGTGATAATAGGTATGACATATGTAGGCATTTTTAATGAGACCAAGATTTAATAGCAAAATCTAATACAGATAAATTGATATGCCAGTTACTGCAAAAATAGGTTTTAAATCTAGTACGACCTGCCTCCTCAGTCAGAGAAAGTAAATACATAAATACACGTCTATGAACAGCGAGATCATTTTTGATAAGCGCCGTCCTGCAACGGGATGCATACTATAAATGTCCATGTGTAAAATATAAAAAAACTAAACACCCAAGACGTCAAATGAATGAGATTAGAGAAAAGCGAGAAAATTTCAATGTGATTTCAACACGTCAAACAATTATTCTTACGTGGGATTCGAATTTGCAAATGCTATCAATCAAATGATTCCGGTATACCTTTGTTTTATCTATCTCTTAATATATCTTTAGTGCCCAAGAAAACAATAGATATGTTGACTTGCCGTTGTTTTTGGTTGTTTATGATTTCTGATTTAAGTAGAGCTCAGCATTGATAACCGACAAAGGATGGTTTGACAATCAACTTGCAACTTCTTTTAGAAAGGATCATAGGCGTAGGAACAATGTGGCCAGGACACCCCCACCCCTATAAACTGACAGGAGTTTGTAGAAGACGTTGTGGGGCGGAGTTCAAAAGAAATACGTTTTACCCTAGGCATATATATACATCAATTTTCCCTTATTTATATCCTGGCCATTAAATGTCTGTTTGGAATGTTGCATATCCCAACCCTGGATATTTTTCTCTTACCAAAATATTGATCGTAGCTCAAATTATTAAAGTTTAGCTACTTATTTAACAGACATGCTATTAACCGTCTTAGGGAATTTTAAAATATGGCTGTAAAATCATGAATAGAACCCACTTGATGTGTTCAATGATGTGGCGAATGCTAGACTGTACACTATATCAATTGTTCGTGATCTTGAAAAAAGAATGAAAAAAATACGCCTTATATTTGCAGTCCAATTACCGATAGAATTTTTCAAACATTCAATGTATGCAACAGAAAGCTTTTTAAAACCTTGGCCCCTATCTCATATGACAGCGATTACTTGTAATCATTATGTTAACAACTATTCAAAGGGAATTTTTTTTTTTTATTATTCAAAACAACTTAATTACAGTGTAACGTCACCTCCATTGACACCCTATATTTATAACTGCAAAATATTTACCGACAATCCTTTCAATATGTAGACAATGCCATTCTTAACCAGGGTTTATCTGGTTTTAAATTCAAAAGAGCGACCTTAATTATGCGACAGATTTTACTAAATGTTCTATTGAATAATCTTTCTGAAATGTTAAAAAAACCTGCCAGGTACCCGTTTTATTAAATATCTTACGATAATTCTGATCGTAAATCAAATTTAAAATCGTCAAATTGTGTCCACATAAGCATTAAATGCAGACAATTATGTGTGCTCGTAGTGTATCACATGTATAAGAAAATTAATTGAAATGGCGTTTATTTGTAAAGTGTAATTCACAGTAAAGCATTTAAGAAATATAAAAACGATCACAGTTGTCGTAAGTTGTTTCATAAAATGGGGCCCTGGGTCTAGACAACTTTAAAATATCCACAAAAGAAAACAAGTGTTACTAACGAGATTATATCTGTTATCACTAACTTGCCGCATTTACTTTAATGTGGGGTGTACTTTTCCACAAGAGCAAAGTTTAAAGCGAGGATGGAAGGGGTTGGTGTGGTGGGAGGGGGTGCATAACAGTATTTATACACATTTGGCAACAGGATGTCTGGTAAAGTTTGGTAAAGATCAGATGAAAAATGAAGGCCCTATCATCTTGAGGCAAAATATAGCATTTTTAACTAAATCAAGGGCCATAACTCCATTGTAACCGGTCTGATCTGGCTGGTTTTCGAACTCGCCTGAGCTTTCATTAATATTAACAATCTCTTAATTTAAAGTTTGGTAAGGATCAGATGACAAATGAAGGCCCTATTGTCTTAACAAGGCAAAATATAGCATTTTTAACTAAATCAAGGGCCATAACTCCGCTGTTACTGGTTCGGTCTGGCTGGTTTTTCGAACTTGCCCGAGCTTTCATAGATATTAACAATCTGGTAAAGTTAAAGGTTACTCAGAGCCGCCCCAGAGGAATGCAAGAACCTGTTCTATTCTAACGATAAAAGTTATGGTTCTTTAACAGGCTGGGTAGACTCCAATACATGGGACCGCCCGGTTTATGTCCCCATCTGACTCACGGTGCTAGGTGAAAGTGTCTTGCCCAAGAACAGACCGAGAAATCTCGGTGACATGTGAGGTGGATGCTCTACCAATAAGCCACTACCACGGTGGGAAATTAAAAACGTGATTTGGAAAACTTTCCGTTATTTGCCTTGTTTTAAATAACCATATCATCCTTTATTTGTAAATAGTTTTATCTTTATATCTTCATCTTTCATCGGTTTTTGAGCACAATAAGACCTATTTATGTGTCGACGTGCCGTAAAACACCATTCATTCATTGTTTTAAATAACTAGAGAACAAATGAAGCGACACATAAATACAACGTCCCTATTAGGGATCTTATTACGGGACATGCAGATACAAAGGACCTATTACACTGGTAATTGTTTAAAGTAGCTATTCCACCAACAACAGGCAAATTTTAGATGATATGTACATTGTTTCTAAACCTACTGACGATGATGTACATATATAACTTACATAATTTAAGAATCCAAACTCTATAAACACCATATAAATGGCTTTAACCAGACAGGTCAAATCCCAAAACTGGAGCGTCCAATTAACAGTCACCAATTCATAATTCATTTTGCGCATAATCAATTATGGGTATTTTTACAACCCGTGAAAAAAACTTTACTTTTTTATGCATACTCAGTCATGGGTATTTTTAGAACCTGTTAATAAACCTTTACTTTTAATCGGCACATAATTATATGACCCGAACACCTGGATAGAGTTTTGATACACGGTTGTGTAGTGTAATTTTGCCATTATTTGCGGGGTTAGTTTCTTTAATTTAAGTATCGTAGTTAAAACATTTCAAATGTTTATCTTTCATGATTTTATGAGGAAAACTCTCAGTACCATAAAAGTTAACATTTATCCTTTGGGTTGTACTTAGTTTGAAGGTCATACTGGAATACTGGAAAATAAACAGAAATCTCTAAAAAAAGAAGAAATTATTAAGTAAAATTAACCTTTAGCTAATGCGACGAGGTCGTCTATTGCTTGTATTTTCCAGTCAAACTCAGACATCTTGTCAGCAAGTTGACACTCTAGTTCCTTCTTCTCTGCCTTCCTCTCAATCTGGGAAAGTAATAATAATGATGATGATAATAATAATGATGGTGATGATGATGATTGTGTAGGTAATGGTGATGTTGATGATCGTGATGATGATTGTGGAGGTAATGGTGATGTTGATGATTATGATGATGATGATTATGATTGTGGAGGTAATGGTGATGTTGATGATCGTGATGATGATTGTGGAGGTAATGGTGATGTTGATAATAATGATGTGATGATGATGATTGTGGAGGTAATGGTGATGTTGATGATCGTGATGATGATTGTGGAGGTAATGGTGATGTTGATGATGATGATGATGATGATTATGATTGTGGAGGTAATGGTGATGATGATGATTGTGGAGGTAATGGTGATGGTGATGATTGTGGAGGTAATGGTGATGTTGATGATTGTGATGATGATTGTGGAGGTAATGGTGATGTTGATGATGATGATGATGATGATTGTGGAGGTAATGGTGATGATGATGATTTTGGAGGTAATGGTGATGATGATGATTGTGGAGGTAATGGTGATGGTGATGATTTTGGAGGTGATGATGATGATTGTGGAGGTAATGGTGATGATGATGATTGTGGAGGTAATGGTGATGATGATTGTGGAGGTAATGGTGATGGTGATGATTGTGGAGGTAATGGTGATGATGATTGTGGAGGTAATGGTGATGATGATGATTTTGGAGGTAATGATGATGATGATTGTGGAGGTAATGGTTTTGATTTTGAAGGTAATGGTGATGATGATGATTGTGGAGGTAATGGTGATGATGATTGTGGAGGTAATGGTGATGGTGATGATTGTGGAGGTAATGGTGATGATGATTGTGGAGGTAATGGTGATGATAATGATTTTGGAGGTAATGATGATGATGAATGTGGAGGTAATGGTTTTGATTTTGAAGGTAATGGTGATGATGATGATTGTGGAGGTAATGGTGATGATGATGATTGTGGAGGTAATGGTGATGGTGATGATTGTGGAGGTAATGGTGATGGTGATGATTTTGGAGGTAATGGTGATGATGATGATGATTGTGGAGGTAATGGTGATGGTGATGATTGTGGAGGTAATGGTGATGGTGATGATTGTGGAGGTAATGGTGATGGTGATGATTGTGGAGGTAATGGTGATGGTGATGATTTTGGAGGTAATGGTGATGATGATGATTGTGGAGGTAATGGTGATGATGATGATTGTGGAGGTAATGGTGATGATGATGACTGTGGAAGTAATGGTGATGATGATGATTGTGGAGGTAATTGTGATGATGATTGTGGAGGTAATGGTGATGATGATGATTGTGGAGGTAATGGTGATGATGATGATGTTGATTATAATGATGATGATGATGATGATGATTGTGGACATAATGGTGATGATGATTGTGGAGGTAATGGTGATGATGATGATTGTGGAGGTAATGGTGATGATGATGATTGTGAAGGTAATGGTGATGATGAAGATTGTGGAGGTAATGGTGATGATGATTGTGGAGGTAATGGTGATGATGATTGTGGAGGTAATGGTGATGATGATGATTTTGGAGGTAATGGTGATGATTGTGGAGGTAATGGACTCACACCACTATTATCTCCCTTGAATACTCCTGCCCTACAGATGAAGGAGGTAGATAAAAAAAACAAGTTCGCTTTTCTACATTTTACAGGATACATTGATTTATCTTTACCAGGTTCTAAATCTACAGCATTTTAGGAAGAGATCCCAGAAAAATGCATGTTGATATAAGATTTCTAGCTAATTCTGCCTCATTTTACACATCATGGGTCTAATCTCCACGGGGTTGTATTTTTGTCTAAATTTTGATAGGTGTCAGGCAAACATGAAATTAAAAAAAGTTCAATCTGGTAAATATTCGTTAAAAGTTAATAGCATGCAGATATTGGATCAATGAAGAATTTAAGCATAAATACATGTTGCAAAATCTTTTTTATCTCTATGCCACGAACAAAAACATTACAATGGGACCCTATGGAAAATTAATTGTGGTGTGAGACGTAATGGTGATGATTTTGAAGGTAATGGTGATGATGATGATTGTGGAGGTAATGGTGATGATGATGATTGTGGAGGTAATGGTGATGATGATGATTGTGGAGGTAATGGTGATGATGATGATTGTGGAGGTAATGGTGATGATGATGATTGTGGAGGTAATGGTGATGATGATGATGTTGATTATAATGATGATGATGATGATGATTGTGGCCATAATGGTGATGATGATGATTGTGGAGGTAATGGTGTTAATAATGATGGTGATGATGATGATTGTGGACGTCTCACACCACAATTAATTTTCCATAGGGTCCCATTGTAATGTTTTTGTTCGTGGCATAGAGATAAAAAATATTTTGCAACATGTATTTATGCTTAAATTCTTCATTGATCCAATATCTGCATGCTATTAACTTTTAACGAATATTTACCAGATTGAACTTTTTTTAATTTCATGTTTGCGTGACACCTATCAAAATTGAGACAAAAATAAAACCCCGTGGAGATTAGACCCATGATGTGTAAAATGAGGCAGAATTAGCTAGAAATCATATATCAACATGCATTTTTCTGGGATCTCTTCCTAAAATGCTGTAGATTTAGAACCTGGTAAAGATAAATCAGTGTATCCTGTAAAATGTAGAAAAGCGAACTTGTTTTTTTTTATCTACCTCCTTCATCTGTAGGGCAGGAGTATTCAAGGGAGATAATAGTGTTGTGAGTCCTTAAGGTGATTTTTTTTTCTAATGATCACCTCAATAATAATTGAACATGTATACAAATCAATTACACGCTGAAAAGTGCTAAAAGTTTGATTCCATGTTTATTGCTTTTCAAATTATTCAAGTTTTAGTGACCTAGGGTATTGGCCGAAATTCAGGCCGAGCACCTTTAAGATTTTGAAAATCTACAGTAGTGATAAGGATTTTGCATTTTCCTGGTCATTTGTGCTCAGCTATGTCTGAAACTTTCAAATATACATGAAAAGGCATCTCTTCATCTGAATATAGCATTAAAATGATCTTTCAGAAATGATTATTGAGAAAAATGCCGAAAATAATAAACTCAAACTAAGGGTTACCCGTCAACATTTTGATTTTCCAGGAAAAGTAACAGTCTCTCGCTTTAATTTTGACATTTTTTCAAAGTAGTCTGTCTTCATTGATATGTGTGTTTGTTTTACAAGCCAATAGCTGTAAAATAAAGCTAAAATTATGCTTATTCCTGTATTGGTTTTGAAAATATAGTTAATTTTTAGTCAAACATGGTATCAAGTAAAATTTCTGCTAATTCCTGCAATATGAAGATAACTTGAAGTAACTATACATACACAGACGGGATATCTGAATAACCGTGTTAACTGTGTCCTAACATGTCTGAAACGTTCACAGATACACAAACAATGCTTAGCGGTGAAGGATGTAAGGTACCCGTTCTGCAGCTCTAAAGCGCAAGGGCTTAGAGATGAATGATGGAAATTCCCATTCTGAAGCTCTAAATTGCAAGGCATTAGAGATGAATGATGAAAGATACCTGTTCTGCAGCTCTAAAGCGCAATGCCTTAGCATTAAAGAATGAAAGATACTCGTTCTGCAGCTCTAAAGCGCAATACCTTAGAGATGACGGATGAAAATGCCATTCTGCAGCTCTAAAGCGCAATGCCTTAAGAATAACGAATAAAGATACCCATTCTGCAGCTCTTTCTTAACGTCTCACACCACAATTAATTTTCCATAGGGTCCCATTGTAATGTTTTTGTTCGTGGCATAGAGATAAAAAATATTTTGCAACATGTATTTATGCTTAAATTCTTCATTGATCCAATATCTGCATGCTATTAACTTTTAACGAATATTTACCAGATTGAACTTTTTTTAATTTCATGTTTGCGTGACACCTATCAAAATTGAGACAAAAATAAAACCCCGTGGAGATTAGACCCATGATGTGTAAAATGAGGCAGAATTAGCTAGAAATCATATATCAACATGCATTTTTCTGGGATCTCTTCCTAAAATGCTGTAGATTTAGAACCTGGTAAAGATAAATCAGTGTATCCTGTAAAATGTAGAAAAGCGAACTTGTTTTTTTTTATCTACCTCCTTCATCTGTAGGGCAGGAGTATTCAAGGGAGATAATAGTGTTGTGAGTCCTGGAGGATGATGATTGTGGAGGTAATGGTGATGATGATTGTGGAGGTAATGGTGATGATGATGATTGTGGAGGTAATGGTGATGGTGATGATTGTGGAGGTAATGGTGATGTTGATGATTGTGATGATGATTGTGGAGGTAATGGTGATGTTGATGATGATGATGATGATGATTGTGGAGGTAATGGTGATGATGATGATTTTGGAGGTAATGGTGATGATGATGATTGTGGAGGTAATGGTGATGGTGATGATTTTGGAGGTGATGATGATGATTGTGGAGGTAATGGTGATGATGATGATTGTGGAGGTAATGGTGATGATGATTGTGGAGGTAATGGTGATGGTGATGATTGTGGAGGTAATGGTGATGATGATTGTGGAGGTAATGGTGATGATGATGATTTTGGAGGTAATGATGATGATGATTGTGGAGGTAATGGTTTTGATTTTGAAGGTAATGGTGATGATGATGATTGTGGAGGTAATGGTGATGATGATTGTGGAGGTAATGGTGATGGTGATGATTGTGGAGGTAATGGTGATGATGATTGTGGAGGTAATGGTGATGATGATGATTTTGGAGGTAATGATGATGATGAATGTGGAGGTAATGGTTTTGATTTTGAAGGTAATGGTGATGATGATGATTGTGGAGGTAATGGTGATGATGATGATTGTGGAGGTAATGGTGATGGTGATGATTGTGGAGGTAATGGTGATGGTGATGATTTTGGAGGTAATGGTGATGATGATGATGATTGTGGAGGTAATGGTGATGGTGATGATTGTGGAGGTAATGGTGATGGTGATGATTGTGGAGGTAATGGTGATGGTGATGATTGTGGAGGTAATGGTGATGGTGATGATTTTGGAGGTAATGGTGATGATGATGATTGTGGAGGTAATGGTGATGATGATGATTGTGGAGGTAATGGTGATGATGATGACTGTGGAAGTAATGGTGATGATGATGATTGTGGAGGTAATTGTGATGATGATTGTGGAGGTAATGGTGATGATGATGATTGTGGAGGTAATGGTGATGATGATGATGTTGATTATAATGATGATGATGATGATGATGATTGTGGACATAATGGTGATGATGATTGTGGAGGTAATGGTGATGATGATGATTGTGGAGGTAATGGTGATGATGATGATTGTGAAGGTAATGGTGATGATGAAGATTGTGGAGGTAATGGTGATGATGATTGTGGAGGTAATGGTGATGATGATTGTGGAGGTAATGGTGATGATGATGATTTTGGAGGTAATGGTGATGATTGTGGAGGTAATGGACTCACACCACTATTATCTCCCTTGAATACTCCTGCCCTACAGATGAAGGAGGTAGATAAAAAAAACAAGTTCGCTTTTCTACATTTTACAGGATACATTGATTTATCTTTACCAGGTTCTAAATCTACAGCATTTTAGGAAGAGATCCCAGAAAAATGCATGTTGATATAAGATTTCTAGCTAATTCTGCCTCATTTTACACATCATGGGTCTAATCTCCACGGGGTTGTATTTTTGTCTAAATTTTGATAGGTGTCAGGCAAACATGAAATTAAAAAAAGTTCAATCTGGTAAATATTCGTTAAAAGTTAATAGCATGCAGATATTGGATCAATGAAGAATTTAAGCATAAATACATGTTGCAAAATCTTTTTTATCTCTATGCCACGAACAAAAACATTACAATGGGACCCTATGGAAAATTAATTGTGGTGTGAGACGTAATGGTGATGATTTTGAAGGTAATGGTGATGATGATGATTGTGGAGGTAATGGTGATGATGATGATTGTGGAGGTAATGGTGATGATGATGATTGTGGAGGTAATGGTGATGATGATGATTGTGGAGGTAATGGTGATGATGATGATTGTGGAGGTAATGGTGATGATGATGATGTTGATTATAATGATGATGATGATGATGATTGTGGCCATAATGGTGATGATGATGATTGTGGAGGTAATGGTGTTAATAATGATGGTGATGATGATGATTGTGGACGTCTCACACCACAATTAATTTTCCATAGGGTCCCATTGTAATGTTTTTGTTCGTGGCATAGAGATAAAAAATATTTTGCAACATGTATTTATGCTTAAATTCTTCATTGATCCAATATCTGCATGCTATTAACTTTTAACGAATATTTACCAGATTGAACTTTTTTTAATTTCATGTTTGCGTGACACCTATCAAAATTGAGACAAAAATAAAACCCCGTGGAGATTAGACCCATGATGTGTAAAATGAGGCAGAATTAGCTAGAAATCATATATCAACATGCATTTTTCTGGGATCTCTTCCTAAAATGCTGTAGATTTAGAACCTGGTAAAGATAAATCAGTGTATCCTGTAAAATGTAGAAAAGCGAACTTGTTTTTTTTTATCTACCTCCTTCATCTGTAGGGCAGGAGTATTCAAGGGAGATAATAGTGTTGTGAGTCCTTAAGGTGATTTTTTTTTCTAATGATCACCTCAATAATAATTGAACATGTATACAAATCAATTACACGCTGAAAAGTGCTAAAAGTTTGATTCCATGTTTATTGCTTTTCAAATTATTCAAGTTTTAGTGACCTAGGGTATTGGCCGAAATTCAGGCCGAGCACCTTTAAGATTTTGAAAATCTACAGTAGTGATAAGGATTTTGCATTTTCCTGGTCATTTGTGCTCAGCTATGTCTGAAACTTTCAAATATACATGAAAAGGCATCTCTTCATCTGAATATAGCATTAAAATGATCTTTCAGAAATGATTATTGAGAAAAATGCCGAAAATAATAAACTCAAACTAAGGGTTACCCGTCAACATTTTGATTTTCCAGGAAAAGTAACAGTCTCTCGCTTTAATTTTGACATTTTTTCAAAGTAGTCTGTCTTCATTGATATGTGTGTTTGTTTTACAAGCCAATAGCTGTAAAATAAAGCTAAAATTATGCTTATTCCTGTATTGGTTTTGAAAATATAGTTAATTTTTAGTCAAACATGGTATCAAGTAAAATTTCTGCTAATTCCTGCAATATGAAGATAACTTGAAGTAACTATACATACACAGACGGGATATCTGAATAACCGTGTTAACTGTGTCCTAACATGTCTGAAACGTTCACAGATACACAAACAATGCTTAGCGGTGAAGGATGTAAGGTACCCGTTCTGCAGCTCTAAAGCGCAAGGGCTTAGAGATGAATGATGGAAATTCCCATTCTGAAGCTCTAAATTGCAAGGCATTAGAGATGAATGATGAAAGATACCTGTTCTGCAGCTCTAAAGCGCAATGCCTTAGCATTAAAGAATGAAAGATACTCGTTCTGCAGCTCTAAAGCGCAATACCTTAGAGATGACGGATGAAAATGCCATTCTGCAGCTCTAAAGCGCAATGCCTTAAGAATAACGAATAAAGATACCCATTCTGCAGCTCTTTCTTAACGTCTCACACCACAATTAATTTTCCATAGGGTCCCATTGTAATGTTTTTGTTCGTGGCATAGAGATAAAAAATATTTTGCAACATGTATTTATGCTTAAATTCTTCATTGATCCAATATCTGCATGCTATTAACTTTTAACGAATATTTACCAGATTGAACTTTTTTTAATTTCATGTTTGCGTGACACCTATCAAAATTGAGACAAAAATAAAACCCCGTGGAGATTAGACCCATGATGTGTAAAATGAGGCAGAATTAGCTAGAAATCATATATCAACATGCATTTTTCTGGGATCTCTTCCTAAAATGCTGTAGATTTAGAACCTGGTAAAGATAAATCAGTGTATCCTGTAAAATGTAGAAAAGCGAACTTGTTTTTTTTTATCTACCTCCTTCATCTGTAGGGCAGGAGTATTCAAGGGAGATAATAGTGTTGTGAGTCCTGGAGGATGATGATTGTGGAGGTAATGGTGATGATGATTGTGGAGGTAATGGTGATGATGATTGTGGAGGTAATGATGATGATGATTGTGGAGGTAATGGTGATGATGATTGTGGAGGTAATGGTGATGATGATGATTTTGGAGGTAATGGTGATGATGATGATTGTGGAGGTAATGGTGATGATGATGATTGTGGAGGTGATGGTGATGATGATTATTGTGGAGGTAATGGTGATGATGATTGTGGAGGTAATGGTGATGATGGTTGTGGAGGTAATGGTGATGATGATGATTGTGGAGGTAATGGTGATGATGATGATTGTGGAGGTAATGGTGATGATTATTGTGGAGGTAATGGTGATGACGATGTTGATTATAATGATGATGACAGTAGTTATGACAAGTTTGTTGTTTGTGGAGGTGGTGGTGTCATTGTTGTTGTTGTTGGTGGTGGTGGTGGTGGTGTCATTGTTGTTGTTGTTTGTGGTGGTGGTGGTGGTGTCATTGTTGTTGTTGTTTGTGGTGGTGGTGGTGGTGTCATTGTTGTGGTGAAGTTGATGAAAAGGGGCATAAATCTGCATTGGATAATTGATAAGGAAAAACTGTATAGTTTCATGACCATATGTCAATATTCTGCCAAGTTATGAGCTAGGCAAGGTTGTAGATTAAATTTTTATGAAAATGGGCATAACTTTGTCGCATCCGTGGCAAATTTTCTACTATTGTTACTGCCCGGTCTCTTTATACTCAGGCCAAATTCTTCATTCTGTGCCAATTAAAATGATGTTTTAAAGGGAATGTATAGCGGCACAGCCAAACAATTTTTATTACTGACAGTTACAAAAAACTTGGGAAAAGGTGTAAGAATTATCAAAATCGGATAATAAACAAAGAAGATGTGACTATATGAAGGTTTATGGGAGTCAACATTTTGAGAAATATGGTTTTGTCTGTGTGTGTATGGTGTTTTACGTCATTTTCAACACATATCAGGTCATATATGATGGTTGATTTTTTTGTGGTGGAGGCAGACCATCCACTTTTTCGGTCATCCGTAAGAATTGACACTTCCTCACTTGGGTTCATAGTTCTAAATTACCATATATATGGCATATTAGTACATATCATTTAAAGCTCTAAGATCACTGCAAATGAACCCAAAATCCTTTACTGAGTTGAAGTCTATATAATGCGATATAACACTTTAGTATACTTATTTTTCATACCTTTGCTGTGATTTTTCTCCTATAAATCAGTATTATACATATTTATTCCATTTATAGTAATTTAGAACTGTGATGTCATAGTTTTCAAAATGGCATCTTCCATATCCGTTTCAAAATAACCTTTAAATGGTCATATCTTTATTGTTTATCATCCGTTTTTATTAACTCTTTCACCCTTGACCAAGTTTTTCAGAACTCTTAATAAGGCCAGAGTTTTCTAATTTTTCGGTTCTCATACCCTCCGAAAAAATAATCAAAAAAAATATTTTAAAAAATACAAACAAATGTTTAAAAAAATATCCTTTTTTTTTTTTTTAGTCCCCCTATTCAAACAAACAAATTATCATGTTTAAAAATTAATGTAAAATCAGAAGGTCATGTTATATAAATTTGTTCAGGTCCATTTTATGTTTTACAATGTGACCAACACCATTACATGATACACACTTGTAAAGGTTCAGATTTTTTTTCTCTTTTTTTCCCCCCTTCTCCGGTGGAACTTTTTCCGAAAAGAATCTGAGAACAAAAAAAAATAAAAAAATCTGGCCTAATAATGATTATTTGGCTGTATGCCTCCATTCCTTTCAATAAACTTTCTAAGACTACTTATATTTTGAGACCACAGTGAGTTTTACACAGTTCATTTCATCATTTTCAAATAACATTTTATCACTATTTTGAATACTTATGGAATAGACAAAAAAGATTTATTCCACTATTCAATGTAATATTAAGATTAGGTATGCACTGCCTTTTTTCTGTTTGTGAATGCCATCGCCTCTCAGTTTCAAAATACTGGGGATATTGTTACATTTTGTTTAATGTGAGGAACAATATCCAGTTTCTGCTATATTCACGTTTCTTTTTTAAAGGAGCAGCGGTCCAAAAAAGGTTATGTGTGTGCTCGTGTGTGTGTTTGTGTGTGTGAGCATCATAGTGTCAAAGGAACATCATTCATTAATAACGCACATCACAAATGGCATATTTAAAGATTTGAAAATAGACTCAACATCATTCTTACCTTCACTTTGCTCTCTGCCATTTGTTTCCATTGCTGTAGATTGTCAGAGTCTGTTTCTGCAACACCAAAAAAATTCCCAACACTGGTAGCCGCTTTCAGCATTTCACAAATGTCACTCTTGGTTGCTCTAGATAGATTTCTTAAAATAAAATTTAGCCATATATAACACCGCTTGTTTTCCTTCACAAAGAAGAGGCTGATTATAGGGCGCTTCCACTAGCAAAATAACCTAGTCCCCCTCCCCACCTGCCCCCACAACTCACTGGCTGAGAAAATTCCCCTAATCCAGGGTAAAAAATAAATAAATATATTTATAGAAGAAAATGTATCTAATGTACCCTTTTCAACTTTATCTATTAAAATGCCTTTGTCCAAAAAACTATGCCATTTGCACATCAAAATCTTCAATTTCTGGCTAATACACACTTCCCCCTATACCTAGAAAATCATATTTTCCCCCTTTTACCTCGGAAATCACTCTCCCTGAATAAACATGGAGTTGCATTATCATACAACTCTTATATAAAACAGAACAAGATATAATGCTTATATAAAACCTTTTATAAAATAAGGGCCTTGATTCAAAAAATGAAATTTCTCTGCGATAAGTTGTCAGTGTCTCCAGTTTTCTCAGGGTCATCCATATTGAGTCCATATTAAACTTTAACCCTTAACCCGCTACATATCTAAAATAGACTGTTCTTTCTCTGAATTAAGAGCATTCCAAAGGGGTGTTTTAGGGAAAATGACTGATCAGCAGATGGACATTGTAAAGTTGCGAGTTACTGGCAGGCTCATCTGGGTTAACAATGGACACAAAGGCTATTATAGTCATGCTTAGTGGGTTAAGGCAGGCTGATCTGGGTTAACAATGGACGCAAAGGCTATTATAGTCATGCTTAGTGGGTTAAGGCAGGCTGATCTGGGTTAACAATGGACACAAAGGCTATTATAGTCATGCTTAGCGGGTTAAGGGTTAATAAGAATACAGTAAGGGTTAAAGACCAACACTGCACAGTCGGTTCAATAGCTCATATGCGATTTATGTAATCTACCTGGACAACTTTCACTGAAGATCGCTATTATTATAACTATAGGTGTAGCACACCCATTGCAACACAGGAAGTGTCAGCCTGGGGTAGCGCATAATGGCATCAATAAATAATTCTCATTTCTTTTTGTAAAAAAAAGCATTTTCACTAATTTAAAGTGCTATTTTTGGTTTATATCACATTGTTGATCTATATATATTTGTTACATTTTTCAAGCATTGCCATGTTAAAATTGAGTTTTAATTTATTTTGCTTATATGGAAATGAGTGTATGAATACAATGTTATGGCATCTCAGTGTTTATGGTTTTAAAGGGAGCATTCATTCATGAGACAAGTTCTTTCTAAGAAGATAAATGACCCCATTTTTCTGTGGATTTTTTGGCAGCATATACACGTGTCATTTGTGGTGAGAATGTATGTTATTTATTTTTAATTTGGGTCTAGATATGAATGACAACATGCATTTAAGTTTTAATTCACAGACAACTCAATGCAACAATCAATGGGCGTATTACACCTATAAATATGGGGATACTGTATAATAACAACCTAAAAATAAAAAAGCAGTGTTGTTGTTGTTTGCAGACGAAAATACATAAAATTAGTTTTGTTGATAAAAATGCTAACTTTTTCTTTTTATTTCAAAGAAATGCATAGATATTTATTTTATTATATTAACTTACTAGTTATGATAGATAAATCGTTCTCAATTTCTCACTGATTGAGTAAAATGTGTTAGAAATACACCAGATTGCATTTGCTTCTCTGTGTTTAGAAGCTCTTCAACTTGGAGGAAGTGTGAACAAATTCGGGAGAAAGAAGAAGCCCAAGAGGGCCTGTGGAGCGAAATCATTCATTGAGGTGTAACACACCCATTGATTGTTGCATTGAGTTGTGTGTGAATTAAAATTTAAATGCCATGTTGTCATTCATATCTGGGCCCAAATTAAAAATGAATAACTTACATTCTCATCACAAATGACACATATGCTGCCAAAAAATCCACAGAAAAATGGGGGTCATGTATCTTCTAAGAAAGAACTTGTCTCATGAATGAATGGTCCCTTTAAAAACATAAACACTGAGATGCCATAATATTGTATTCATACACTCATTTCCATATAAGCAAAATAAATTAAAAACTCACAATTTTAACATGGCCATGCTTGAAAAATGTAACAAATAGATCAACAATGTGATATAAACCAAAAATAGCACTTTAAATTAGTGAGAATGCCTTTTTTTACAGAAAGAAATCAGAATTATTTATTGACGCCATTATGCGACTACCCCAGGCCGACACTTTCTGTGTTGCAATGGGTGTGCTACACCTATAAGAATACTTAACTATGAGTGAATTTTCAAAGCAGTTATTCTGACAAAGCCTAGACTATAACGCATTAAAGAAAGAAAAGTTGTCGCGAATCGACTAAGAATCGATAAAGATATACGCGTTTCAAAAGAGAACAGAGCGGTTGACAGCGACAAAAATCAGCGTACTTTTTTTCAGTTTTAACCTGCCTTAACTGTTTTATAAAATGACATTGGGCACACCTATACTTGATATAATGGATTAATTGCTTCATATAGTCAATAAGCATGAAGAAATCAAGAGGTTTAGCCACCAAAACTGCTCTTTGAATGCAAAATGTGCTGATTTTCATGCCAGCATCCAATTTTCAAGGCAATTTTTCACTTTTGGTGGCATCATACCTTAATTTGGTAACACTATATGAATATACAGGCATCACAAATACTCCTAAATGCAAGTCTGGTACTAGCTTTGTGATTAAAAGCCAAGTTTTAATGACTGGGCAGCATACTCTGCCTTCAGTTCTCTCTGACATTATCTCAGTAAACCCAATTTTAGGGGGTAAGGGGAAGGATTTTGTGGTGTCATACCTATAAAAGCAGGATTTTAAAAATAGTAGTGCTAAATTATGATGAAAAATACACATATCTACATGTTGATACCAAACAAGCCAAGTTTTAGTGGAAAATGTTTCTCCAGGCCATCATTTAAAGACTTAAAAAATCTGAAACTCCAAATTACGGCTTTCCGCAGCGAAAAATAGCAAAAAAAATTCAAAACCGGTTTTAAAAGAGTGTAAAGTGTTTTTTTGAAGATAAATAATCATTCCAAAAGGAAAAATGCCAGTTAAGTAAGAATCTGAGAGAAAATGACAATTCACAGATCCCGCCTTATAGGTGTAACACACCCATTGATTGTTGCATTGAGTTGTGTGTGAATTAAAATTTAAATGCCATGTTGTCATTCATATCTGGGCCCAAATTAAAAATGAATAACTTACATTCTCATCACAAATGACACATATGCTGCCAAAAAATCCACAGAAAAATGGGGGTCATGTATCTTCTAAGAAAGAACTTGTCTCATGAATGAATGGTCCCTTTAAAAACATAAACACTGAGATGCCATAATATTGTATTCATACACTCATTTCCATATAAGCAAAATAAATTAAAAACTCACAATTTTAACATGGCCATGCTTGAAAAATGTAACAAATAGATCAACAATGTGATATAAACCAAAAATAGCACTTTAAATTAGTGAGAATGCCTTTTTTTACAGAAAGAAATCAGAATTATTTATTGACGCCATTTGACTACCCCAGGCCGACACTTCCTGTGTTGCAATGGGTGTGCTACACCTTGACTCCCATCACGGTCTGAATTTTGCATTGATTTTTGCATGAATTAAACTGTAAATGCCATGTTGTCATTCATATCTTGGCCCAAATTAAAAATGAGTAACTACATTTCTGATGCTCTACCAACTGAGCTAACCGGCCGGACAATGCAACATCAATCTACGTGTTAGATATCTATGAACCGTGACATGAATATACGCTTGTATGATAGCGATGCGATTCTTATGCACTAACCTGCGCTCGCTGCGTACAGATTCCCCAGGAGTGATATACTAAAACAAATTATATGTGAGCAACTGTATAAAACTGCCTACCATATGTCAAATACTTGCAGGTTACAGCTACATGGGAAGGGGCATAACTAAATAAAAATTAAAAACTGTGTTATAGACTCTGAATGTATGAAGTTACACTACCAACTACTTCACAAGTTATAATCTGAGTAGTCTAACTTGATTTTTATGTGAAAAGGAACAACTTTTTAAAGTTTCATGACCATAGATCAAACACTTAGCCAATTATGACCCAGGTTTAAGTTTGCATGTAAACAATTTTTGGAAAGATAGATAACTCTATACAAATTGATCACTGAGTTATAGAACCTATGGGACTGCACGAAAATAATAACAAGCAAATTCAGAGAATCATGATCAACCGCCTGATAGGAACCACTATTAATGTAAAAATCAGATGATATATAAAACTAGTAAAAACCTCCACTTACAAAGCAAAAATTTGCCTTACTCTAGGATAAACTGGTGCAAACAAAATGGTGATCGGAATGGCATTACAGCAATTTCCATCGGCAAATTAAAATTAGAGGCCCACGAGGGCCTGTATCGCTCTACTGGCTATATTGTGTCTGTGGTGGGGAACACGACATCAATATGCGCAACTAGGCTTGGTATTGATTATTCCTGACAAGCTTCACTCAAATCCAACCATGCAAGGCTTCAGGAAAACTAGTCCGGATAAAGTTTGTGTATAAGGGGCCAAAACTATGTCAAAAATCATTCATTCAAGCGGAACAAGACGATGATATGCACAACTAGAACTAGGCTTGTTACTGCTGATCCCTGCAAAGTTTCGTTGAAATCCAGCCAGGGGTTCAGGAGAACTAGTCCAGACAAAGTTTGTGTACTAAACCTTTAAAGGGCCATAACTCTGCCAAAAATCATTCAGCTGTAACACAGTGATGATATGCATAACTAGGACTGGTACCGATCATCCCTAAAATGTTTTGCTGAAATCCGGACATGAGTTTAGAAGAGACTAATCTCAACAAAGTTTGTATATTAAAACCTTTAAAGGGCAATATGAAATCCGGCCAGGAGTTCAGGAGAACTATTCCGGACAAAGTTTGTGTATTAAAGCCTATAGAAGGCCATAACTCTGCCAAAAATCTTACAACTGAAACAGGGTGATGATATGCACAACTAGGCATTGAAATTCGGCTAGGGGTTCAAGAGAACTAGATCAGACAAAGTGTGTGTACTAAAACATTTAAAGGGCCATTACTCTGCCAAAATCACTCAACCGGAACACTGTGACGATATGCACAACTAGGTTTGATACTGATTATCCCTGCAAACTTTCGTTGAAATTCGGCCAAATGAAGGCCTTAACGAGGCAAAATACAGCATTTTTAATTAAATCGAGGGCCATAACTCTGGTATTACTGATCTGATTTGGCTGGTTTTCAAACTTGTCCAAGCTTTCATTGATATTAACAACCTGGTAACGTTTGGTAAAGATCGGATGAAAATTGAAAGCCCTGTCATTTTAACATGGCAAAATACAGCTTTTTTTTACAACTAAATCAAGGGCCATAACTCTGGTGTTATTAGTCTGATCGGGCTGTTTTTTAACATGTCCAAGCTTTAATTTATATTAACAATCTGTGCAAGTTTGGTAAATATCAAACATAACTGAAGGTGCTAGAGTGGTCGGCAGAAAATGGCATTTTTCAAACAAATCAAGGACCATAACTGGGGTGTTACTATCCGATCTGGCTGGCTGGTTTTCAAACTTGTCCGAGCTTTTAATGATAATAACAATCTTTGCAAGTTTAGTAAAGATCAAATAATAAATGAAGGTGTTAGAGTGGTCACAAGGCATAAAATGGCATTTTTCAGTAAAGCGAGGGCCATAACTCTGGTGTTACTGATCCGATCTAGCTTGTTTTCAAACTCGTCCAAGCTTTTATTGGTATTAACAATCTGTACAAGTTTAATAAAGATG
Source organism: Cyrtodaria siliqua (assembly GCA_037043455.1). NCBI lineage: Eukaryota > Metazoa > Mollusca > Bivalvia > Adapedonta > Hiatellidae > Cyrtodaria > Cyrtodaria siliqua. The sequence goes on from JAWPHD010001303.1 coordinate 113,898, forward strand.
AAATAATAAATGAATGTGCTAGACTGTTCACAAGGCAGAATGGTACTGATCATCCCTGTCAAATTCCATTGCAATCCATTGTATCCCTTCAGGAGAACTAGTCCAGACAGTCTCTCCAAAAATCATTCAACCGGAACACTGCGACAATATGCGCAAGTAGGTTTGGTACTGATAATTCCTGCAAAGTTTCATTTAAATCAAGCCCTTATCTCCATGCATGTAATATGCATTAGAAAGTTAGAACAGTGATATCATGACCATTCAGAATTAGGTAGGGTTACCTAAATTACTTTCTATTTGAAATTTATGTTGGATAATTTAAGATGAAGATAGCAATGTATATTAATATCATCTTGTTTTCTCAGGCTCTTTTTATGACCCACCACAAAAGTGGAACAGGTATACAGTGTTACTTTTATGCCCCATCACAAAAGTGGAACAGGTATACAGTGTTACTTTTATGACCCACCACAAAAGTGGAACAGGTATATAGTGTTACTTTTATGCCCCACCACAAAAGTGGAACAGGTATACAGTGTTAGGTTTGTCCGTCCATTCGTAAGCTGGAAAACAAGTTTCAAGGTTTTTGTTTATTCCATTTTTATATGACTAACAGCACTAACTCGGGGCATCTGTATCCCATGCAAACATTTTCTAGTTACTTTTGTTTTCCATTTATTTATTTTCTCCTGCTTTAATAATACTAGATTATAAGTACTTCTGGATTAAAACTTTAAATACTTGGTCATAAAATGTTAAGGTCACCATTAAAGTACTTCTGTGGCCAGGATATGGTAAAGATGCTGAGTTTAAAACCTTCTCGCTGCTATACGTTGCAATTAGAATTTTGTTGAGAGCTCAACTTGTGAGAAAGGGTAGATTCTTACATGATGCGGAATGTATACATTACTGTTTTACCCAGGGAATATAGGGATAGTAGGGTAGTCGGGCTTCCACCATTAAAAAAATTGAATGTCATACATAGCCAAAAAATGTGCTGAAATTGACGTTAAAAAAACATTCAATCTCATTAAAATCATTATCCTAATTACGCCTTGATACTCTCCGCTATAGGATCTGACAACACTGCCTGCAGAATCATGTCAGATCGACCTTTCATCTAATCAATATTTATGTGAAGATCAACTAAATTCAACCAATGAAATCGTGCACTTCAGATAACGTTCGAGTGAACTGAACAAACGAAAAGTCAACATAAAACACACAAAGATCTATATCCGAAATAAGATAAAGTCTTCGTGTGTTATTGCTTTGGATTGCACGATACATTCAAAGAATGCACTAAATGGCATGCTTTACATCAAGAATATGAAGAAAATCATGAGAGCTGTCGTGTTTCGAAAATATATATTCCACGAAATTATTACGACATTAGATATTCTAAATAGTAAGTCACAGTACATCTGGCCTGCTTAGCTCAGTTGATAGCGAAGTCAACTATTGACATGCGAGTTTAATTTAGTGTGGGTTCAATCCTAGGATTCGGTACATCTTTTGTACCTCTATCGAATTCCGTCAAACAATCTTTTTTTTTTTTAGTAAATATTCAATAATGGTTGGTAGGGTTATGTTTGTCAACGCCATTATTTGTGTTTTATAAGCTAAATGTTACGGACATTGTCTCTTTCAATACCGAGCGTAGCAGCATTTTACTTAAACCGCGACATCCGCAGTAAAGCAGTCTATACGAGCAATTCTGTAGGCTGAAATTTGATCGGCTAATCGTAAGGTCAATCTGACGTGACCTCCAATGCAGTGTTGTCAGATCCTTAGTAGCGTAGAGTAATAAAGGGTCTGACTTTAATGAGATTGAAAAATAGTCAACCAACAAATTCAAGGTCACCAACAACACAATTCAAGGTCACCAACAACACAATTCAAGGTCACCAACAACACAATTCAAGGGCTTAATTTAAAACTATTGTATCTTGTTATCTATTCCTTTATTGTTTCACATTCATCCTCAACTTACTGACGGTCAAATCTAATAAAATTGTTACGTACAGTGATATTTTTTATTTACGTTTTCGAACTATGTTTCAAAATAAGGTCAGTGATCTCACAGGTAGGTCAACATCATAACTGTGGCTGTGGGGGTCCCCCCCCCCCCCCCCCCCCCCCCTATTTAACATAATTTCTTCATAAAAATTAACAAATTGCTATTTATTCGTCTAATTTTATGAAGATGTGATATACACAGGACATGATTTAAAACTGTATTAAAGGTTGTATATCGCCGTTTTGTTTTGGGGTCAATCATAAAATCTAAATACGATGTCCTACGATTTTTGTGGAGTTCAACTGGTTTTTTTTTTTTTACATAGTTTGAAGGCATGTATCTACTTTATTATGCGTACTGAATACTAAATAATGTAATTTGCGGGTACTGGTACCCGGACCGTTGGTACTGAATACTCTCTAAATTTGCCCTGAATACTGCGTACCAAAAGGGGGTGGGAAACAGCCCCATAACTTTTGTTTACATATTTAACCATAACTAGAAGGGTGTTCCATGGAACAAACAATAAAGTTTGAAGACATGGGGTGCAATCCTACATGAATTGTGGAAGTGTCTTTTTAATTGTTAGTTGATGAAAAGGGGCACAACTCTGCATTGGACAATATAAGAAACACTACATAATTGTTTATGCCATTGCGTTTGGATGCTGTGGTTTCTATATAAGAACTATATCTCATTTTTTATCTGTTACACAGAACTAATAAGTATGAATCTCATAGTTTTCAATCATCCTACTTATGGTGGTAGTGAATAGAATAGTTTTATTCCGGAAACCAATGCATACAAAAGGTGTCTTCCATATATAGACAAGATATTCATTTAACAAGTATATAAGATACATATCTTAACTATAATAATAACAGAACTATCTTTTTGATAATGATGAGGTTATAAAACTACATATAAGTTTACATTCTTTAACATTAACTGGGTTGAGTATTTGTTTTAAAATAGCAAAAGTTGCATCAGAGTTGGTACACAGATCAGGTATGTTAATGGTAAACTGTTTAAATAACGGTTTCCTAAATTCCGTAAATTTTGTACAAAAGATAATAAAATGTATTTCATCTTCAATTTGGTAGCGATTCAACTGGAGTCATCATTTTATCAAAAACTTACACTTCAACTTGATTTAAGCAAATGTTGGGAGCCATGCTGCTTTGTATGAGCAATTTCAAATATGCATGGTTATCATCAATAAATACTGATAAAGGTGATCCTTTGAGAGCAACAAACACAATTAAGAGAATAAAGCAGCAGACTCGGTTTTATTGAGTCTGTTCATGAGAAGTAATGAAAGAAGCAACACTTCTCACGCCCCCTAGCACCGGCTTATGCGGTATTCTACTTCAAAGCCACCCATATTGGGCTCGTTGGTCCCAAAGGACCAGTAAAAAATAACACTACTGATTCATAGTACGGGGAAACTTTTTACAGCCGCCACACTGCACTAAACGAACGCTAGTGTGATAGAAATAAAGATAATTTAAAATTTGAAATTCCATCCGATTAAAAAAGGGAAGCTTAAAGTAGCTATCCCGCCAACAACAGCCGCATTTTACAAATGATGTACACCGTTTCTAAACCTACTGATGAGGAGGTACATATATAATTTGCAAATTTTGAGAATCCAAACTTTATAACATAATATAAAGAGCTTTAACCAGCCAGGCCAAGCCTCAGAACTTGAGTGTCGAATTAAGAGTTACCAACTTATAATTCATTTTACGCATATTCAGTCACAGATATTTTAAGAGACCGTGAATAAAACTATACTTTAAAATGGCGCATATACATTATTCTATGACCTTAACACTTAGAAAAAGTTTTGATAAACGGTTCTGTAGTGTAATTTTACTTTTATGCGTGGGTTAGTTGCTTTAAGATTTTTGAAAAGGATTATCCAGTGAATATACTATGAAGCATTCCATTGTATTGCTCTAAGAAATGTAAAAAGATCGGACAGGGAAAGTAGCATTCAATTAAGGAGGACAGTCAACCACAAAACACAGAAACAAACATGAACAGATAAACAAGAAGGCAAAAGTAATAATAAAAGTAAACGACATCACAAACACAAAAGGGTTCACAGTAGGGCTACCGCCTTGGAACGATCAGTGGAAAAGTAGGCCACTGGGGGTTTAAACCGGTTCTAAGGTGCACCAAACCTCACACTGACCCTACTGCCATCCCATTAAAACAGGACAGTGTAAATAAAGAAATCCCCGCCATGATCTAATCTCTAACCAACAAGGCAGCATCAATAGGCAATATAAGTAAAATACAAATATGCTCGTGTAAATATAATACAAAAAAACAACACAATAGCCTAGAAAGCCACAATGAAGGTACTCAATGACTTGGCAGAAGCCAGAGCAATAAGAGAATAAACCATTAAGGCCAAGACAAGAAAGATCATAGACAAACATCAAACGTCACCGTCCCAGTGGGCTTTAGGTAGGCGTCATCATAGGGTCCACAGCCTGACCGGTCATCGTACAATTAAAGAGGAAAGCGTACCACGAACTGTAAAGGGTCCACCACCAAGCATGCAGTACGTTGCAAAATGATAGGGTCATAACCTCTTTTGATAAACTTGTTAATAAGTTTAACAAAGATAGTATGAAAGTGATCATGACCAAGAATCTTACGAAGTTTATACATCACATCACCATAGAAGTCAGGTTGTGATAGTCCTTGTCGCAGAAGAGTCCTTGAATTACTTTTATATTTGGAAAGAAGATCAGGGTTATGATAATAAAATTGTGCAAAGGTTTTACGAAGTTTATGGTAACGGTAACCCTGATTTAGTAGCTTTTTAGTTATACAAAGATTACGAATATTAAAGTCCTCAACTCGAGTACAGATACTCCACGCCACCGCCATATGCATGCCATATTCGGGATGGTTAAAATTTTATACTATTGATTTTATTAATATTGAGTTCTGCTCAACCCGGGGCTAGAAGGCGTGAGCGGTAGCTAGCATATTTCACTACCGCTCATGAACAGTCTCAATCAAATCGAGACTGCAATATTTCGTATGTGTCGTTTTCGGCCGTTTCCAAAGGTCCATTATCATACTCTTTATTGACGGTCAAATCTAATAAAATTGTTACGTACAGTGATAATTTTTTATTTACGTTTCGGAACTATGTTTCAAAATAAGGTCAGTGATCTCACAGGTAGGTCAACATTATAACTATGGGTGTTCCCCCACCCACCCCTCACCCCACGAGTACTGAATACTCTCTAATTAAGAGCTGAGTACTGAATACTATTTAACATAACTGTCTTCATAAAAATTAACAAATTTTCTATTTATTCGTCTAATTTTATGAAGATGTGATATAACAGGACATGATTTAAAACTGTATTAAAGGTTGTATCTCGCCGTTTTGCTGTTTTGGGGTCAATCATAAAATCTGAATACGATGTCCTACGATTTTTGTTGAGTTCAACAGGTGTTTTTTTTTGCATAGAAAACATAGTTTGAAGGCATGTACCTACTTTTTTTATGTGTACTGAATACTAAATAATGTAATTTGCGGGTACTGGTACCCGGACCGTGGGTAATGAATACTCTCTAAATTTGCCCTGAATACTGCGTACCAAAAGGGGGTGGGAAACAGCCCCATAACTTTTGTTTACAGATTTAACCATAACTAGAAGGGTGTTCCATGGAACAAACAATAAAGTTTGAAGACAGTGGGTGCAATCCTACATGAATTGTGGAGTTGTCTTTTTTAATTGTTAGTTGATGAAAAGGGGCACAACTCTGCATTGGACAATATAAGAAACAATACATAATTTGTTATTAGGTCTGTGTACTGATACAGCAATATATATTTATTTTAAACCTGTCTATTCAATAAAATCGAAGCATGACCGACTTGTAGGGGAGACACAATAAGATGGAAAACAGATAGGGAGAGACATAGGGAGAGACATCAAACATAGAGAGACATAGGGAGAGACATCAATTTTTTTACAAAATATTTATGTGAATAAAAAATATTTATTCAAATAAGGTTTACCACAACCAATTACATGTAAACCTCCGAGGTGAAGTCGAATGTAGTTCCTATAATAAAAAGTAATCCCTCCTTTTTCGATGGAAATTGGTATTATAAGTAGGGGAAAACTGCCCATTTCTATTCGATTTTGTGGTTATATGTATAAGAAGCGTATTAATAGGTTTTACTGGATCACTGATGAACATTTTCGAAATATGCTTACACTTTGTGAGAAATGAAAACAGTCGATCAATAAAAACAGCTGTACCCTTGACCTGTTTAGTAAACAAACAAGAACTTTCTTACATGTCTTGTGACCCCACGTTTTCTGGTGATTTTTCAAGTGGAAAAATAGTTTTCTATATGAACATTACACTGCTGCATTATCCATACTTGAGTTGAATTTGCAGCAAATCATTAAGTGACACTTTAACATTGGTGTCTATGGGGAAAATAATTAGTGCTTTCATACCATAAAACAAATATCAAGAATCAAAATTGTTTTTTAATTTAAAATCGGACTTAAAATAACAAAGTTATTTAATTTTGAAAGTAGTACGTGTTGTCGAAATAGGTCATACAGGCGTAGTATTTTTCTAGCGCACTGCTATGTAATTCTATAGAACATTTATGAATATATGCCAATAATCATCAATCATGCGCTGCATTGCGCTAACCTGCACAAATAAGTCTGCTATATTACTGGAAAGATCGTAAACCAAGCTTTATTGTGACATAGTTTTTATGCTTGTACTGCTTTTTGCGCAGTCGGTGTCCAAAGTTGACCTATTTCAATCCAGCTGCATCGTTTTTTTTTCAGGAATTTCCCATTTTTGAAAAGAAAGGCCAATCATAGCTCTTTCAGATGACATCATTATTTTACCTGTATCTTGATTGGTTAAGCCACAGTCACGAGTTAAGCATGCCGACCTTCAACTTGCGCAAGGTGCGATCTGGCATGGGTGTTAGCTTAGATCGATAATTAAAGTTTACATATTGGATATCATTGTAGAGTTTAATCATTCTACTTTAAGGAAAACTAATTATTTAGATATTGTCTGAAACACAATGAATTTACAACGGTGACACGCATACTCGGCGGATTTCGGAAAACGCAAACGGAATTCAATATTAATCTATCAAACACAACTTAAGAACCTACAAGGACATAAACAAAACAAAACTCCGAGGTAAGGTCATATTTAAATTATATATATTGTAGGCAGGAGATACCATAGAACATGTAACATATAATTATATATTCAGCTGTATAAAAAATAACATCCTGTTACACTCTTATTTCATCAAATGTTGTGGGTAACTCGGCCTTAAGGTTCCTCTAAACCCACTAAATGAAAAAGAAAGTAGTGTTATATGTGATTTTGCTGGAGTTTGTGCATGTTTTGCATATCGTTTTAAGCGTCTTCGAACCAAGACTTTGAAAATAATAATGTTTTTGCACATTTTTTTTTTATTATTATTAATATTTTGTAAAAATGTAACCGTAATTTGGCATCATACGACGGATTCTCAAGTTCTTTTTATTTTACGGCTTTGGCCAAAATAATTATGAAAAAGTCAACTTCAATGTCTACCTCAGGCAGTGCCATTTGAATTTTGTCAGAATTTAATGTCACAATATCCATAATTTATCAAACTAAAAACACCTATATTTTCAAATATATTTACAATTTGGACCTATTTGTATGCCTATTTGTATATTTTCACGTGCATGCTTGCACGGGATATTATGGAGGTTTGACAGCTGGGTATGAGTACGGTTTTATGAATGTTTCATGCTGATCCGGAAGGCGATCGCATAAGCAACCAACTTAAGCCATGTGAAACCTTGCTTTGTAAATGCTGTATAGAAATCGTCCATATCCAGGAAAAAATTGCAATATCATATTTTTCGCGATTTCGGAAGTGCCAAATAACATTCGAATGTGTGTGTGTATTTCTAAGGATTATAGTCCATCCACCTACGACAGGCGTCCTACCGACGATTATAGGCACAATGTCTGGACTTTTATCTGTGTGTACGAATAACATACACCGGAAATTATAACCGAAAAAGTAGGTCCCACGTTGCAGGTGCACGTCGTTAATCAATCGTGAACGCTCGGCCAATCCCGTCATTCTTCGGGATCCGAAGCAGTGTACGAGATTTTGCGAATGGTCGTTAATGTGAAACTATTAAAGGATGTAGTAACTGTGTAATATTTATAGAAAATTCGGATGCGTATAATCTTAAATAAACACGACATAGAAAACTTTATTAAAATTGAGAAAAACTCCCCATCTTACTCGATGAGTTTGAGAAGACTATTTCTGGCGTAAGAATACAATATCGTCAAAACAAAGTGAAGCCAAAAAAATTATTGTAAACAAACGTCGGCGAACCTATAAATAAAGCAACATCTCATGTCCGATCAAAGGTATGGTTAAATATAACAAGGATGATATATTGCATGTTCATATTTTACTAGAAACTTCACTTAAAGGTGAAATTTAGCGTGTTTTTTGAGCATATATTCTGAAATATATGTATATAATATACAATCTGTTCAAATATTACACTTATTGGTTGTCCCGTTTTCTCACAGAAGCCAATTTTATCTCATAGCGCACACGCTCGAGTTTCGCCCTTTTTGAAGACAGGTAAGTGTCACGTGATCCTGTGACGTCATTGGTACCAAACGATTAGCGGTGTCGCATTGAGTTGTATAGTATTGTCTATGTAGGATTAAGTTTTATGGTACGTGTTAAAAATGCCGTGTGCTGTAGCTGGGTGTCAAAGTGTGCACAAAAAAGGACAATCAGTTTCTTTCGTTTTCCTAATCAGGTTAATGATAGATTAAGATTTGAAGTGTGGGTGGACCGCTGTCGACAAAAATCGCCCGTCGCGTCAAAACAATGGGAACCTTCGAAAGACGCGCGAGTTTGTAGTAAACACTTTGAGTTGGATTCGTGGGAAATCCATCCTTTGGTTTCATTTTCATTGAATTTGGAGGCAGACGGCCATGCAGATTAAAAACAATAGCGATACCAACAATATTTTCCTACAAAAATTAGAAGTGCCTAACCCCGCCGTCTCCGAGCAAGTTTTATTCGCCGATTCGACCGGCGTTGAGGAAGAAATTATTAAATGAGGTAAGATAGAAGTTTTTGTTCAGTTATCTTAGCAATTCCTCGGGTATGTGTATGATAAATTGTAGAAAGGTATATAGTCTTAGATCTGTACATCGTGATTGTTTAGCTGTTGAATTAGATGCATGCGTCTTACGTAAACGGCGCTAATATAATGTAGCCGTCTTTTTCAAAAGATCACTAAAGGGTTTAGCATATAAATGTAAATGAATTCGGTGAAATAAACACCGTGTCGTTGTTTCAATATATATTTTGTAGTATTTTTTTTTTTTTTTTTTTTTTTTAAATTATACACCTTCTTCTGCCAATAGTGTTATAGATTTCTATAGAGTTATATATCGGTCTCTGGATTTGAAAATAATGACAAAATGTTTCATGGATGTCTATTAAAAGGCAGAAAATTGATAATGTTACTAGCTATTATTATATTAGTTCAGTAATGTTGTACGGCAAAACAACAACAATAACGGCTTTTACCTCATGCAGTAAGTAAAATAAGTGCTTTAGAAGCATATATATATAAATGTACTTTATATTCTAAATAAAAAAATTGTTAGGTCTGTTTTTTCGATCTCTACATGTACATAATACATTATGTCGTGCTGATAATACATTTGACTATATTATTTAGATCATCTTCGTGCGCGATGAACTAACTAGTTTCTCACGCATCATATATCCGTCTTGTGCAATACGCGGCTCGCCGCGGCGGTATTGCACCGCTCACGGAATTGCAATATACAGGAAATGTAGGCATATCATAAAACTACGTTTCCCTAAATGGTGCGTGATTTTGTCATATACCGACGTCTGTACCATGATTAGGCTGTACTTCAATAGGGCACCGCAATAGTTGATTAGTCGATGTGTGGTATATTGTTATTTGACGGCACGTGGAGACGTGTCATACTGCAAATCAGAATCTCATACACCACTATAGAGTGTTTTGGAGGCGGCGGGGACTTATGGTATATAGAATACTATTGAAATAAGATGCTGTTTCATTTATTTATTTATCAATTATACTTACTAGACTCTAAATATATTTTTTTCAATGTCTATTTTTCGGCAAAAATAAAGTCCTTATAATCTGACGCTCGAGTCGTATTAATGTACAAGTATTAGACCATGTTGATGAATCCGAGGTATTTTCATCCTCGGACACGAATTCTGGCTCAAAATCGTAAGGTTGCACATTGTGCAACCGTCTTATCATAGGCATTTCATCTGACTCAGCATCATAGTCGCTTAATTCCGACATTTTCACACACACTATACTGTTTTTGCGTGCTTTCCCTATGTACAAATGGTTTCGTTTTGTTCCCAATGACGTCACTTCCGGTTTTACGAGGAAGAGTTTTCCCCCTTTGATTTTTTATCAATTTTTTAGCGTAGCCTGTTCGTCTTTTCGGTTTTTATCTTTAAAAACATATTTTCACTAAACATACATCAATAGCATAGTAAACATCGTATTTATAATGATATTTAATAAATAAAAACATATCAACAACGGATTTGTTGATTTAGGACAAATTTCATCTTTAAATGCGTGTATTTGGTTAATGTCTAGGGCAAAAAATGGCGACATGCAGTTCAACACGCGGACACTTTCGAGGTCAAAATATGTAACGTTATATTAGTTGACATGGGATTTTCGGCTTCGTACAGCCATCAGTATATCATATCAGAATTATTTTCATTTATTTCTCATTTTGAAGTAACTTGAGATTCCGTCGTATGATGCCCAAATTACGAATACGGTTACATTTTTACAAAATATTAATATAGTGCTTTGGGGTGTATAGAATCATTGGTAGTAAAGAATCATTTTCTGTTTAAATTCAATTTTCTCAGCTCATATATTTTAGATTATTTTAAAACTTTCCAGGCTTGAAGATATATCATATTAGCATACATTTATTCAATGGTGAAATTATTTGGGACATTTTTCCATGCAAAATATATCACTACGTGCAACACCTCTCAGAAAAAATGATTCTATACTACCTGAATGAAGTGTGTTTTTGAATTGAAAAATTCAAACTGTCACAATAAACACAGAAATAAATATTGGCTGTTTTAACAAATGTTAGGGAAAGAAGTCAAAATGCAATCATCAATTAAGGTAACTTGTTGCAGTTTGGCACTTTTAAGGATAAAATGATATCATGTAAATATTGGTGCAAAAACGCCTATTAAAAAATCACAGTTTCAGGACAATAATTTTAGAAATTTTGCTATCATACAACTAAAAGGGTAAATCTAAATCAGAAATTAAATAGACATTGCCTGTAAAGGGCCTCTTCCCAACAGAAAATTGGACTGTTTTTTCCCAACTGTGGCAGAAATATTTCCCAATCGGAAAACAGCAGTCTCAGAATTTGAGAAAAAGCATGAATTCTGCAGTGTGTTTTTGGCTGCCAAGTAAATTCCGACTTGGAAAAGTTAATAATTATGGTAAATAATGGATGACAATATAAATAAAGTATATTAAGGTCATATTTACTTAATTTATGAAACCTTGTATTTTTCCCAAAATGAGAAATAAGCGCGTTCTTTTTTCCCAAAATGGACAGGCCTGGGCCTCTTCCCAATTTTGTTGAAAAAAGCCCTGATTTTCCTTTCATTTTAAAATTATACGTTTAACCCGAGTGATTCTATACCCCCCAAAGCACTGTAATTAAAAAAAAAATTGTGCAAAAACATTAATCATTATTATTTTCAAAATCTTGGTTCGAAGACGCTTAAAATGATATGCAAAACATGCACAAACTTCAACAAAATAACATATAAAACTAAATTTACTTTTTTTCATTTTGGGCAGTTGAGAGGAACCTTAAGTCGGACTTGCCCCTGACTCGGACAGTTATTGATGCTTGCTGGAAACGGTCAATAACTGTTACTACGAAAGGGAGGCAATCCAATGATTTCTTTCATTCATAACAACAAGAATTACCCCCAATCTATTGATTTCCCCAGTTACCTTTATAGTCCGACTCAAGGGCAATTACATGTTCGACTTTGGGGCATGTCTTATATATCAGCCCTGAAGACGAACACTGAAGTCAGGAGTCAATACCCGAACATTTTACACAAGAAGACGTCTAAAATATGTAATTGATGTAAGGAAATTTATATGCATAACGTTACATGAAGAAAAATAAGGGCAATTTCTTTATTTGAGCTTATGGCAACATCGAAGCAATTTTATGACACACTACTGAAGTTGCAAAAACTGTCTGACTCAAGGGCGAATTTTGGTGAGTGCGAAAAGTATGACGTAATCCCAGCAAAAACGCTGGTACCGCTAAACAGTTGACCTCAAATGCAAATTTCTCCCGGAATTTCATGGAATTTCCCGACCTTCTGCCGGGAGCTACATTTCTCGCGGTATTTTCCGCCGAGTTACAAAATTTCGCTATTTGCGAATCCTTTTGGGTCATTGCCATGATTTATTGGATCAAGACCGAGTTTTCCGAATGATCTAGAAATGAAACACCAACCGTCTTATCTATATCTGTGAAAACATTGCCCATGGGCAGGTAATTAAAAGGATTAGCATGTCAGCTAATTAGTTTATTGTGTGAAAATAATGATTGGACTGTTTGTTTATGACACGTGGTGGCGATATCTGTAATGACCATGGGAGATTGATAGAAATATACCGACTGTAAGTGGGATGGTAATTAGCGAATTTGGCATCAATTGATATTTTGGTATATTAATAGGATTAAAATTATAATTCATAATTTTGATAGAGCATCATCAAAAAAACTGACCAATCGGTGACCAGAAATAAGACATAACAATACATTCTGGTAGGTGATAAACTCGGTCTTTATCCTTGATGTTCAACCAAGTTTACTGTTAAAATTAAGGTATTTACAGTGTGATTATTTTGAAACCATGCAGATTTCATACACATTTATGCAAATTGATTCAAAATACGTATCTTTCAAAATCTAAACTTGAAAATTATCATTTTTTTCCTCTGCAAAAGATTTTTATTTTACTATAGAACCCAAGGATAAAAACCGAGTAACACACTTGTTATCACCTAGTGAAAATAAGGTAAAATCTCAACATTTTGGCAATGCAAAATTATGAATTGAGGATAACTAAAGCATGATGATTTCAATAAATCGATTGCAGTTTTGTCATGATTAGAGAAGTGTTTTGTCTGTGTATAAAATGGGAAGCATCTTCATTATGGTTATTACTTGCAAAGGTTATTACTTGCAAAATCAAAATGCCTAAACGTGATCTATCTCCGGAGTCTGAACATTCCAGGTTAAAAAGTGGACAGAGTCTATATAAAGTGTTTAGTGTGTGCTGTGCTGACTGTGACTTGTGAATATATCACATTATATGCAGATTAACTTTATTCAGGTTTACCCAGTATATATCTGTTCAACAATTTATTTAATTAATAAGTTTATCAAGGGATTATTATGTGCTATGCTTAGTTTTGCTATGCTTAATTATATGCTATGCTAACATGAAATAAACAGTATTATGTTTGTATAAAATATCATGTTTTTATGCTGATTTACCCCCTTTATTAAGGTTTGTATCAGGAAAAAATCTACCGAACCGGTACGCATTAAAAATTTGAGAATAAAAATCTCCTTGGTTTTTGTCAAATCTCCCTGGAAAAAAAGTCAAATCTCCCAGGTAACCCTCCTGAAAATATCACATGTATATTGTTGGTTAGTAGCGGGTTCTTTTGTTTACATTACCGTGTAATGGCGTCTGAATTCGCTGAAGTGGCAAATTGTTACACACCTACAGGTACCTTTACAAGCAATATTACAATATTTTAACGATATTTTGATGAAACAGGGTTTAAAATAAAGTTTGCGTTGATTCATGTTTCTGTAAACAGTTAACTTGACTCTTTTTTAGTCCGATGAAAATACCATCTTTTGTTAAAAACGTACGAAACAAGATGGCGACAAATATTGCAGGTGTGATACATGTATAATACACGTTTTCACGCATTTATATTAAAAACTTTTTTTCTAAATGAATTAGGCCGTGTACCCAAATTTTAGTTCGGTAGCTTAAGTGTGTAAAACTATTGTTTTATAAAGGGAGGTAATTTTTAAGAAAATGTTCTAAATTGATATAAAAATAGATGTATGGCATGGATTAACTCCACCAAATTTGTTTTTGTGTATTTAATTGCGTTCAAAATGGTTACGTAAGTCATGTAAACATATAACAGTTCAATAGTTCAACCCTTAAAAACATATGGAAGCAAACATTCAACCATTTTAACCATTAAACGCACATTCTATCGAAAAAAGGTAAAGATAACCAAACAAATTAGAATACATTTATACTTTTTAAGCAAATTACATGTAAATATAGTTTTTAGCTCGACTGATCAGAAATCAGCGAGATGCCGTGGTGCGGCGTCTGTCCGTAAACTTTTATTTGTAGCGACTACTCCTCTGAAACTACTAGATGGATATTCATGAAACTTTACAGAAATGTTGCCCATGAAGTCTAGTTGATCCTAGCAAAAATTCATGTTGATGTGAAATCCAAGATGGCCGCCAAAGCTAAAAATAAATTTTTAAAATACAAGTTTGTAGCGTCTACTTCTTGAAACTATAAGTGAAATTGATATGTGACTTTTTCTAAAATGATCAGCATGACATGATATTGGTCCTTGTCAAAAATCGTTTTGATTCAACGTTAAACATGGCTGCCAGTGGCCATCTTTGTTTACATAGAGTTATATAGTTAAAACTTGTAGCGACTACTCCACTAAAACTACTTGGCGGATTTTCATTAACCTTTACAGGAATGTTGCTCTTGATGTTTTATTGATCTTAGCAAAAGTTCAGGTCGGCCAGATATTCAAGATGGCCGCCACAGCTAAAAATAGATTTTAAAATATTAAGTTAGTAGCGACTACTTCTTGAAAACTATAAGTGATATTGATATGGGACTTTTTCTAAAATGATCAGCATGACATGATGTTAATCCTAGTCGAACACTATTTTGATTCAACGTTAAACATGGCTGCCAGTGGCCATCTTTGTTTACATAGAGTTATATAGTAAAAACTTGTAGCGACTACTCCTCTGAATCTACTTGACGGATGTTCATGAAACTTCACAGGAATGTTGCTCTTGATATCTAGTTGATCCTAGAAAAATTTCAGGCCCGGAAATTCAAAATGGCCACCACGGCTAAAAATAGATTTAAAATAAATAAATTTGTAGCGACTACTTATAACTATGAGTGATATTGATATGGGACTTTTTCTAAAATGATCAGTATGACATGATGTTGATCCTTGTCAAAAATTATTTGACATTAAACATGGCCGCCAGCGGCCATCTTTGTTTACATAGAGTTATATAATGACAACTTGTAGCGACTACTTCTCTGAAACTATTTGACGGATTTTCATGAAACATCACATGAATGTTGCTCTTGATGTCTAATTGATCCTAGCATAATTTCAGGTCGACCGGAAAATCAAGATGGCCACCACGGCTAAAAATAGATTTTCAAAAAACAAGTTTGTAGCGACTACATCTTGAAAACTATAAGTGATATTGATATGGGACTTTTTCTAAAATGATCAGCATGACATGATGTTGGTCCTTGTTGAAAATCGTTTTGATTCGATGTTAAACATGGCTGTCAGCAACCATCTTTGTTTACTTAGAGTTATCTAGTAAAAACTTGTAGCGACTACTCCTCTGTAAGGCCAAACAAAATAATATGTGTGGTTCAGGTAACATTGGAAAAAAAAATAGGGTAGGTAGGTAGGGATTTATTTTTATTTTTTTTATTTATTTTTTTCTCTCGACACGTTCCAAAAATAGGTCAAACACAGTGTTTTAATACTTTTGTAATACTTTGCTTAATATGTTTGTTTGGTTATTGGCTCTTTATACAACCAGGACAATATTTTAAAAAAATGTAGCACGTCAGAGCAAAATAAATTCATTTGACTAAAATAAAAATGCACATATCTGTTTTTAAGTCCTTTTTGAAAGTGAAATATATTAAAAAGAAATTGACAAGAGGGTTGCAAAGATGCAAAGTCTGCACTCGGTATATAAGTGAACGGTGTCCCATCCACTTCTGGAGAACATTGATATTTAAACTATTACATTTTTTTATAATATTTCACCCTTAATAACGTACATAGTTGAAAGAAAACGGCTTCACTTTTATTTAAATATGTTCATGATCGTGTCACATGTTACCTCGAAGGGACTTCCATCTCCCATATTCTTATAGGCGAAACACTGAAATGAACTGGTTTTTAAGCCAGAATCGTGGTGATTTTCTTGAAATATATCGATCAATGTAGCTTGGTTTAGGACTGCCTTCATCATTTTTTTTCCGGGCCGTGAATACATCTTTTGAAAGTAAACGCGAACACGGTCGCCGCCATGTTGTATTATGCGGCGTTTCGTACTCGCGGTGTTTCGTACTTAGCGGTGTTTCATACTCTTTACCGAACGTACCCACGAAAATTCGTTCTCAACCCGAAAAAATTAAATAGGGTCGGCGATTTGGCGGTAAATAAATAGGGTCGGTCGGGTTACCTGAACCACACATATTATTTTGTTTGGCCTAACTACTCAACGGAATTTCATGAAACTTCACAGGAATGTTGCTTAATGTCTTATTGATCCTAGCAAAATTTCAGGTTGTCCGGAAATTCAAGATGGCCGCCATGGCTAAAAATAGATTTTCAAAATACTATAAGTGATATTGATATGGGACTTTTTCTAAAATGGTCAGTATGACATGATGTTGATCCTTGTCAAAAATTATTTTGATTTTGACGTTAAACATGGCCACCAGTTGCCATCTTTGTTTACATAGAGTTATAATGAAAACTTGTAGCGACTACTCCTCTGAAACTACTTGACGGATTTTCATGAAACTTCACAGCAATGTTGATCTAGCTATCAAAAACCTATCAGTAGAGCTTCAAGGTCATTGACCTCTTGTTTAGATTCTGCATGTATACGAAACAATACGAAATAAAATAAACGTCTGACATCTCTGTAATAAATGTGTTGTTATAAAGGGAGATATTAAGGTACACTTTTAAGATTTTAATTAAAAAAAATTAAGCTAAGATTAAAAAATGATTTACAGAAATGTTACAATTCAAAGTTCCATTTTTTTTCTCTTTGTGTCACCTTCTTAGCATGGCAAACAGGTAGAGATCGCTTTGTCCGTAGTCTGTCTTTATTCATCGTCTTCGTCCGTCTGTTCGTCACACTTTAACCTGCAACATGAACTTGGTCATAACTTAAACAATATTTCCCCTATGTTCATGAAACTTCATAAATCAGGGTTCCGGAAATACGGTTGCCCGACGCCCCGGGCAAGTGGATTTTGGGTGCGGGCAAGTGACCTTCACAAATCTGGTTGCCCGCCACTTGCCCGACGGACATTTCCATTCCAGAACAAATCAAGTGACAAACTAGCCATATCAGAATTTCATTTTGATAACTGAATAAAACTTGCCGCTGTTTTTCGCCGCTGGCGATTGTTAATAAGATCAAACAACTTTCGGTACAAATCAACAATCTCGCCCCAGGCAGCTTAATTTGTGGCATTATTTCAATAAACAACCTAATTAACCCACACGCGCATTTCACACCGTTTGAAAACAACAATCCTGACACGACCGTCAGACGTGTGTCCATCGGCCAATAAAATCGCGGCAATTATGTCCGTGACCTTCCAACCATAAATTCAGAAATCTCCGAACGTCATTTGGACCTTCCACCAATCAAATCAGAAAACTCTTTCTTAATTTGCAAATTTAATGTGTCAAAATAATGATTGACAGACCGGTCACCCACGTGACGTTATGTTTTTGTTTAGATAATTTTGCCGAAGATTTTTTCGTAAATAAAATACATTTCTTTTACTCGAAGCACTCGTTTACCAATGCTCTTTTATGAGGTATTTGGTGTATTTCATTGATATAATCTGTAATTAAACGTATATGGAAGTGCATACTACACAAATAAGTTGCATAACGTAGCGATATGCGCATGTCATGGGTTTTCGCGATTTCAAAACCAATCACGGATCTTTTTCTCAAGTTCTGAACTTTCGCTTTTGATAAATAAGGTTACTGCTACTACTTCTTAAACAATTCCTAGGGAACCCCTAGTCATGCCTCTTGCTTTCATATAATGTGAATATTTTTAATAACGTTTTTGTGACATTAAAAGTTCCATACACCAACTACCAAGCATTTTTTTTTGATAGTTATCAAAAATGATGGGGTTGTGCGTGTGGTGATTGGCGGGGTTGGAAGGCGTAATAAAATGAGGTTGTATACTGTCTCATCATTTTATAATTTAAGTAACACAAATATGTAATAGACACAAAAGAAGAAAATGAAACCATTTGATTTTTTTATATGAATAAATACAATTTATTAACTACAATGTAATTCATAAAATACATTCTCCCTTCCTTTTCTAACTAAGTATAATGGTCCAAATTATGCGGCGGTCCGTCCCGTTTAACACGAATAATGGTCAGCGCCAATTTTTGGGGAAATTAAGTGTTCTTAAATGTGGGGCAAGTGACATTATGGGCAGGGCAAGTGACATTATGGGCAGGGCAAGTGACTTTTGAAAATCCACTTGCCCTGGGCAAGTGGATTTTCAAAATATTTCCAGAACCCTGTAAATATCTTCATCTCACCCCAAGGAAAGTCGTTACACATGTCTAATAACTTTGTTTGTTATTTTGGCAAAGTTATGCCCCTTTCCATTAAACCTGACCTAGCTCATAACGTTAAATATTATAAGCACATTACAATCTACAAACGCGTTCCGTGGAACACCCTATGTGATTATCAGCCCTTGATTCCATCATTGAATTATATACTATTGTTAAATTCACATTCACACTAAAAATATGTATAGCATAATTGTAATAGTACACCACTGTTAAAAAAGAAAAAAATATTTTTGATATTTAAAATGATACACATGAAAAGCGTGCACTTACATTGTAAACTGAAACGTGGTAAGGTGAAACGTTCGGATGAACAGTTTATTAGATTTGTTATTTGGTTTGGACCGAATATAGACATGATAATGATCAATTGGTTTTGTTTGGCAATGTTTCTATGCAAAATAGTCACTCAGTTCTGTTTAACACATCCACAAATATAGTTGCCGGTTATAAGAAAATTACAGAGAAAGTCCGTCTATATTATCATACTATAACATTGAGATTATTTCGAAACCACATGTCAT
Source organism: Cyrtodaria siliqua (assembly GCA_037043455.1). NCBI lineage: Eukaryota > Metazoa > Mollusca > Bivalvia > Adapedonta > Hiatellidae > Cyrtodaria > Cyrtodaria siliqua. The sequence continues at coordinate 133,381 of JAWPHD010001303.1, forward strand.
TGAAAGAATATCTTTGCCTTTTTACAATGGTGCACTTTGAAATTTGGAAGATGTGATAACATGGTTTATTTTATTTAGAAGTGATGTCTCGTCTGCTCTCGCTGGATAAATGGAACAATTTATTTGACATATGATTCATTTTGTAATCTGCATTAATGAGTCCCTGGGACTCACATATTTTGAAACAATGGGTCCAAACTAAAAACAATGGGTCCCAGGATTTTTTCTATGTAAAATTTGTTACAAATAATCTATATAACATAATATCCCAGGGACTTATTTATGCAGATTTAAAGTTAAGAACAGAAATCATATAAAGCATGTAAGAGTTGAGTGCTGAAAGTTTTGACTTTTTGCTAACTTTGTCATACCATTTACCTTGTTATTGTCAGTTCAAACTGAACAGAACATGAAGTCTTCAGCGCCCTTTTCTCTGGGTACATAACGTAACCAAGAGTAGAGCCCAAGCCACTTGATCAGAAATTTTCGATCTTTTTTCTTTTCAAAATTACCTTCAGACTCATCGTTATTGTTCGAGTCTACGCTTGGATTATTATTTTTTGGTTCTTCAGCCGAGATAGTTCTCATAAAGGATGTTAATTTAAACTGTTGTGGGTCAGTTTTGATAACTTTTTTCGGGGCATTTTTTGTTTGTGGCATATTTTGTTTATCATCCGGGACTTCCATACAAGCGACCACCAACAGGTAATAAAACGCCGTTACCGATTGGATGAGAAATATATTTTACCCAATCAGAATACGCGTACTACATTGTCAGCGCGACGATAGTCACGTGACCGGTGATAGTGCGTTCTACTTTACAAACCGGTGTCGAGTTATATTTGTTATCGCCGCGCATCGAAATCGTTTATTTACCACCTGTAAAATTTGGAATTTTTTAGCAATGCGTCCATAGGACGCACATGTTTAAGAATGATGCATCCTCAGAAAAAAACGCAGAGCGAAATGAATCACTGCATATAAAAAATAAATAATAAAATTGCCGTCATACTTTTCGGATAAAAAGAGCATATTTCAGCCATATACGTATTATTTCTGATATTATGTTCACGTAAATAATATTGAAGTACTGTCATGTACATTATGGTTGACATTGCTCATGCCTAAAGTATGCATTTGGTTGAAAATTTCACTTGAACTTACCCCATTCATTTTGGAGTTTGTGTTTATATAAAGATGGCTGATAAATAGTCCTTAACTATTCAGTAGCTAACGAGTGTTACACGTGATGCAAGTTAACACAGGGTAGATACAAAGGCAGTGTTGCAAGGAGGTTTGAAAGACTAGCACAGCAGTCTTTGCTTCAGTTCTTGGGAGTAGGAAAATCGTTCTTAAATGAAAACAACTGATTTACAAAGTAGTTTTAGTATATGACTGCTGAAATAAAAGTATAATCTAGATACCGCTACGTCAATAGGACAGAGCATCCTGACAGACATGTTTTGAATGACGGTAGTAAAATATTATTTTAAACAGCGGGTTGTCTAAATGGACACACGGTCTGTAGTAAAATCTGATGGTGAGATTTTCCAATCCAATCCACCACTCAGTAGAATGGGCATACAACAAGCTGTTATAATGAGACCCTGGAATAATTATCAAGTGGATATCAGTTAATAATAATCCAGTGTCTCATTACAACGGCTTGTTGTATGTCCATCCTATAGCGTTGTGAATTCAACTGGTCAGCTCTTGATGAGCAGTATTCCCCATACATATGCAACTGCAGCAGTACAACATTTGCGTGCATACCACCACGTGCAAACAAGGACCTCGGAAAGTCTTTAGAATAGGGATGGTACACCTTGAACTCTGTTCCTTTATAATTTCGGAATGTTATCAAAGTATCTTGCGGAACTTACTTTACACTGTACTTGCAGAAAGCAGACTTCCCTGTATTGCAACATGGTGTGAATGCAGGGGAGTTAGTTGTAGCATGCATACCAGATTCAGTAGTATTGTGTTAAAGATGTTAATATCATGATTGTCTATTTTTGTAGCTTTGAGACGTATATTATTTTCCAGGCTGAGTTTTCTTTAAAACTATGTTTACTTCTAAATGCATTTTTCTCAACCCAAAACTGAAATATCACTTCTCTCGGTTCTGTTAATTGGCATATTTTTTGTTTGCAATAGTTTAATAAAATAAATACTACAAAGGCATTTACGTATGCAATTTGTGAGTTTGAGTTTAATTATCAAAATCGTTTAAAAATGTCATATTACAAATACATGATATTTTTTTTTAAGCTATGTTTTTTAATTTATTTTTTGTGTGTTCGTCCATTTTTTTGCCCATTCCTCTTAATTGGGGAAAAAAAGATATGTTTTGGCATTGGGAATATGACCGAATTTCGTCTATAAAAATAGCCCAAAAAAACCCCTGCATACATATAACAATATTGAAATAAGTCTAAGAAGACCCTTGAGAAAATCAATAAAGTACATAATCATTAAACATTTTTCGTTTCTCGATCATAGTGGACAGTGTCAATACATGTACATGTATGTGTACTTCAACCTTTTTGTGTTTGTGATGTTGTTTGCATTTTTATTGCTTTTGCCTTCTCGTTTGTCTGTTTGCGTGTTTGTTTTTGTGTTTTTGTGTTTTGTGGTTCACTGTCGTCCTTGAGTGCTGCATTACCTGTCCGATATTTGTATCTTTCTTTATATCTAAAATACATCACTCATATGATAAGGTAAATAATAAGATTAAATGTTAATCAATCGAACAAAAATACCATTCTTCGATGATTCTAATTGGTAACGTATTATTGACTTATTTGAGTCAAGTATCTTCCAATACCTGTCTGTTGATCATATCTTTCCCTGCGAAATCGAAACCAGAGGAAAGATATAATTCAAAACTGGTATATTTAAGTCAAAATGTAATGGGTGCCGTTTTATCTACATAATAATAAAATGGTAAAGACCTTCAGCTCCCTTTCATTTCAAAATAAATCATTTTTAGCGTGGTGCGGCGTCCGTCTGTCCGTAAACTTTTTTTGTAGCGACTACTCCTCTGAAACTACTGAATGGATTTTCATGAAACTTTACAGAAATGTTGCCCATGAAGTCTAGTTGATCCTAGCAAAAATTCATGTTGATGTGAAATCCAAGATGGCCGCCAAATCTAAAAATAGGTTTTTAAAAAACAAGTTTGTAGCGACTACTTCTTGAAAACTCATATGGGACTTTTTCTAAAATGATCAGCATGATGTGATGTTGGTCCTTGTCAAAAATCGTTTTGATTCGACGTTAAACTTGGCTGCCAGCGGCCATCTTTGTTTACATAGAGTTATATAGTAAAAACTTGTAGCGACTACTAGGTCGGCCAGAAATTCAAGATGGCCACCATGGCTAAAAATAGATTTTCAAAATACAAGTTTGTAGCGACTACTTCTTGAAAACTATAAGTGATATTGATATGGGATTTTTTCTAAAATGATCAGCATGACATGATGTTGGTCCTTGTCAAAAATCGTTTTGATTCGATGTTAAACATGGCTGTCAGCGGCCATCTTTGTTTACATAGAGTTATATAATGAAAACTTGTAGCGACTACTCCTCTGAAACTACTTGAGGGATGTTCATGAAACTTCACAGGAATGTTGCTCTTGATGTCTAATTGATCCCAGCAAAATTTCAGGTCGGCCGGAAATTCAAGATAGCCGCCACATCTAAAAATAATTTTTCAAAAAACAAATTTGTAGCGACTACTTCCTGAAATCAAAATCAATCAGTAGAGCTTCAAGGTCATTGACCTCTTGTTAGCTTATGCGATCACTTTTCGTCCGTCGTCCGTCCATCTGTCTGTTAGCAATTTTATAAAATCGACATCTCCTCTGAAACCGCTTGAAGGATTTTGATGAAACTTCATCACAATGTTACCAGGGAGGGCCCCTCTAAGATTTGTGTTTTTCGCGGGCGCCAGTCGTCCAAGATGGACGCCATGGCTAAAACTTAGTCAAATTTAAGAAAATTTCAAACGACATCTCCTCCGAAACCACTTTTTTCATTCTACTGAAATATCATATACCTGTTCCTTGGGTTCGCCTCTATCAAGTTTTTGTTTTTCGTTATCGTTGAATTATCAAAATGGCCGCCACGGCGACTCAAAGTTTACATAGAGTTATATAGGAAAAGGTTAAAAATGACATCTTCTCTGAAACCGCTTGAAGGATTTTGATGAAACTTAATCACAATGATATTTGGGATAATCCCTCTCAGATTTGTTTTTTGCGGCCGCCAGTCATCCAAGATGGCAGCCATGGCTAAAACTAGGTCAAATTTAAACGACATCTCCGAAACCACTTATTCCATTCTTGTGAAATATCATATACATGTTCCTCGGGTTAACATCTATCAAGATTGTGTTTTTCGTTATCGTAAAATAATCAAAATGGCCGCCACGGCGACCCAAAGTTTACATAAGAGATATATATGAAAAGGTTAAAAATTACATCTTCTCTGAAACCGCCTGAAAGATTTTGATGAAACTTAAGCACAATGATATTTAAGATAGTCCCTCAGAGATTTGTGTTTTTTGCGGCCGCCAGTCATCCAAGATGGCCGCCATGGCTACAACTAGATCAAATTTAAGTAAATTTCAAACGACATCTCCTCCGGAACCACTTATTCCATTCTTGTGAAATATCATATACATGTTCCATGGGTTGGCCTCTATCAAGTTTTTGTTTTTCGTTATCGTCGAATTATCAAAATGGCCACCACGGCGACTTAAAGTTTACATAGAATTATATAGGAAATAGGTTAAAAATGACATCTTCTCTGAGACCGCTTGAAGGATTTTGATGAAACTAGTTCACAATGATATTTGGGATAGTTCATCTCAGATTTGTGTTTTTCGCGGCCGCCAGTCATCCAAGATGGCCGCCATTGCTAAAACTAGATCAAATTTAAGGAAATTTCAAACGAGACTTCCTCCGAAGCCACTTATTCCATTCTACTGATATATCATTTACATGTTCATTGGGTTGGCCTCTATCAAGTTCAGGGTTCCGGAAATACGGTTGCCCGACGCCCCGGGCAAAGTGGATTTTGGGTGCGGGCAAGTGACCTTTGCAAATCTGGTTGCCCGCCACTTGCCCGACGGACATTTCCATTCCAGAACAAATCAAGTGGCAAACTAGCGATATCAGAAAGAAAAAAATGGCCGCTGTTTTTCGCCGCTAGCGATTGTTAATAAGATCAAACAACTTTCGGGACAATCAACAATCTCGCCCCAGGCAGCTTAATTTGTGGCATTATTTCAATAAACAACTAATTAACTCACACGCGCATTTCACACCGTTTGAAAACAACTTATCCTGACACGACCGTCAGACGTGTGTCCATCGGCCAATGAAATCGCTGCAATTATGTCCCTGACCTTCCAACACCATAAACATAGCTACTTTCCGAAATCGTTTCCAAATAATCTCTGAATGTCACCTGAATCCACCAATCAAATCAGAAAACTATTTCTTAATTTGCAAATGTTATGTGTCAAAATAATGATTGACAGACCCACGTGACGTTATGTTTTTGTTTAGATAATTTTGCCGAAGATTTTTTTGTAACGAAAATACATTTCTTTTACTCGAAGCACGCGTTTATCAATGCGCTTTTATGAGGTATTTGGTGTATTTCATTGATATAGTCTGTAATTAAACGTATATGGAAGTGCATACTACACAAATAAGTTGCATAACTTAGCGATATGCGCATGTCATGGGTTTTCGCGATTTCAGAACAATCACGGAACCTTTTTCTCAAGTTCTGAACTTTCGCTTCTGATAAATAAGCAGGGCTCCAAGAATAGGATAGCCCGACACCCGGGGCCTTAGTCCAATCTGAATCCGGGCTAGTCTCTCTTTCAAAAATGGTTGCCCGTCGGGCTAGTCTAAAAAAATCTCGGGGCGATCAAACATCCAACCAGAAATTGTGTTTTATTGCGTGTAATTTGCAGACGTATTTGTTGAAAATTATCTCCCTTCATTCAAGTTCATCAATTTGAAAGCGCGCATTTCATTGGTTGATTACACGATTTGAACCAATCGCATGACAGCTTTCATATTCACGCAAATTTGTCACGTTGGACAGAAGAAGAACGATCACTCGAATATTAACAGTTTGAACGTAGATTTCGTTTTAATATACTTTTTTCGATGAATTGCAGTATAATCTTTTTCTAAATAGCAAGTCATCTTAAAAACGCTTAACAACGAACGCTTATTCACAAAAGCAAGCTGCTAAATAACACCGGGAACGCGCACCTGTTTTAGATGGTTTTATTTGCGGGACCCGGAAAGGTTTTTGACGTGATTTGCGGCGCGATCCTAAAACTGTAAAAGAAAATAATATTGTTTTAGACTATTTATGTGATGCAATGGATAAATAAAAGGAATATAGAACCTTCTAGGTTGATTCTAATCACATGTGTATTATTAATTAATTAAATAAAACAAAGTAAAAATGCAAAACATTCGATATCGACAAAATAATGTACCGGCAACTATTCATTGGTAATAATAATTTCGGGGCAAGTTAAAAAAAATCAGGGCAAGTGACTTTTCACTCAGGGCAAGTGGACTTTTGAAATCTACTTGCCCTGGGCTATTCACCAATTTTAATTTTCTTGGAGCCCTGATAATGTTACTGCTACCAGGCCTTTTTCTACAATTCTCATGGGTCCCGTTCCCAATGCCAAATATAGTTGTTTTTTTCCCAATTCTGAAATAAAATTTCCCTTCCTTTTTGTAAAAAAAAAAAAAAAATTTTTTTTTTACAAAGTCAGGTCAAATATACAAATGTTTACAAGGAAATACTATAAAAATAACAATATTTAAATCATGTATCATGTATTGAAACCAGGCAATTAAAACAACCTGATATTTATGTACAACTAACTTATGAAAACTCCCAATTTGAGGCGTAAAGCGATTACATTTTTCCCCAATTGTGCAAAATTTACGGCGTAAATTTTCCCAATTTGTCCATAGTCTTTTTCCCAAAATGGGCAGAAAAAGGCCTGGCTACTACTTCTTAAACAATTCCTAAGGAACCCCAGTAAGGGAACCCCTATTCACGCCTCTTGCTTTCATCTAATTCCCTCTAGTTAAAATACAAAGCCGTTGGAACGTTACCATGGTTGCAGAAATTGGGGGCCAAGTGAATATTTTTAACAACGTTTTTGTCTTGTTTCTTTGCTTGTCGCACATTAAATGAATAAGTAGCTTCTTTTTTTTCTGTCAACTGGTTAATTGTACACACTGTGACATTAAAAGTTCCATACACTAGCTGCCAATCATTTTTTAGCTCGACTATTCGAAGAATAAGAGAGCTTATGTAATCATCCCGGCGTCGGCGTCCCACATCAAGGTTTGCGTGTAAGCTGTGTTTACAAGTCTATATCTCTTACATTTCTTATCCTAGCACAACCAAATTTGTTCATGGGCTTCCTTATAGCATTATCTTAAGGGCTGCATAAGCAATTTTGGTTCCTGTAACCCATGGGCTCCCATGGAACCCAAATTCTGATAGCCCTTAAAATATGTCCGTTTCACATCAAATTTTGCGTGTAAGCTGTGTTTACAGGTCTATATCTCTTACATTTCTTGTCCTAGCTGAACTAAATTTTGGAATTGGTTTCCTTATAGTATGTTGTAAAGGGTTGGATAAGTAATTTTGTCTTCTGCAAATTCTGGTCTCCCATGGAACCGAAATTGTGATGGCCCATAAAATGTGAAATAAAGGCAGATTTAGGTTTGCATGTAAGCATGTATATATCTATAATTTTGGTTTGGGATTTGTCATAGCATTATGCATCTTATTACTTCACCCATATTGGGGCATGGGCTCCTTCCTCCCCACCTCCCTACCCCTGCCCCACTCCCCTCCACAACTTTATTTTTTTTTTACATATTTCTGTCTTGTTTTAGTCAATTCTTACACATATATGTTGCAACCTCTCCCCCTCCCCCGTCATGCATTCCCCCCCCACCCAGACTTGAAACTTTTTTTTTTTTTTTTTTACATATTTCTTTGTTGTTTTAGTCAATTCTTACACCGCTACCCCCCCCCCCCCCCCCCACCCCCACTTGAAAATCAATTTTTTATATTTCTGTCTTGTTTTAGTCGTTTTTTACACATATATGTTGCAACCTTCCCCACCCCCATCCCCCGCCTCTCCCCTCCCCCCCCCCACTCCCCTGCACCACACTCAACTCGATATTTTTTTTTTTTTACATATTTCTGTGTAGTTTTGGTCAATTCTTACACATAGTTATGTTGTGCTCCCAACCCCACCCCACATTGTTGTAGCCTTGTTTTAGATGGTATGTATATACTAGCTATAAATTTATTATTCTCTGAAAAATCGAATAGTCGAGCTGCGCTGTTCTCCGACAGCTCTTGTTTTGGATGGTCATCAAAAATGATGCGGGGTTGTGTGTGTGGTGATTCGGGTGGGGTGGGAGGGCGGAATAAAATGAGTTTGTATACTGTCTCATCATTTTATGATTTAAGTAACACAAAGATGTAATAGACACAAAAGAAGAAAATGCAACCATTTGATTGTTTTATATGAATAAATATAATGTATTAACTAATTCATAAAATACACTCTCCGTTCCTTTTCTAAGTATAATGGTCTAAATTATGCGGCGGTCCATCCCGTTTAACACGAATAATGGTACACCGCCAATTTTTGGGGCAATTAAGTGTTCTTAAATGTGGGGCAAGTGACATTATGGGCAGGGCAAGTGACTTTTGAAAATCAAAATATTTCCAGAACCCTGCAAGTTTGTTGTTTTTATTTATCATCGAATAATCAAAATGGCCACCACAGTGACCCAAAGTTTACATAGAGTTATATAGGAAAAGGTTAAAAATTACATCTTCTCTGATACCTCCTTAAGGATTTTGATGAAACTTAATCACGATGACATTTGGGATAGTCCCTCTCAGATTTATGTTTTTCGCGGCCGCCAGTCATCCAAGATGCCTGCCATGGCTAAAACTAGGTCAAATTTAAGGAAATTTCATTCAACACCTCCTCCGAAACCACTTATTCCATTCTTGTGAAATATCATATACATATGTTCCATGGGTTGGCCTCTATCAAGTTTGTGTATTTCGTTATCGTGTAATAATCAAAATGGCCACCACAGCGACCCAACGTTTACATAAGAGTTATATAGGAAAAGGTTAAAAATGAAATCTTCTCTGAAACCTCTTGAAGGATTTTTGATGAAACTTAATCACCATGATGTTTGGGATAGTCCCTCTCAGATTTGTGTTTTTCGCGTCCGCCAGTCATCCAAGATGGCCGCCATGGCTAAAACTAGGCCAAATAATCAAAATTATTCAATGGCCGCCACGATAACCCAAAGTTTACATAGAGTTATATATAGGAAACATGTTTCTTGGGTTGACCTCTGTCATGTTTATGTTTTTGAATCACATCATGCAAATAGAGCGTCTACAGGCCCTCTTGGGCCTCTTGTTTAATAACTATTCAAATCGTAAATTTTATTTGCAGCCTGCTTTCAAGTTACTTAGGAACATTTTGTCTGTGCCTTAATAAATCTTTATTTATTTTTTTGAAAAATACTTTTTTTTGTTATAAATAAATATCCAAAAATCTTTTATTTTATGCTTTATTTTTGTACATTTTCTCCAAAATTGTCAAGATGTATCAACTGTTTATTCCAAAAAAAAATCCCCTGCACTTTAATATAATAGAATGTTTATTTAAGAACATCCAACTGACTTATATTGCAATAAAATTGTATTTTAAATAGTCCAGTTTTTAGTGATTTTGGTTAAAATTTGCAACTTTTGGCCCAAAATATCCCAGTTTTTCCATATCTCTGATCTTTAGAATTTTACCTATATCTCAGGACATATAAAATTGTATTTTAAATAGTCCAGTTTTCGGCGGTTTTGGTTTAATTTCGATATTCTGGGCCAAAAGTAATGGCATTTTCAAATCTCTGATCCTTTAGGACTGTCTCTTCTGTAGCTCATGACACCTTTACATTTAAAGAAATACTAAAACGACTTCTGTTTTATTATATTAATCATAATTTAAAATTTCATTCCAAAAATCAGCGACTTTAATTCATTTTGTGTTGATTTCCCCCAAAATTTCAAGATTTATATATTTTATTCATTCCAAATATTTGACCTACCCAAAACTTTTTGACAGGGTCAAACCGGAATCACACATATTTTTGTTTAGGCCTAACTTTTAGGACTTTCAATCTCCTTATATTGTAATGAGAATTATATTTTTAGAAGTAATCCCGTTTTTAGTAATTTTGGTTAAAATTTGCAACTTTTTGCCCAAAATATCCCAGTTTTTCCATATCTCTGATCCTTTAGAATTTTACCTATATCTCAGGACATCTTTAAAACCTACTATTTTGTTTAATTGAAAGTGTCAATATTTTTTTCAAAATTATTCCAAAAATGAGCAATTTATTATAATGTACGCTTTTTTTGCTGATTTCCCCCCAAAATGGCAAGCTGTCTACATTTTGTTCATTTCAAATATTATTTTTATTTACATGAATATAACAGGCAACTTTCAGAAGCTTCAGCTCCCTAATTATTGTTATGTATGGTAAATTAAACAATTTAATTCTATGCATTCATCAAAGACAATTTCACCGACCGTACACAAATATTTGCTATTATAACTGTGTTATAATGAAATGTAATACATAAATTTTGCATACTTGTATTTTATAACATATTCAACTATTTTACTTTATTTTAGCAGGTGTTCCAGTTTCCGTTTCAACTCTAAAGACTAAATTTCTCAGTAATGAATGATGCCTCGCAAGAATAAGACGAAGCTTTCTGTGGTCCGTAAAAAAAAACGCAAGAAGGCCAAAGAACTAAAAGGTAACTATGCTATAATAAAGTATTGATTGTGTTGGGGTGGCAGTGTTGTAATGACAAATGTCCTGTCAGAGACGAAAACAACAATTTAACCCAGTTGTGTTCTTCGACCTGGAGAGATAATTAATTCACACTGAAAGCATGATTCTATTTAAAAATTGTTTTACTCTGACCGTGTTCATTGTTACTCTTTTATTTTCTATCGGATGAGCAGTCAAATATTATCTAGAGCTCTGCCATTATTGTCATTTTTAGCTCTATGCTTATGGGATGCCGAGTTGTCCGTCGTCCGTCAGTCGTTATCTTTTGTCTCGTTAAGTTGATAGGGCCTTCATTTTTCATCTGATCTTTACCAAACTTTACCAGATTGATAATGTCAATAAAAGCTCGGACAAGTTCGAAAACCAGCCAAATCGGAACAGTAACAGCAGAGTTATGGCCCTTCATTTAGTTAAAAATGCTATATTTCGCCTCGTTAAAACGATGGGGCGTTCATTTTTTATCCGAACTTTACCAAACTTTACCACATTGTTAATGTCAATGATAGCTCGGACAAGTTCGAAAACCAGCCAGATCGGACCAGTAACAGCGGAGTTACCGCTCTTGATTTAGTTAAAAATGCTATATTTTGCCTCGTTAAGACGATAGGTCATTCATTTTTAATCCGATCTTTACCAAACTTTGCCAGATTGTTAGTATCAATAAAAGCTTGGATAAGTTAAAACAACAGCCAGATCGGACCAGTAACAGCGGAGTTATGGCCCTTGATTTAGTTAAAAATGCTATATTTTGCCTCGTTAAGACGATAGGGCCTTCATTTTTCATCTGATCTTTACCAAACTTTAGCAGATTGTTAATGTCAATAAAAGCTCGGATAAGTTCGCAAACCATCCTGTTCGGACGAGTTACAGTGGAGTTATGGCCCTTGATTTAGTTAAAAATGCTATACCTTGCCTCGTTAAGACAATAGGGCGTTCATTTTTCATCAGATCTTTACCAAACCTTACCAGATTGTTAATATCAATGAAAGCTCGGGCAAGTACGAAGACCAGGCAGATCGGACCAGATATAGTGGAGTTATGGCCCTTGATTTTGTTAAAAATGCTATATTTTGCCTCGTTAATACGATAGGCCTTCCATTTTTCATCTGATCTTTACCAAACTTTACAAGATTGTTAATATTAATGAAAGCTCGGTCAGTTTCGAAAACCAGCCAGTTCCGACCAGTAACAGCGGAGTTGTGGCCCTTGATTAGTTAAAAATGCTATATTTTGCCTCGTTAAGACGATAGGGCTTTCATTTTTTATCCGATCTTTACCAAACTTTACAGATTGTTAATATCAATGAAGTTTTTACGATAGAATTTGCAGCAACTCTGCAGTTCAGGGTGAGAAGGTTCTAGGCCCATTTTCCATATTTTATCTCGATGTACATGGAAGATGAGCCTGGCATGTTCATGCCTGTTAGGCGCCATATAACCTGTAATGTGTTGGTGCGCCTTAAAACCCCACTTCAATTCAATTCAATTCATATCAATGAAAGCTTGGATAAGTTCGAAAACCAGCCAGATGGTACCAGTAACTCCAGAGTTATGGCCTTTGATTTAGTTAAAAAGGATGTATTTTGCCTTGTTAAGACAATAGGGCTTCATTTTTAGCTCTACTGATCAGAGATCAGCAGAGCTTATGCCGTGGTGCGGCGTCCGTCTGTCCGTCTGTCTGTCCGTAAACTTTTATTTGTAGCGACAACTCCTCTGAAACTACTGGATGGATATTCATGAAACTTTACAGAAATGTTGCCCACAAAGTCTAGTTGATCCTAGCAAAAATTCATGTTGATGTGAAATCCAAGATGGCCGCCAAAGCTAAAAATAGAGTTTTAAAATACAAGTTTGTAGCGACTACTTCTTGAAAACTATAAGTGATATTGATATGGGACTTTTTCTAAAATGATCAGCATGACATGATGTTGATCCTTGTCAAAAATCGTTTTGATTCAACGTTAAACATGGCTGCCAGCGGCCATCTTTGTTTACATGGAGTTATATAGTAAAAACTTGTAGCGACTACTCCTCTGAAACTACTTGACGGATTGTCATGAAACTTTACAGGAATGTTGCTCTTGATGTCCAATTGATCCTAGCAAAATTTCAGATCTGGCAGAAATTCAAGATGGCCGTCACAGCTAAAAAAAGATTTTTAAAAAATAAGTTTGTAGCGACTACTTCTTGAAAACTATAAGTGATATTGATATGGGACTTTTTCTAAAATGATCAGCATGACATGATGTTGATCCTTGTGGAAAATTATTTTGATTCGACGTTAAACATGGCTGCCAGTGGCCATCTTTGGTTACATAGAGTTATATAGTAAAAACTTGTAGCGACTACTCCTCTGAAACTACTTGACGGATGTTCATGAAACTTCACAGGAATGTTGCTCTTGATGTCTAGTTGATCCTAGAAAAATCTCAGGTCGGCCGGAAATTCAAGATGGCCACCACAGCTAAAAATAGATTTAAAATAAATAAGTTTGTAGCGACTACTTCTTCAAAACTATAAGAGATATTGATATGGGACTTTTTCTAAAATGATCAGTATGACATGATGTTGGTCCTTGTCGAAAATCGTTGTGATTTGACGTTAAACATGGCTACCAGCGGCCATCTTTGTTTACATAGAGTTATATAATGAAAACTTGTAGCGACTACTCCTCTGAAACTACTTGACGGATTTTCATGAAACTTCACAGGAATGTTGCTCTTAATGTCTAATTGATCCTAGCAAAATTTCAGGTCGGCCGGAAATTCAAGATGGCCGCCACGGTTAAAAATAGATTTTCAAAAAACAAGTCTGTGGCGACTACTTCCTGAAATCAAAATCAATCAGTAGAGCTTCAAGGTCATTGACCCCTTGTTTATCAGATCTTTACTAAACTTTACCTGATTGTTAATATCAATAAAAGCTCACTTTCTTTCGATGGTTATCCCAAAGCGTTCTTTTAAAAAGCAAATTTGTTTATTTGAATATCCATTTTCTTTTATTTTTATTATTTTGGTTCATTGCATTCGATTTGGGTAAATATGCCGTGTGCATGCGCAGAATGCCATTTCTGCAAATTTACGCATGGTAAGTTCTTTTATGGAAAACACACGATTAAATATTGGATTTTCTGCTATAACTTAAAAGACTTCCTAATCTTATATACATAATTGTGTCATCAAGATGAGTATCCTGCGTTTTCATATCACAGTTTGGCAAAAGTTTTCATGTATTATAAAGACGACGGTCGACGAAACTCGATTCAAATCGGAAGAACGATTTCAACAAAATGTGAAAAAGACGACATTGCTTGTTTGTTATTTATTATATTAAAGATTTGTATATAATGTCAAAGCTTGCTTATAAACCTTTACAAAATTGTTTTGGAATTTAATTTATTGGAGAAAGTCAGCACAATTATTGAAGGAAATGTGTGTGTGTGTGTTCAGCATAGTGGATGGGGTATGGTGGTTATCTGAACGTTACGCATTTGCTGTCGCACTTGAGTGTTATAATGCGGATTGTGAATTGTATGAACGTGTAAACAACACATTGTAAGGATATGAATGTGTAAACAACACATTGTTTCAAAAAAGAGTAACACTCTGAAAAGCCATGTGACCTAGTTTATTGGTTTTGCATTTGAATTATAAAATACACATATTATTTGTTGAATGAGTTTATCTATTTATACTTGACAGTTGGTAAATGTATCATGATACTAAAAAACTTGTCCGCGCTATTTTTCCAGAATCCCTTGATGGATTTTCACCAAATTTTGTGAGAAGAATCTGTATGAAATGGAGATGCGCATATATTTGTTTCGTTCCAGTTTGATGATATTCAGGGGTCAAGCCAGACTCCAAAAATAGGGAGAAGTCACTTCTCCCTCCAGTCAAAACAGGGAGAAGTTTTTCAAAACAAGGAGACTTGAGGTCGGTCGACATGAGACGGACGATTAAATATCGACTAAAATAATGCATAATACTAATAAAGCATGTATTATTATTATCATTTTGTTATTATTATTATTTTCCCACGGCCTTACAAACTTCAAAGTGAACAGTGCGAAAATCCTATCTGTCTTGAACACCCCCCCACCCCCCTTCGTTTCATTTTTATTGAAAAATACTAATTATTCGATAATTACCCCAAACTTAGTTTTCATTCATGCCCGCATTGAGTAACATACGTTATTGATATCTATGTCTAATCGTAGAATACAATACATTTCCACTGATTTCTCTCGTCAATAAAACAATCACAAACAAACTCTCTTTATACCAAACACATTTCTTTATTTCATAATTAGTCTCAATAAAACACACAATCAAAGTTTTGCTTATTAAAGATTCTTTACAATTTACTGTGCCGATGTCAATCATATAATTTATATACACCGTCTTTTAAATTTATTTATCGTGGGAGATTTTTCAAGGTATCTTGTTGTCAATCATAATCATAACCCCGCCCTTGCGCAGTGTTTTGTATTACGATTTTTAATTATTCATCAAACGAAAAAATACGACAGCTTTGATTGGTTTACTTAAATAGAATGCGCACATGATTCCCCACATGATCTAATCACGTGATCGCCTAACGAGTAAACATGGTGGTTGATATTCTCATCTCGCCTAAGGCAAGCCGATAAAGATCGATAATTAGGCTATTGCCCTGATTAGATAAGAGTCGCGTTGTTATTTAATGGTAATGGGATTAAATAAGGAACGTGTGATACACGCGCTGATTGTGTATTTTAGAGGCTTTTGTTTATTATGAGGTTAATCACATTTGAAATTGCCGAAATTGACCCGAATTTGCCGAAAATGTCGGCGACTCAAATTTCGCCCCACATGAATAAAAAAGCGAAGTCGGCCAAACTACAGCGAAGTTTTTAGCGACTTCGCCTAATCGCGTGACCCCTGGATATTGGCCTTTTCAAACGGGCTGTATTATGGTATGGGGTTGTGCGTCTGTCTGTATTATCCGTAACACAATTGCGCATTACGGGCGATAACTACGAAACCACTACAGTCATGGAACTACATTGCCGTAGGTGTGGAGGATTCCTATTGCTTTTGGGGTAAGCAGGAAGGGCTTTTTCTAGGTGTCCCATGGGGCCAAAAAACGGACCTGTTCCCAATGCAAAATAGTTTCCCAAAATACCTGGAAAAAGCCCTGGCAGGTCAAAGGTCAAGGTCACTATGTGGTTTGGACGATGTTAAAGGTATCTTTAACTTTGTCAAGTAGTTAATTTGTAGTGATTTTGCAAGGAAGGAAAGTAAGCTCATGATATCTATGGATTTTCACCAAACTTTGTGATAAGAATCGGTATGAAATGGAGATGCGCATATATTTGTTTCGTTCCAGTTTTGGGCTTTTCAAACAGGCTGTATTATGGTATGGGATTGTGCGTCTGTCTGTTTGTTCTGTTATTTAACACAATTGCGCATTACGGACGATTTCTACTCACAAGAACTGTTGATTAATAATTGTATTTTTTTTTCAGATTTTACTAACGGAAGAACAATTAGAACACCACAATGGTTACAACCGATACTGTGAATTATCTTCGCTTACTCTTGCTCAATGTGGAAGGAGGAACACCTGTCCTTAGGGAAGTATTTCTTAAAGAAGTTAAAAATTCATCCGCCAAAGGTAATATAGATGACTTCCTAAACTATTTTAAAGCTGATATAGACGTTCTAAAACACAGGCAACTGATTAGTATAGCAGCTTATAAAACACTGTTTCCCGATCATGGGACCAAAACAGACATACTGGAATGGGACGTGTCGTTATTAAGTGTTGTACTTTTACAGTGCTGTACGCTTGTCGGTAAATTGGGTAAATTGAAAGGAATTCTTAATCAGGAAGTTCAAAGCTCTAAGTTTAAGCAGTTGGATACCTTCTTACTGGACAACAAAGTCACGATTGACAATTTGAGAAGTGCTGATGACATTACGGGAGAACAGTATGAAAAACTTTTCCCACCTTCAACACAGACGTGTTTGGATGATTGGGACACTGATCTGTTAATAGTCATTTTGTTGAAACTGTGCAAACCATCCAATGCAGGTAAGGTTACACAGACATTGCGAGAAGCTGTCTATATAGATGTTAAGTTATGTGATACGGGACTGAACGTAGACGTCTTCCTAAAGGATAACTTCAAAACAATCGAAGCGTTAAGAAACGAAGGCAAGATAACTGATTCACAGTATGATCAGCTGTATCCAAAGAATGGTGTGCAGTCGGATATAATAACATGGGATGACAGTTTACTTCGAAAGATACTATTGCATGTATGCAAATCTCTTTCTTCGAATACCATTAGTTCTATCAAAATAATCAGATGTTTCAGAAATACAATGGTAGCTCACAAAGGAAACGCAGCAATTGACAATGATACATTTCTTAAACGTTGGATGGAAAACTACAAAGCAATTAGAAACATACTTGATATCGTTCCACATATCAAAGACGATGTAACGAAAGCCATAGATAAGTTCAGTTGTGGTGCCCTAGATATCCAGTCTACAGTTGACATTTTAAATACTTCTCATCTTAAAGATGAAACCATTTTGGCTGAGCTTAGAACATCTCTTAGTGAGAGTGAGGCAAACATTAATCAACATATTGACAAAAGATTCGACGGTAAGTGTCTTCTTCAAAATAGTCACTTGTATGTTGAGAACCAGTCGTTGAATTTATTGATGTTTAATACACTATTAAATTACAAATAATTATAAAGATTTTAGTATAACATGGGATATAACACGATATGACATATTTATCGGACTAAAAATCTGCCCGTGATGTAACTGTCGTCAAACGGCCACCCAGATAGCAAGCATACGTTGACCCACGTAGTAGACCGTTGACCCAAGGTTATTACGTGATGTAACCCAACATCATTTTGCTCATCGGCGCAACGTTGGGCCAACATGTTGGTTAAGCGTTGGGCCGGCGTAGGCGTACAATTTTACATTGTTGCAATGAAAACGAAAGTACGTTTTCATTGGGACAACGTTAGGCCAATGTTGGACCAACACGTTGTAACGTTGGCCAACACTAGGCCAACATTGGCTCGACATTGGCATAACATCTTGACTAACGTTGGTCACTGCTGGTCCAACACAGTGTTACAAAATTAGGAGTGTTCTAATTAGCTCTACTGATCAGGGATCCAGGGTCCTCCACAGGATTTTTTTTCAGGCGCTGGCATAGGCAGCGCGGGGGGTGGGTTTGGGAGGGGGCCGCCCCCTCCGATTGTCGATTTTTTTTCCAATTCTAGGGTGCACCATATGCCCTGAGATGATTTTTAGCTCAACTGATCAGAGATCAGCGGAGCTTATGCCGTGGTGCGGTGTCCGTCTGTCCGTCTGTCCGTCTGTCTGTCCGTAAACTTTTATTTGTAGCGACTTCACAGCTGAAACTACTGGATGGATATTCATGAAACTTTACAGAAATGTTGCCCATAAAGTCTAGTTGATCCTAGCAAAAATTCATGTTGATGTGAAATCCAAGATGGCCGCCAAAGCTAAAAATAGAGTTTTAAAATACAAGTTTGTAGCGACTTCTTCTTGAAAACTATAAGTGATATTGATATGGGACTTCTTCTAAAATGATCAGCATGACATGATGTTGATCCTAGTCAAAAATCGTTTTGATTCAACGTTAAACATGGCTGCCAGCGGCCATCTTTGTTTACATAGAGTTATATAGTAAAAACTTGTAGCGACTACTTCTCTGAAACTACTTGGCGGATTGTCATGAAACTTTACAGGAATGTTGCTCTTGATGTCTAATTGATCCTAGAAAAATTTAAGGTCGGCCGGAAATTCAAGATGGCCGTCACAGCTAAAAATAGATTTTTAAAAAATAAGTTTGTAGCGACTACTTCTTGAAAACTATAAGTGATATTGATATGGGACTTTTTCTAAAATGATCAGCATTACATGATGTTGATCCTAGACAAAAATCGTTTTGATTCAACGTTAAACATGGCTGCCAGCGGCCATCTTTGTTTACATAGAGTTATATAGTAAAAACTTGTAGCGACTACTCCTCTGAAACTACTTGGCGGATTGTCATGAAACTTTACAGGAACGTTGCTCTTGATGTCTAATTGATCCTATCAAAATTTCAGGTCGGCCGGAAATTCAAGATGGCCGTCACAGCTAAAAATAGATTTTTAAAAAATAAGTTTGTGGCGACTACTTCTTGAAAACTATAAGTGATATTGATATGGGACTTTTTCTAAAATGATCAGCATGACATGATGTAGATCCTTGTGGAAAATTATTTTGATTCGACGTTAAACATGGCTGCCAGTGGCCATCTTTGGTTACATAGAGTTATATAGTAAAAACTTGTAGCGACTACTCCTCTGAAACTACTTGACGGATGTTCATGAAACTTCACAGGAATGTTGCTCTTGATGTCTAGTTGATCCTAGAAAAATTTCAGGTCGGCCGGAAATTCAAGATGGCCGCCACAGCTAAAAATAGATTTAAAATAAATAAATTTGTAGCGACTACTTCCCAAAAACAATAAGAGATATTGATATGGGACTTTTTCTAAAATGATCAGTATGACATGATGTTGGTCCTTGTCGAAAATCGTTTTGATTTGACCTTAAACATGGCTGCTTTGTTTACATAGAGTTATATAATGAAAACTTGTAGCGACTACTTCTTTGAAACTACCTGACGGATTTTCATGAAACTTTACAGGAATGTTGCTCTTAATGTCTTATTGATCTTAGCAAAATTTCAGGTCGGCCTGAAATTCAAGATGGCCGCCACGGTTAAAATTAGATTTTCAAAAAACAAGTCTGAAGCGACTTCTTCCTGAAATCAAAATCAATCAGTAGAGCTTCAAGGTCATTGACCTCTTGTTAATTATAAAATGAAGATGGGTATATTTATTGCAGATTATATTATGTTGTAGTTTGTACTAGGGTACTGTATATTATTAGCTCTACTGATCAGAGATCAGCAGAGCTTATGCCGTGGTGCGGCGTCCGTCGTCCGTCTGTCCGTCCGTCTGTCTGTCCGTAAACTTTTTTTTGTAGCGACTACTCCTCTGAAACTACTGAATGGATTTTCATGAAACTTTACAGAAATGTTGCCCATGAAGTCTAGTTGATCCTAGCAAAAATTCATATAGGTGTGAAATCCAAGATGGCCGCCAAATCTAAAAATAGGTTTTTAAAAAACAAGTTTGTAGCGACTACTTCTTGAAAACTCTAAGGGATATTGCTATGGGACATGATGTTGGTCCTTGTTGAAAATCGTTTTGATTCGACGTTAAACATGGCTGCCAGCGGCCATCTTTGTTTACATAGAGTTATTAGCTCTACTGATCAGAGATCAGCAGAGCTTATGCCGTGGTGCGGCGTCCGTCGTCCGTCCGTCCGTCCGTCTGTCTGTCCGTCTGTCCGTCTGTCCGTTAACTTTTATTTGTAGCGACTACTCCTCTGAAACTACTTGATGGATATTCATAAAACTTTACAGAAATGTTGCCCATGAAGTCTAGTTGATCCTAGCAAAAATTCATGTTGATGTGAAATCCAAGATGGCCGCCAAAGCTAAAAATAGATTTTTTAAATTCAAGTTTGTAGCGACTACTTCTTGAAAACTATAAGTGATATTGATATGGGACTTTTTCTAAAATGGTCAGCATGACATGATGTTGGTCCTTGTCGAAAATCGTTTTGATTTGACGTTAAACATGGCTGCCAGCGGCCATCTTTGTTTACATAGAGTTATATAATGAAAACTTGTAGCGACTACTCCTCTGAAACTACTTGACAGATTTTCATGAAACTTTACAGGAATGTTGCTCTTAATGTCTAATTGATCCTAGCAAAATTTCAGATCGGCCAGAAATTCAAGATGGCTGCCACAGTTAAAAATAGATTTTTAAAAAATAAGTTTGTAGCGACTACTTCTTGAAAACTATAAGTGATATTGATATGGGACTTTTTCTAAAATGATCAGCATGACATGATGGTTAACCGAGTCGAACATTATTTTGATTAGACATTAAACATGGCTGCCAGTGGCCATCTTTGTTTACATAGAGTTATATAATGAAAACTTGTAGCGACTACTCCTCTGAAACTACTTGACGGATTTTCATGAAACTTCACAGAAATGTTGCTCTTGATGTCTAATTGATCCTAGCAAAATTTCAGGTCGGCCGGAAATTCAAGATGGCCGCCATGGCTAAAAATAGATTTTCAAAATACAAGTTTGTAGCGACTACTTCTTGAAAACTATAAGTGATATTGATATGGGACTTTTTCTAAAATGATCAGCATGACATGATGTTGGTCCTTATCAAAAATCATTTTGATTCGACGTTAAACTTGGCTGCCAGCGGCCATCTTTGTTTACATAGAGTTATATAGTAAAAACTTGTAGCGCCTACTCCTCTGAAACTACTTGGCGGATTTTCATGAAACTTTACAGGAATGTTGCTCTTAATGTCTAATTGATCCTAGCAAAATTTCAGATCGGCCAGAAATTCAAGATGGCTGCCACAGTTAAAAATAGATTTTTAAAAAATAAGTTTGTAGCGACTACTTCTTGAAAACTATAAGTGATATTTATATGGGACTTTTTCTAAAATGATCAGCATGACATGATAGTTATCCGAGTCGAACATTATTTTGATTAAACATGGCTGCCAGTGGCCATCTTTGTTTACATAGAGTTATATAATGAAAACTTGTAGCGACTACTCCTCTGAAACTACTTGACGGATTTTCATGAAACTTCTCAGAAATGTTGCTCTTGATGTCTAATTGATCCTAGCAAAATTTCAGGTCGGCCGGAAATTCAAGATGGCCGCCATGGCTAAAAATAGATTTTCAAAAATCAAGTTTGTAGTCACTACTTCCTGAAATCAAAATCAATCAGTAGAGCTTCAAGGTCATTGACCTCTTGTATAATGAAAACTTGTAGCGACTACTCCTCTGAAACTACTTGACGGATTTTCATGAAACTTCACAGGAATGTTGCTCTTGATGTCTAATTGATCCTAGCAAAATTTCAGGTCGGCCGGAAATTCAAGATGGCCGCCACGGCTAAAAATAGATTTTTAAAAAATAAGTTTGAGCGATTACTTCTTGAAAACTATAAGAGATATTGATATGGGACTTTTTCTAAAATGATCAGCATGACATGATGTGTGTCCTTGTCGAAAATCGTGTTGATTCGACGTTAAACATGGCTGCCAGCGGCCATCTTTGTTTACATAGAGTTATATAATGAAAACTTGTAGCGACTACTCCTCTGAAACTGCTTGACGGATTTTCATGAAACTTCACAGGAATGTTGCTCTTGATGTTTTATTGGTCCTAGCAAAATTTCAGGTTGGCCGGAAATTCAAGATGGCCACCACGGCTAAAAATAGATTTTTTAAAAAATAAGTTTATAGCGACTACTTCTTGAAAATTATAAGAGATATTGATATGGGACTTTTTCTAAAATTATCAGCATGACATGATGGTTATCCGAGTCGAACATTATTTTGATTCGACGTTAAACATGGCTGCCAGAGGCCATCTTTGTTTACATACAGTTATATAATGATAACTTGTAGCGACTACTTCTCTGAAAATACTTGACGGATTTTCATGAAACTTCACACGAATGTTGCTCTTGATGTCTAATTGATCCTTGCAAAATTTCAGGTCGGCCGGAAATTCAAGATGGCCGCCATGGCTAAAAATAGATTTTCAAAATACAAGTTTGTAGAGACTACTTCTTGAAAACTATAAGTGATATTGATATGGGACTTTTTCTAAAATGATCAGCATGACATGATGGTTATTCAAGTCGAACATTATTTTGATTCGACGTTAAACATGGCTGCCAGTGGCCATCTTTGTTTACATAGAGTTATATAATGAGAACTTGTAGCGACTACTCCTCTGAAACTACTTGACGGATTTTCATGAAACTTCACACGAATGTTGCTCTTGATGTCTAATTGATCTTAGCAAAATTTCTGATCGGCCGGAAATTCAAGATGGCCGCCATGGCTAAAAATAGATTTTTAGCTCTACTGATCAGAGATCAGCAGAGCTTATGCCGTGGTGCGGCGTCCGTCGTCCGTCCGTCTGTCCGTAAACTTTTATTTGTAGCGACTTCACAGCTGAAACTACTGGATGGATATTCATGAAACTTTACAGAAATGTTGCCCATAAAGTCTAGTTGATCCTAGCAAAAATTCATGTTGATGTGAAATCCAAGATGGCCGCCAAAGCTAAAAATAGAGTTTTAAAATACAAGTTTGTAGCGACTTCTTCTTGAAAACTATAAGTGATATTGATATGGGACTTTTTCTAAAATGATCAGCATGACATGATGTTGATCCTTGTCAAAAATTGTTTTGATTCAACGTTTAACATGGCTGCCAGCGGCCATCTTTGTTTACATAGAGTTATATAGTAAAAACTTTAGCGACTACTCCTCTGAAACTACGTGGCGGATTGTCATGAAACTTTACAGGAATGTTGCTCTTGATGTCTAATTGATCCTAGAAAAATTTCAGGTCGGCCGGAAATTCAAGATGGCCGTCACAGCTAAAAATATATTTTAAAAATAAGTTTGTAGCCACTACTTCTTGAAAACTATAAGTGATATTGATATGGGACTTTTTCTAAAATGATCAGCATTACATGATGTTGATCCTAGTCAAAAATCGTTTTGATTCAACGTTAAACATGGCTGCCAGCGGCCATCTTTGTTTACATAGAGTTATATAGTAAAAACTTGTAGTGACTACTCCTCTGAAACTACTTGGCGGATTGTCATGAATCTTTACAGGAATGTTGCTCTTGATGTCTAATTGATCCTATCAAAATTTCAGGTCGGCCGGAAATTCAAGATGGCCGTCACAGCTAAAAATAGATTTTTAAAAAATAAGTTTGTAGCGACTACTTCTTGAAAACTATAAGTGATATTGATATGGGACTTTTTCTAAAATGATCAGCATGACATGATGTAGATCCTTCTGGAAAATTATTTTGATTCGACGTTAAACATGGCTGCCAGTGGCCATCTTTGGTTACATAGAGTTATATAGTAAAAACTTGTAGCGACTACTCCTCTGAAACTACTTGACGGATGTTCATGAAACTTCACAGGAATGTTGCTCTTGATGTCTAGTTGATTCTAGAAAAATTTCAGGTCGGCCGGAAATTCAAGATGGCCGCCACAGCTAAAAATAGATTTAAAATAAATAAGTTTGTAGCGACTACTTCTTCAAAACAATAAGAGATATTGATATGGGACTTTTCTAAAATGATCAGTATGACATGATGTTGGTCCTTGTCGAAAATCGTTTTGATTTGACCTTAAACATGGCTGCTTTGTTTACATAGAGTTATATAATGAAAACTTGTAGCGACTACTTCTTTGAAACTCCCTGACGGATTTTCATGAAACTTCACTGGAATGTTGCTCTTAATGTCTTATTGATCTTAGCAAAATTTCAGGTCGGCCGGAAATTCAAGATGGCCGCCACGGTTAAAAATAGATTTTCAAAAAACAAGTCTGTAGCGACTACTTCCTGAAATCAAAATCAATCAGTAGAGCTTCAAGGTCATTGACCTTTTGTTAAAAAATAAGTTTGTAGCGACTACTTCTTGAAAACTATAAGAGATATTGATATGGGACTTTTTCTAAAATGATCAGCATGACATGATGGTTATCCGAGTCGAACATTATTTTGATTAAATGTTAAACATGGCTGTCAGTGGCCATCTTTGTTTACATAGAGTTATATAATGAGAACTTGTAGCGACTACTTCTCTGAAACTACTTGACGGATTTTCATGAAACTTCACAGGAATGTTGCTCTTGATGTCTAATTGATCCTAGCAAAATTTCAGGTCGGCCGGAAATTCAAGATGGCCACCACGGCTAAAAATAGATTTTCAAAAAACCAGTTTGTAGCGACTACAACCTGAAAGCAAAATCAATCAGTAGAGCTTCAAGGTCATTGACCTCTTGTATTTATGTACAGATTATATTTCTGTTCTGTATAATGTTTTGTCTGTATATAAAATGTGGAAATGAGTTAATAAAATACTATTTTACTGTATAATTATATTCTCTTTAATATAGTTCTTCCCCAATACAACAAACTCTTTATCCATTAAATTTAGACCATAATCAGCTACCATACACTTTACAGTAAACTGCATTTGAATAAAATAATATTAATATTCATTCTTTACATTGATTGCCCTTAAATTACATGTATTTATTTACTAACCATTTTCCATTTCCTCAACCCATTTGAAGTCTTTCTCCCAGTCTGGATTGAACCCGGACAGTCTGACCCTGGCTCTTTTGGCGACTGGTTCAGATGCTGAGTCACAGACAGTAGGTGCAGCCTCAACATTTCTTACCACAAAAAACTTGCCAATTCCCCCATCTAAGGGTCTCTTACTACTTTGCTTCGACATTTTGTTATGATAAATTAATAGAAACATCGTGCATTTTATAGCAAAGTAACCCAGTTTAACTTCATTAACTTAATTAATTAAAGATATTAACTAATCTCTGAAAGTATCGCGTAATTAAAATAATCTGCAACAAATTAATACTTACAAACTGCATACGATCCACGCAGAGAGCCGACGAACATCAAAACAACATATTTTTTTTAACAACTCCTTAATAATCACTCATCATGTATTTAAATCACATTATCCAATCAATTATGTCACATTGCTTCATCTTATCTAATTAATCCCATCAAGTTTTGTTTGTCCGGACATAATAATGATCAACAATAAAGTCAAGTGATACACAGCTAACGCAAAACGACAACACCGTATCTCTGCCTGATTTGACTAGTTTATACAACTGTACACACTTGTCCTTGACGTGTAGTATTTCACACCGATAGCGCGTGACTTACATCCTGTGTAAGTGTATGTGTCGGACGATAATTGATTGAATTGGGGTTTTAAGGCGCACCAACACAACATGAATCGAGTAAATCAAAGCACCGCGCTTGGGATTTAAAGGACCGCGCTAATTTCAAGGACAGCGCAAATAAGGATTTTGTGGAGAACCCTGGGATCAGCAGAGCTTATGCTGTGGTGCATCGTCCGTCGTCCGTCCGTCTGTCCATCCGTAAACTTTTTTTTTGTAGCGACTACTCCTCTGAAACTACTGAATGGATTTTCATGAAACTTTACAGAAATGTTGCCCATGAAGTGTAGTTGATCCTAGCAAAAATTCATGTTGATGTGAAATCCAAGATGGCCACCAAATCTAAAAATAGATTTTTCAAAAACGAGTTTGTAGCGACTACTTCTTGAAAACTCTAAGTG
Source organism: Cyrtodaria siliqua (assembly GCA_037043455.1). Taxonomy (NCBI): domain Eukaryota; kingdom Metazoa; phylum Mollusca; class Bivalvia; order Adapedonta; family Hiatellidae; genus Cyrtodaria; species Cyrtodaria siliqua. The sequence continues at coordinate 159,720 of JAWPHD010001303.1, forward strand.
ATATTGATATGGGACTTATTCTAAAATGATCAGCATGACATGATGTTGGTCTTTGTCGAAAATCGTTTTGATTCAACTGGCTGGCTGCTTTATTTACATAGAGTTATTTAGTAAAAACTTGTAGCGACTACTCCTCTGAAACTACTCGACGGATTTCCATTTAACTTCACAGAAATGTTGCTCTTGATGTCTAAATGATCCTAGCAAAATTTCAGGTCGGCCGGAAATTCAAGACGGCTAAAAATAATTTTTCAAAATACAAGTTTGTAGCGACTACTTCTTGAAAACTATAAGTGATATTGATATGTATCTTTTCCAAAAATGATCAATATGACATGATGTTGATCCATGTAGAAAATTATTTTGATTCGACGTTAAACATGGCTGCCAGCGGCCATCTTTGTTTACATAGAGTTATATAATGAAAACTTGTAGCGACTACTCCTCTGAAACTACTTAATGGATTTTCATGAAACTTCACACGAATGTTGCTCTTGATGTCTAATTGATCCTAGCAAAACTTCAGGTTGGCCGGAAATTCAAGATGGCCGCCACGGCTAAAAATAGATGTTCAAAAAATAAGTTTATGGTGACTACTTCTTGAAAACTATAAGTGATATTGATATGGGACTTTTTCTAAAATGATCAGCATGTCATGATGTTGGTTCTTGTCGAAAATCGTTTTGATTCGATGTAAAACATGGCTGTCAGCGGCCATCTTTGTTTACATAGTTATCTAGTAAAAACTTGTAACGACTACTCCTCTGTAACTACTCAACGGATTTTCATGAAACTTTACAGGAATGTTGCTCTTGATGTCTAATTGATCCTAGCAAAATTTCAAGTCGGCCGGAAATTCAAGATGGCTGCCATGGCTAAAAATAGATTTTTAAAATACAAGTTTGTAGCGACTACTACTTGAAAACTATAAGTGATATTGATATGGGACTTTTTCTAAAATGATCAGTATGACATGATGTTGATCCTTGTCAAAAATTATTTTGATTTGACATTAAACATGTCCGCCAGCGGCCATCTTTGTTTACATAGAGTTATATAATGAAAACTTGTAGCGACTATTCCTATGAAACTACTTGACGGATTTTCATGAAACTTCACAGGAATGTTGACCTAGCTATCAAAAATCTATCAGTAGAGCTTCAAGGTCACTGACCTCTTGTTTTAATTTGCCGCTGCAGCCTGAGCTTACTCATAAAGTAGCACATAAGAAACGGTAATACTAATTGTTTTATTTCAGTTTATCACAACCACATATTTATTTCATATATCAATATTTTTTCATTATATTTATTCAAATATGAACATTACAAGTCCGAGACTCGGGTATATGGTTCAAAGTCCCAAAAATGTTAATAAATCCAAAAGTTATAAACATAGAACTCGTTGATTTTAATCCAGATTCCCTGTTACTTTTCCAAACTGCACTAACCTAGCTAATGAACATGCATGCAGTAGGCGGTCAAATCATGACTTAGGGTATCATATATCAAATATACTGAATAGAGCACATGAGTTTCGATGGCAACCACCATTTGGAAGCAGTAATGCTCCAAAATCAAGATGGTTATACTGGAAAAATATCAAGTTAGGGAAGCATCAATAACAATTAGAATATTAAAATTAATGAATACTTAAAATATATAAAATAAAGTTTGAGCAGAAATTAAATGATAGATTTGTTAAAGTATATATGAATAATAATAATATCATGACATTGCATAGACAGGACATTAAAACAAAAGAGAATAAACGGGGCTTTACAATCCTTTAAAGCCAGGGTCATAACGGGCTGGAATAGGGAATGGTGATAAGCACAAAATGACAATGAAGATGGTTACCGCAAATGAATATCATGTTCTAAATACTAATAATAATCCATACATGGTTGGCCGAAAGACGTTAGCCCAACGAAGGCAGACAATGTTCAGTGTTAACCGCCCTCATAAAGCATCATAGTGTTCCTCCTTTTGCCAAACGAAATAACCCTATGGTGCTTTATGAGGGCGGTTTTAATACTGCTGAAGTGATTTCACACGGAATGCAGCTTTTATATTAAGTCATGATGACCTTTACCTGTGACCTACTGACACCCCAAATCAAAGGAAATGTATAGCTATGAAGTTTCCTAAGGGTGAGTGAGTTTATGCTTCCGAAGTTTTTGCGCAGGACGCGCATGTTTATATGAGGTCACAGCGACCTTGATCTGTTGACCTCAAAAACAATAATGGTTCCTTCTGTCAACAAGGATAATACACCTTTGACCTTCAGACCTCTTTGAAAACAATAGGATTTGTTCTCCCGCCAAGGGTAATTTACAGGTATGAAGTTTCATAAGAGAGTGTGATATGCTTTCGAATTTACAGCGCAGCTAAAAATAAGCCTAGTTGGAAAATAAATGCCGTCCGCAATTTCCCAGTGTTTCCAGGCGGCTTTTAATTCATAATGTCCCTTCTGTTAAATAATTAAAACTGTCTCGTCTTTTTTGAAGGAATTTACAGGAAGGACAAACATTATTTGCAAACATTTATGGAGTCTATATATACTTGTATAGAATAATTTAAGAATTCAGTAAGGTCATGTGATGCATATACACATTATACAAGATAGTATTAAAGATTTCCTCCATATATGTCAAAGTCTTCAAAACCTTAGCGTTTCATCTGTTATGGTTCTCCCTAATCATAACGATCGCCGCTCTGTGACAATGAGCAGAGCTCAAGAGGTTGTTTTGTATAAAATACTATGATAACATAAACAATTTAATTATAACCTATAATGCGTCTCGTATATTTCTTTTGTTTGTTTGTTGTTGTTTTTAGCTCTACTGGCCGAAGGCCAGCAGAGCTTATGGGATGGCGAGTTGTCCGGCGTCCGTCCGTCCATCCGGCCGGCCGGCCGTCCGTCGTTAACTTTTGTCTTGTTACCACAATAGGACCTTCATTTTTCATTCGATCTTTACCAAACTTTAACAGGTTGTTAATATCAATGAAAGCTCGGACAAGTTCGAAAACCAGCCAGATCGGAATAATTTCACCGGAGTTATGGCCCTTGTTTTGCTGAAAAATGCCATATTAAGCCTTGTGAACACTCTAGCACCTTCATTTATTATTTGATCTTTACCAAACTTGCACAGGTTGTTAATATCAATGAAAGCTCGGACAAGTTCGAAAACCAGCCAAATCAGATTAGTAACACCTGAGTTATGGCCCTTGTTTTTTCTGAAAATTGCTATTTTCTGCCTTGTGAACGCTCTAGCACCTTCATTTATTGTTTGATCTTTACCAAACTTGCACAGATTGTTAATATCAATGAAAGCTCGGACAAGTTCGAAAACCAGCCAAATCGGATCAGTAACACCAGAGTTATGGCCCTTGTTTTTTCTGAAAATTACTATTTTCTGCCTTGTGAACGCTCTAGCACCTTCATTTATTATTTGATCATTACCAAACTTGCACAGATTGTTAATACCAATTATAGCTTGAACAAGTTCGAAAATCAGCTGAATTGGGTCAGTAACACCAGAGTTATGGCCCTTTTTTTTCTGAAAAATGGCATTTTCTGCCTTGTGAACACGCTAGCACCTTCATTTATTATTTGACCTTTACTAAACTTGCATAGATTGTTAATATCAATATAAGCTCGGACAAGTTGGAAAACCAGCCAAATCGGATTAGTAACACCAGAGTTATGGCCCTTGTTTTTTCTGAAAATTACTATTTTCTGCCTTGTGAACGCTCTAGCACCTTCATTTATTATTTGATTGTTACCAAACATTCACAGATTGCTAATACCAATTATTGCTTGAACAAGTTCGAAAATCAGCTGAATTGGGTCAGTAACACCAGAGTTATGGCCCTTTTTTTCCCTGAAAAATGGCATTTTCTGCCTTGTGAACACGCTAGCACCTTCATTAATTATTTGATCTTTACTAAACTTGCATAGATTGTTAATATCAATGAAAGCTCGGACAAGTTCGAAAACCAGCCAGATCAGAATAATTTCACCGGAGTTATGGCCCTTGTTTTTTCTGAAAATTTCTGTTTTCTGCATTGTGAACGCTCTAGCACCTTCATTTATTATTTGATCGTTACCAAACTTGCACAGATTGTTAATACCAAATATAGCTTGAACAAGTTCGAAAATCAGCTGAATTGGGTCAGTAACACCAGAGTTATGGCCCTTGTTTTTTCTGAAAAATTGCATTTTCTGCCTTGTGAACACTCTAGCACCTTCATTTATTATTTGATCTTTACCAAACTTGCACAGATTGTTAATTTCAATGAAAGCTCGAACAAGTTTGAAAACCAGCTAAATCGGATCATTAACACCGGAGTTATGGCCCTTGTTTTTTCTGAAAAATGCTATTTTCTGCCTTGTGAACAATCTAGGGTTAACTTTGCCAGTGTCTTTATATCAATGAAAGCTCGAACAAGTTAAAAAACCGGCAAGATCGAAATAATTTCAACGGAGTTATGGCCCTTGTTTTGCTGAAAAATGCCATATTAAGCCTTCTGAACACTCTAGGACCTTCATTTATTATTTGATCTTTACCAAACTTGCACAGATTGTTAATATCAATGAAAGCTCGGACAAGTTCGAAAACCAGTCACAGAGGAGTTATGGCTCTTGATTTAGTTAAAAATGCTATATTTTGCCTCGTTAATATGGTAGGGCCTTCATTTTTCATCTGATCGTTACCAAACTTTACCAGATTCTTTAGTTATGGCCCTTGATTTAGTTAAAAAGCTGTTTTTTGCTCGAAACTTTTAAGAAAACATAAATAGCAGTCACTCGCTTCATTGATATTATAAGAGCCATGTTAGCCAGTAGAGCGTCCAAAGGCCCTCTTGGGCCTCTTGTTTCAGAAGAGATTACTAGCATGAGATGGCACAGATTATGGAGTCCGACTGGACAGAAACGAGACACAAATGGACAACCATGCCGTCTTTGTATTTCTGAAACTTAAAATATCCAGTGATGTTTGCCCTCTTTTTTGTGTATGACATGTAACATGCCTTTTGCTTTATTTCGTTCTTTCATATAAAAGCATTCGTGAAACTCTGCCCACATAAATTTAGACATTAACAGTATAATTAATATTTTAATATTTATTGTTTCTTTTTCAGATCTAGGTCTATTAATAAAAGAGTGCACAAATGCCCAATACAAATGCGTTAGAAAGATAAAGATACCAGGTTTGACTTGTTTACTGATAATATAATGTACATGTATCATGTATTGGGAATAAAAAGAAATCTGAATTTTCCGACAACTTTTCGACGTCCCTTGTTAGCAGTATCGAAGACCCATTTCATATTATATTCTATGTACACGAGTGCAAGTAGGTGGAATCATATAGACTATTTCTAAGTGAGTATACATAGATGTCCATAGGATTCCAAATTTACATCTCAACCTACAACCATTTCTAATCTAATCCTGGTTCCCACCTTATCGGTGTATATTTACAGTAATGTCTTAAATTTAAAACACCATAACCATAATATGATTGTTTTTAGATACAGAAGGTTTATCAAAAATGAAACGTATTCAAAATTGGATTTATATGGAAGATGTTTTTTTTCTTTCTTTTTATGTTTGCTTAAGTGACTATTTTTATGACGATCTGTTGCCTTTATTCAGTTAAGACCTAAGTTTATAATAAAACAATATTATTCAGGTTTTCGTGCGGAATTGCATTTATTCTCCAATGATGAAGAAACAGTGGATGCAGCAGAGAAACTCATGTTGGCCGGATTGAATGCAAATCCAAGGACCGATGCATTTGAACAGTTTGTAAAAGCGATAGAAGGAGAAGATACCAAAATATTGAAATTCACTACAGGTTCTGTCATCCTTCATATCCAGTTTGATTCTACAGCAGCTTTGCTGACATGTTTACAATACTATGAAAGTGGTAAAATGCAGGAATCAGTACTGCCAATACAGGCCTTGCTACGGAGAACACTTAGCTGTGACTTGGAGATAAGCATCCATTTAAACGAAAATGATTTGGCACACATACGAGATGTTATTGGTAAGCATTTGAATATATTTAAACCGTACAGTAAATTAATCTATTTATTTTAAAACAAAAGACATAATGCGGCAATTTAAATACTACAATTGCAGTCCTAGTCTTCAAATAACTGACACGATCAATGACCCAAATGGAGAAAATATGTCGACAGTATTCTATATGATGAATATTGATTTGCTATACTTGTTTCCTTTTGATTATTGTTCAGTACTGAGTCAAACTTTAACAACCATTATGTTAAGGCCAAACAAAAAAATAGATGTGGTTCAGGTAACACTGGCCAAAAAAATAGGGTAGGTAGGTAGGCTTCTTTTTTCTGTTTTTCTCAATAATGAATTCAATTCTGATAATGAATTTAATATGTTAATTACTATCAGGGCCTCCTCTGGCCAATTATTTTCTTGCACCACCACTTGAGCCAAATGAAAAAAGTTGGAGCCAAATTGGAGAAATTGGAGCCATTTGGCTCTAATGGCTTATATATGGTACACTAAGGAATGAAATGAATAAAACCAAACAATATTAATAATTTTTTTTTATATATATATATATATTTATATGTTTTCGAACCCCCAATATCTGAAAAGTTTCTACATCTCATGTTTTCTTAAATCAACTAGCTGAACCTAATGACAGCAGGAATCATACATAGAGGCTTTCATTTGATTGCTTAAGATATGTATGTAGGCCTTTATAACAGTAACAAGTTCAGAATCTGCCGTTTTTCGCAATTTCGAAACCGCGAAAACCCATGACATTCGCTTACCTTTACGTCTTTTTTAATTTATTTTGAAAAGATGAACTGCCATATACATTAAAAACATATTTTGGCAATGAAATATACATAAAACCTCCTGGAAACTGATTAATTAACCAGTGTTTTGTGTAATCCAGATTCAGACACCTCGAAATTATGAATGAACAAAAACAAAACAAATGTCACGTGGATCTGGTCAATCATGTAAAATATGTAAATTAATGAGTTGTTGGTTTGTGTTTGATTGGTTAGAACCTGATTGGCTAGATATTAGTCAGTGGTGTAATACTTTATGGTTGCAAGGTGTTGCATGAGAGACTTGATTACACCCCGAGGCGAAAACGACAGTCATCAATTGTTATTTAGGGATTAAGTTAATTACCGGAACACTAAAGGTTATCAGCTTTCTTTGTTTATTTAATATTAAGTGTTCGCGCGTGGTAGGTGTCAATTGGTTAGTTATATTTTTTTAGACTACATTCAATGTACACTCGTCACGGTGATTAGTGTTGAGGTATATTTGTAACAGGCCGATTACAACAGAGAAATTAAACAAGTTTGGCTTTTTGACAATTTCGATGTCGCCAGACATTTTCGCCAAACTTCAAAATTTAGAGCCATTTTCTTTTTTCTTTCGCCATTGGTGCCATTGGCGATGACCAGAGGAGAGCCTGACTATACCTTGAGTTCAAATTTTTTGCATTATCAACAAAAAAATAAATATATTTTTTATTATTTTTTTATTTTTTGCATAAAAAGTTAGGGTCGGCGTCTTCAAATAGGGTCGGTTTGGTTACCTGAACCACACCTATTTTTTTTAATAAGACAACCTTGCAATGGTGTAGCCAAACTGTAACAATCATTATATTAAAACAACTCTGCAATGGTGTAGCCTAACTTCAGCCTAACCATTCCAAGGCGGTAGCCCTATTGGCAACCCTTTTGTGTTTGTGATGTCGTTTGCATTTATTATTACTTTTGCCTTCTTGTTTGTCTGTTTGTGTGTTTGTTTCTGTGTTTTGTGGTTGACTGTCCTCCTTGAATGCTACTTTCCCTGTCCGATCTTTTTATATTTCTTTAATAACCATTATATTAAAACAACCCTGCAATGGTGTAGCCTAACTGTAACAACAATTATGTTAAAAGAACCTTGCAATGGTGGAGCCAAAATTTTACAACCATACTGCTAAAACAACCTTGCAATGATGTAGTCAAACTGTAAAAACAGTTGTGTTTAAACAACTTTGCAATCTTTAACAACCATTATGTTTTACCGACCTTGCAATGGTGTAGTCAAACTGTAACAACCATAATGTTAAAACAACCTAGCAATGGTGGAGTCAAAACTTTAACAACTATTATGTTAAAATAACTTTGCAATGGTGTAGCCAAAATGTAACACAAATTATGTTAAAACAACCTTGCAATGGTGAAGTCAAACTTTAACAACCATTATGTTAAAACAACATTGCGATGGTGTAGTCAAACTAACAACAATTATGATAAAAAACACCATTACACCATTGCAATGGTGGAGTCAAACTTTAAAGGGACACATGGCAATCTTGACTTTTATTCAAACATTAAAATTTGCTCCTCAATTAACTTATCCTGCGTCATTTTGACTTTAAAACTGCTTGCATATAATTAAATAAAAAATTGAGATTTCAACTTTCTTCACTATTTTACCAAATTTTTAAATATATTACTGGTGCAATATTATAAAAAGTTAGTAATATGCAAAAATAATTTGCTTTGAACTATTCTAACAATTAATATTAATGATTGAACAAATGCAAGTTAAGAGGAAAACTAAAGGGACGCCGTGAGTTTTTAAAAAATCAAGATTGCCACGTGTCCCTTTAACAACCATTATGTTAAAACAACTTTGCAAATGGTGTTGTCAGATTTGAACAACCATTATGATAAAACAGACTTGCAATGATGTAGTCAAACTTTAACAACCATTAGGTTAAAACAACATTGCAATGGTGTAGTCAACCTGTAACAACATTATGTTAAAACAACCTTGCAATGGTGTAGTCAAACTTTAACAACCATAATGTTAAAACAACATTGCAATGGTGTAGTCAACCTGTAACAATATTATGTTAAAACGACCTTGCAATGGTGGAGTCAAACTTTAACAACCATTATGTTAAAAGAACTTTGCAAATGGTGTAATCAGATTTGAACAACCATTATGATAAAACAGACTTGCAATGATGTAGTCAAACTTTAACAACCCTTATGTTAAAACAACTTTTCAATGGTGTAGTCAGATTTCAACAACAATTATGTCAAAACAACCTTGCAATGGTGTAGTCAAAACTTTAACAACCATTATGTTAAAACAACATTGCAATGGTGTAGTCAACCTGTAACAACATTATGTTAAAACAACCTTGCAATGGTGGAGTCAAACTTTAACAACCATTATGTTAAAAGAATTTTGCAAATGGGGTAATCAAATTTGAACAATCATTATGATAAAACAGACTTGCAATGATGTAGTCAAACTTTAACAACCCTTATGTTAAAACAACTTTTCAATGGTGTAGTCAGATTTCAACAACAATTATGTTAAAACAACCTTGTAATGGTGTAGTCAAACTGTAACAACAATTATGTTAAAACAACCTTGTAATGGTGTAGTCAAACTGTAACAACACTTATAATGTTAATAAATACTGATAAAGGTGATCCTTTGGGAGCAACAAAACAATTAAGAGAATAAAGCAGCAGACTCGGTTTTATTGAGTCTGTTCATGAGAAGTAATGAAAGAAGCATCACCACTCACGCCCCCTAGCACCGGCTTAAGCGGTATTTTACTTCAAAGCCACCTATATTGGTCAACATTATGTTATAACAACCTTGCAATGGTGTAGTCAAACGTTAACAACCATTATGTTAAAACAACCTTGCAATGGTGGAGTCGACCTTTAAAACCGTTATGATAAGTACAAGTTTGCAATTGTGGAATCAAACTTGAACAATTATGTTAAAACAACCTTGCAATGGTGGTGTTTAGATTTGAACAATCATTATGTTAAAACAACCTTGCAATGGTGGTGTTTAGATTTGAACAACCATTATGTTAAAACAACCTTGCAATGGTATAGTCAAACTGTAACAACAATTGTTTTTAAACAACTTTTCAATGGTGTAGTCAAACTTTATCAACCATTATGTTAAAACAACCTTGCAATGGTGGTGTTTAGATTTGAACAACCATTATGTTAAAACAACCTTGCAACGGTGTAGCCAAACTGGAACAACAATTATGTTAAAAGAACTTTGCAGTGGCGTTGTCAGACTTCAATTACGTTAAAACAACCTTGCAATGGTGTAACAAATATGTAACAACAATTATGTTAACACAACCTTGTAACGGTGTAGCCAAACTGTAACAACAAATATGTTAAAATAACCTTGCAATGGTGTAGTCATATTTTAACAAGCATTATGTTTAAACAGCACTGCAATGGAGTAGTCAGATTTGAACAACCATTATGTTTAAACAAACTTGCAATCTTGTAGCCAGACTGAAACAACAAGTATGTTAAAATAAACTTACAATGGTGTAATTAAACTGTAACAACCATTATGTTAAAACAACATTGCAATGGTGCAGTCAGATTTGAACAACCATTATGTTAAAACAGCCTTGCAGTGGTGTAGTCAAACGTTAACAACCATTATATTAAGATAACTTTGCAATGGTGGAATCAAACTTTAACAACAAAAAATTATGTTAAAACAACCTTGCAATGGTGGAGTCAAACTTTAACAACCATTATACTAAAACAACCTTGCAATGCTGTAGTCAAGCTGTAAAAACAATTGTGTTAAAACAACTTTGCAATGGTGTAGTCAACCTTTAATAACCATTATGTTAAAACAACATTGCAATGGTGGAGTCAGACTTTAACAATTATGTTAAAAGAACCTTACAATGGTGTAGCCAAACCGTAACAACAATTATGTAAAAACAACCTTGCAATGGTGGAGTCAAACTTTAACAACCATTATTTTAAAAAAAACTTGCAATGGTGTAGCCAACCTGTAACAACCTTTATGTTAAACAACTTTGCAATGATGGAGTCAAACTTTAACAACCATTATGTTAATAAAACGTTGCAATGGTGGTCGAACTTTAGTTAAAACAACCTTGCAACGGTGGAGTCAAACTGTAACTACCCTTATGTTAAAACAACTTTGCAATGGTGTAGTCAGATTGAACAACCATTATGTTAAAACAACCTTACAATGGTGTAGGCAAACTGTAACAAACATTGTGTTAAAACAACTTTGCAATAGTGTGTTCCGGTACTTAAAAGTCACAAGTTTTAATTTAAAAATATTGCTCTCTAATCACTGCAAGTTATCAAACCCGGGCTAAACTCATCAAATATAAACGTGTAACCAAAAAAACAAGTTAGAAATTCCTAAGTTTGCTTGGAACTAGTAATTTGTGATAAATGAAAGGCATACCTCATAGATTAGATATTTGAGACACTGGAGAAAATTAAAACAACAAGAGGCCCAATATGGCCTATATCTCTCTACTGGCTATATGGAGTGAACATGAACTTGAAATCTCGAAAGGTTTAGAGGGAGAGTTAGCTTCACAAGGCAGAAACTCCATTTGGACAAGATCTGCATTGTTTGTATTTGTTTTACCTGATTACCCTCTATGAGGACCCAACGTATGGAGCCAAAATAAGAATACTTGCGCATCTACACGTCCTTTACTAAGAAATATACCACACATGAACTTGAAATCTCAAAAGTGTTAAACGTGTGAGGTTTGGTGGACCCTAGAACCTGGTTTAAACCGCCAGCGGTCTTTTTTGCCATTGACCGTTCCAAGGCGGTAATCCTATGGCAAACCCTTTTTGTGTTTGTGACGTCATATGCCTTTATTCCTTAGGCCCCTTAAAAATAGGGTTGGTCGGGCCACCGGAAACAGGTTTTTTTTTTTTTTGGCCTTATTAACATTGCCATTCGTCTTTGTCGTCTTGCGTATTTTGGCGGTTATTGTGTTCTGTGAAAGCTGCATTTCTTGTTCGACTTTTATACTAACTTTTAACGTCACAAGCCCGAAACTCGTTAGTAAATTACTGCAAGTTCTCCAAGTTGTATCCCTATAGAGTTCCTTAATGATCATAACATACTAGAATCGTAACCATTTACATTTGGACAAGATTAGCAATTTTAACTCTACTCATAGCTTATGGGATGCCGAGTTAACTTTTGCATCTTTAAGACGATAGGGCTTTCATTTTTCATCCGATCTTTTCCATCCTTTACCAAATTGTTAATATTAATGAAAGCTCAGACAGAATTGAAAATCAGCCAGATCGGACCAGTAACACCGGAGGTATGGCCTTTGATTTAGTTAAAAGTGCTATAATTTGTCTCGTTAAGACGATAGGGCCTCCATTTTTCATCCGATCTTTACCAAACTGTTACCATATCAGATTGTTACTATCAATGATAGCTTGGACAAGTTCGGAAACCAACCAAATCAGATAAGTAACACCCGTGTTATGGCACTTGATTTAGTTAAAAAATGCTGTATTTTGCCTCGTTAAGACGAAAGGGCCTTCATTTGGCCGGATTTCAACGAAACTTTGCAGAGATGATCACTACCAAGCCTATGTGTAGATATCGTCACTGTGATTTTGGTGGAGTTATTGCCCTTTAACGGTTTTAATACACAAACGTTGTCTGGCCTAGTTCTCCTGAATCCCTTGCCGGATTTAAACGAAACCTTTTAGGAATGATCAGTACCAATGGTTTTGGTGGTCCTTTAAATGTTTCTAGGCCAGTTCTTTTGAACCCCTTGCAAGATTTCAACGAAACTTGACAAGGATGATCAGTATCAAGCCTACTTGTGCATATCACCGCCGAATACCGGTTGAATGATTTTTGGCAGAGTTTTGGCCCTTTAAAGGTTCTAATTCACAAACTTTATCCAGACTAGTCTCTTCTGAACTCCTGGCCGGATTCAACGAAACTTGGCGGGGATGATGAATATCAAGCCTAGTTGCGCCTTTCATTGCCGTGTTCTGGTTGAATGCACAGTTATTTCCCGTTTAAGGTCTTTGTTACATCTAACTATTCTGCTCCCCTAGCTGGATTTCAACGAAACTTGACTTGGCAGTGACGATCAGTACATTGCCAAGTTCCGGTTGATTTTTGGCAGAGTTATGGCCCCTTATACTTAAACTTTATCTTTAGCCAATAGAGCATCCACATGCCCTCTTGGGCCTCTTGGGCCTCTTGTTTGTGATGGTTGACCCGATTACACAGCAGAGGCCATATCGGACAGAGCCAAAATCCGAGACCGTATTGCGCATCTACACATCTAAGAAATGCCACACACATTAACGTCACAAGGCCGAAACTATGTAATACTGTAAGCTCCCAAAGAGGGGCCATTAAATGCAGGAGGACAAAACCCGATTTGTATTTATTGTGACTATGTCCTTAAATGACCATACCAAAATTAGAGATTAAATCCATTCACATTTGGACAAGATATGCATTTTTAATTAATTTTGACTAGATTACCCTCAATGGGGCCCCAGTCTCAAAGGGCTAGAAGATGTTTCTTCCGACCCCACCCCCACCAACACACACACACACACACACACACACACACACCTCCACCTCCAATAGTTTTCCAGATTATCATAAAATTAGCCAACTGACAGAGAAAGTAGTATTATTTTGTTCATTACTTTGGGTACATCAAGCTTTAAAAAAAAAAGAAAAGCTATGAAATCTTTATTTATTCATCTTTCTATCAATTTGTATGGAGTTCTTTGAAGGGTGTAAGTATGATTCTCAAACTTCTTCCTAAAAGGCTTATTCCTCATTAAGACCTATAAGACCAATTTATGTGTTTTGTTTCCCAATTTGTATTAGCTAAAAACAATATTTAATAAAAAAAAGTTTTTCCTCCATCCGAACTTATGTACCTGTCCGAACTACTATGACATGGCACTTTTCCGTGTGTAAAATATTGCCGAAAATTCAGTAGAAATGTCATCTATTATTAACTCTTTTTCATGCATTAATTTGGTTGGAATGCCAAAAGGTCCGTTAACTTCAGATTGTTGTTTCGATCACGTTTTCAACATGCACTTGTCTAACTGTAATGGAACCTACGATTGGTCAATTGTTCAGCTTTACGCAATCTCATTGGATAAGGCGTGTGTAATGACTGTAGTGTAATTTGTAAACAAAAAAAGGAGAGGCGAGAAAATTGCCCCGGGGGATATCATAATTGTAGGAAAGTATGCTTCCCGCGGGGTTTCTGCTGTGATCGATCAAAGCAATTAGCATAATCCCTTCCCAGAGATGTCTACGCCAGTCCTGAGACACAAACAACAGGTCAATTAAAGGACTGGTTACACTTCGCTTGAGGGCGGAAAAAAAGCGAAGTGGTCAATCTGAAGGCGACTTAAACTTCGCCGTCGGCTAAAAAAACAACTGAAGTCACGGAGGAAAAAGCGACGACTTTGTCGCTCATGTCGACCTCCAGTTGGAACACTGTAGATATAGATGGAACATTCACAGTTTTATATAATAAAGCGTAATAACAATAATTATTATAAATTACATGTCTTATCAAGCCAAAGAGGAATACAGCAGTTATAAATAGCTGTCAAGTGGAGCACATTGTTTATATCTACAAATAACTCTCGCGTTGCAATATATGTGGCCAAGTTTAAAATAGCTAACCCTGGCCAGTAACTATATGTTCTCCCTTTAAAATGTGTGACAAGCAAAAAACAAACGTTATTAAAAATTAAAAATATTCAGTCGCCCCCACCGCCTGGTGTCCCAGTATCTGAAACGCTCCTACGCCACTGATACTTGGTATGAAAGCTTTTATCACCTTGAGTGGACATGTCCTATCTAAGGATCTTACGACATATGTTGGCTAAGAGTACGATCCTGGGGATATGGCATATCCACAGGAGAGCACACTTCCAGAACATGAACGTGAACGTTATATACATGACATAGTTATACTGACGTGTTTACAAAACGAGACGTTGTAATCTACTTTAAAGGGACATATGGCAGTCATGAAGTTTTTATCGAGTATTAAAAGTAGCATCTCAATTTATTAACATCATTTTAACTTTAAACCTGCTTACTTATAATTAAATAAAGTTTTGAGTTTTGAGTTTTCTTTGTTATTATACCGTAAGTTTAAATATATTATTGGTGCACTATAATTAACATTTATTACTACGCAAAAAAGAATTTGCTGTATGCTATTGTTATAATTATTATTGATGATTGAACACATGCAAGTTATGAAGAAAAACTAACAGGACTCTGCGAGTTTTAGAAAACCAAGATTGCCATGTGTCCCTTTAAGTAAAACAGAAAATTTATTTTTGGTAAGATAGTGAGTAGAATCAGAAAACGTTAGTATCGATTCTGGTGTTAGTGCTCAATTGTCAGAAAAGGAACGTCTTATGGATATAGTATTGGTAGACATAAAGTAAATAGATCTAAAATGAAAACCTTAATTTAACATTAATAAAAACACAAATTACAATTTAATAATAACGGCATCATATTTTAAAAGACTGTCACATTCAATTTCTAGTTTCAGATACAGAAAATGAAATTAGCAATACAGATAGTGACGGTAAGTGTTAAATTTTTTGACATATAAGTATATAAGAGTTTAATTATTATTTGTTAATATTATTTGTTTATACATGTATGAAACGGTATTATACATTATAAATATAGAGAGTAATATTGATCATTTCCCTTGCTTTATTTAGTAGTTTTCGTCTTTGTTGCACCTCTCCGCCAGCATATTTGTATACATATAATTGATTGCTGATTTAGTGCACACTGTCACATGCTGGTCAATGAAGACGGATATGTCTATAGTGATTTTGCGAGTGTCAGTTATACGTCTAGGCATTTTCTATTCGGGACTGTCGCATGACACTGCAGAGAGCGCTCGCATTTTGTCTTTGCAAAAAGCACATGTAAGGGCTGGGAAATTGATAAATTATTGAGGCACAATTTTCAAAAGTCTCTTTTCGAATCTGTGTCTATTTTCTATTTTTATTACCACATTAAGCATGTTAAGATAAAAATTGAGACTGTCGATCCGTACGTAATTACGTAATAACTATTAATCTTTCGTCCCTCTGGATTCGTGACTTTGCCATATTTCCTAAACATGTAGGTTGATTTGGTTTTCCCGTTGCATAAATCATATTGTGTTGCCAAGATCACGGTCATAATTACAATATTATGACAATATGTCGCTTTTAACTCCCAAGTTCATTTCAAGAACGAGGTAACACTTAGAATGCCCAGGTCAAAGATGGGATCTTCCTGTGTTCGCCGAATCAAATTAACCAGGTGGTCTGCTAAAGGAGTGCCTTTTATGACTAAAAATAGCATTATAATTAGTGGTACGAACAAGCATATATATACTGAAAATAATAACTTCAGCAGGACGTTTTAGGGACATAGATTAAAAAACATATGAACATTGATATGATATAATTATTTGAAGCTTTTAGAAATGCTAGATAAGGATGTGATTTTCATTTTTTTTTTGTCATTTCAGTATTTTCTAAGCGAAGTATTAGAAATACCTCCCATTTAATAAATAAAACTTGTTTTTCGTTATACAATGTATTGTTCTGAACAAATTTAATGTTTGGCATTGGCAAGAATTGCCCATTCTGGCATTTTTTAAAACCGTTAACATGTGTTCACAAAACATTGTTATTCTCAAACAAAAACGTTTCAAATTTCGTAATTTTAAAATAAACTCACTTTTCATTGAAACTAGAACGATTTTCGATAACCTATACAAGTATGTTCCCAACATATTTGCTTTGTTTTATCACCAACTTTGTTTACAAATGACTTTGTAGCATTATTAATTGTCATCTCTATGTCACTTTATCATTGTCCCAACACATACACGGCTTAAAAATGTATTTCGTTTATCATGTTTATGAAATTGACATGCATTTTATGTGCTAAATTTGTTTTGTTCAGTATATATTTAGCTTTTCAAGGCAGTTGTTTTGTTGTTATGAATAATTTTGCTAAACTTTATATATTCATGAGTATGTTAAAATATTGGATATGTGTTTTACATTATAGATAGATATTCATATTATATTCATCTTGTCAGCGAAATATAAAGATCTATATATATATTCATCTTGTCTGTGATATATAAAGATCTATAAAATGCATTGCTCATAGCTGTTTCATTCGTGTTGGCCTTCTTTAATATCACCAGCAATGAACGAACATCTCCTATTTCCTCAAGGCTAGTAACCAATCGCTTCTGTCTGAACGGAAGTCTTGGTTTATTCCAGTAAATATTTCAATCTTTCTGCAAATCCTGTCTTCCTGGAATGGCAAAGTTGGATTGAGCACTGTCTATTTCCATTCTCTACTAAAGTGATTTGTCCCGTGCTTCGCAGTCTTTTAAAGAATTGAGGCAGCTTTCCATGTAACATTCGATATGCTACAGTCCAGGATGTACATGTGTTCATGACACTTATATCTCGTTTGAACAAGATGACCTTTTGAATAAATAAAAACGAACGAGTAAGCAAACAGTAAGCAACTTATCCATTGGCGATAAGATGCATTTTGAACGAGTCATTTTCACTTCCCTGTTTTATTACCCTTTTGGTAACATCGGAGAGAAGTTCTTGTACCTTATTAATAGTCTCACGTTAATCATCGCGTTGCCTTTTCATCTCGTTCATTCGAACGGAACTTTGTAGTAAGCTCCTGGAAGACCTGGTTTTCGTAGAATTTCACGCGAATGTAGATATGGCATAACATGGTGGACTAGAAATAAAAACAAAATGTGTTGTAATCAGTGTGATTAATTTAAATAACAACCGACATAGCATGTTATGCATTGAGGGGTAATACATTGTGTGTACCTGTACCGCAGCATCAAACATTTATCAAATGTATTTATAGTATTAATTTATGGCATATATTGTATTCGCCGTGAAGCAATCCATATGTTTGCACCAATCTAAATAAAGGGCATCGACACAAAGTTTTATATTTAAAAGTGTGACGTGCGTATTCAAGCATATGCTGGAGTTACAATTAAATTCATTAAATGTATGAATGTTTAATAAGATTCGTGTTGACCATATCCATTAATATCCATTAATTATAGTTGTTTATCTATCAAGTGGTTGTACAACATATTATATTTGTTTGAAAAACAATTGAACATCAGGATTGCAATTTTTTAAACATGTTTAAAACCACATCGAGAAAGATCAGACTAAGGAAATGTTGAACAAAATATATAAATGAATATGGTATTATATTTGTAGATGAATTCCAACGTTCTATACATCTCATGCTAGAGAGCAACTCTTTAGCTGGAATGTACCGGGTATGGGAGTCCTTTAGATCCGGTGATGTGGCAAATAACCTCAATATAGTGTCAGAAGAACTGTCAACACGACTTGGACGGCCAGTCAAAGTTTCAGCTTCAATCAATTTCGAAGAGTTTAAAAGTGCATTCGAATCAGCAGGTGATTTATTGATATGATTAGTTCTAATAACTTTCTTTTTTTCTAGACGAAATCTATTGTGTATATAGTATATTAGTCTACCCGATCATCAGTACATGAAAAATGCTTATTAATAAATGCAAACAATTCTCAAGTTTTTGGGTCTGTATGATCAAAATAAATTCAGGACATTTCGGCACCAAACCCTTTCGACACCTAGACGAATCGCCACCTAGACGTTTCGGCATCTTTTTTAATTTTTACCCTAGACGTTTCGGCACCCATTTATATTTGAGTATGATAATGAAGTAAAGAAATTAAATATTTTCTATAAGATCATTTGTAATTCATTTAAAATGCAAAGTTGATCGATTGCCTTAACGGCAACTCAGAAGCGGTTTTGCGCCTGAATACAACTAAAACATGAACATAAATAGGGCCCATATGATAATCACTTGTAAAATGTTACAAGTGATTATTTAAATTCCAATCAAAATTGAGCGCTCTTGCGAGAAGCAGATGGACCAATTGCGAATATCGCTTGTTGTTTACATCAGCTACTGTAGACCACAATGCACTCGACAGCTACAATGCACTCGACAGCTACACCAAGACGATTTGGGAGTTTTCTCAGAAACACAACACAAATAACAGACTTGTTTTATGTCAACTTAAAGTCTTTAATTCTGGTGTTATATATAATTTGAAACACACTGGTAATGACATGTTCAAGTCTTAAAAAAAATAAAATAATAAATAAATAAATATCCGACCTACCGATCCCCATTTTTATCTCTACTGAGGGCTTATGTGATCACTTTTCGTCCGTCTGTCTGTTAGCAATTTTATAAAATCGACATCTCTGAAACTGCTTTAAGGATTTTGATGAAACTTCATCACAATGTTACTTGGGAGGGCCCCTCTCAGATTTGTGTTTTTCATGGCCGCCAGTCATCCAAGATGGCCACCATGGCTAAAACTCGGTCAAATTTAAGGAAATTTCAAACGACATCTCCAAAACCACTTATTCCATTATTGTAAAATAACATAAAAATGTTGCTTGGGTTGGCCTCTATCAAGTTTGTGTTTTTCGTTATCTTCGAATAATCAAAATGGCCGCCACGGCGACTCAAAGTTTACAAAGAGATATATAGGAAAAGGCTAAAAATGACATCTTCTCTGAAACCACTTGAAGGATTTTGATGAAACTCCATTACAATGATCTTTAGGATAGTCCCCCTCATATTTGTTTTTTTTGCAGCCGGTAGTCATCCAAGATGGCCACCATGGCTAAAATTGGGTCAAATTTAAGGAATTTTAAACGAAATCTTCTCCGAAACCACTTATTCCATTCTTGTGAAATATCATAAACATGTTCCTTGGGTTGGCCTCTATCAAGTTCGTGTTTTTCGTTATCGTCGAATAATCAAAATGGCCACCACGGCGACCCAAAGTTTACATAGAGTTATATAGGAAAAGGTAGAAAATGACATTTTCTCTGAAACCTCTAGAAGGATTTTGATGAAACTTAATCACCATGATATTTGGGATAGTCCCTCTCAGATTTATGTTTTTCGCGGCTGCCAGTCATCCAAGATGGCAGCCATGGCTAAAACTATGTCAAATTTAAGGAAATTTCAAACGACATGTCCTCCGAAAACACTTATTCCATTCTTGTGAAATATCATAAACATGTTCCTTGGGTTGGCTTCTATCAAGTTTGTGTTTTTCGTTATTGTCGAATAATCAAAATGGCCACCACGTCAACCCAAAGTTTACATAGAGTTATATAGGAAAGGCTAAAAATGACATCTCTGAAACCGGTTGAACGATTTTGATGAAACTTAATCACAATGATCTTAGGGACAGTCCTCCTCAGATTTTTATTTGCGGCCGTCAGTCATCAAAAATGGCCACCATGGCTAAAATTATGTCAAATTCAAAGAGATTTCAAACGACAACTCTTCCGAAACCACTTTATCCATTCCAGTGAAATATCATATACGACATATTCCATATAAGAGTGCACCATTTTTTCACAATTTTTCTTTCTCAATATTTCTCATTAAATGTATATATTTGTCTATCATGTATGTTCCCCTTTTATTGTTTACTCTATCAAGTATCAGCAAAATCGGTGAAAAAAAAAAATCTATAAAAGTTTAAGAGAAATCTACAAAAGTTTAAAGAATAAAAGGAAAAAAAGTTTGCAAAAGTTTAGAAATTTGTCAGAATGAACTCCCGATAAAGTGACATGATGCTTTTATAAGGCAGATAAATTGAAGTTCGAGATGTTTTTATTACAAATGTCATTGGATCTGATCAGAACATAAATAATACTAAATTATTTTACAAAGTTAAGCAGATTCCGTGGATCCTGCTGCATAAGAAATGTTTTTTTATTTTAATTTTTTTCCTGAAAGTTTTCTGTCAAACTTACTGACATTAGCAAACATTCATGTAAATAATTTGTGATTGGCCCTTATGAGCTAAAAATGACAGCAAACCATCTAATTTATCAATAATGGGAACTATAGACAGAATTTTATATTATATTGTCCAACACATATTATTTTACAAAAAACAATGTTGCTAATGTCATGTCTGTCAAATTCACAAGATGACATTAGCAACAACCTGCTACTACACAAATAACCTTCCTTGATAAAAACATGCATTTCCAATTTACAGGGATTTTGTTTGAACCTGATTCACTGTTTTAGTTATATATACAGTGTGAGTGAATATTCAACAATCTTTCACAAAAATAAACATCAAACATGTTCTGTCAAATAAGATGACATTAGCAACATATGTGACACTAGCTACATTCTGTCAAATTTATGTGACATTAGCAACATTAATATTTCTTTGTAAACACTCTAAAAATGGACTTTTGAAAACCTTTTCCATCCAAAACTTATTCAGTCTATGTTTCTGTAAATGAAAATAGGAACAGTTCGTTACAAGTATTACAATGGTATCAGTTATTTACAGAACTTGTGTTGCTAATGTCACCAGATTCCGTCAACTTTCCGTCAAAGATGACATTAGCTACATTCCTTCTAACTTATGTGACATTAGCAACATTAATATTTCTTTGTAAACACTCTAAAAACAAACTTTGAAAAGCTTTGCTATCCAAAATCTATACAGTATGGGTAACTGTAAATGAAAATGGGTAGATTTTATTGCAAATATTACAATGATGTCAGTTATTTACAGAACTTTTGTTGCTAATCTCATCAAATTCTGTCAAACTTTCCGTCAAAGATGACATTAGCTACATTCCGTCAAAATTATGTGACATAAGCAACAATAATATTTCTTTGTAAACCCTCTAAAGATGAACTTTGAAAACTTTTCTATCCAAAACCTGTACAGTCTGGGTTACTGTAAATCAAAATATGAAGATTTTATTGCAAAAATTACCATTATATCAGTTATTTAAAGAACATTTTTTGTTGCTAATGTCATCAAATTCCTTCAAGCTTTCCGTCAAAATATGACATTAGCAACCCAAAATTTTAAATTTTAATTAAAAGATAAATACAATGGTTATAATTTTTAGCTCAACTGATCAGAGATCAGCAGAGCTTATGCTGTGATGCGGCGTCTGTCTGTCCGTAAACTTTCAATTGTAGTGACTACTCCTCTGAAACTACTGGATGGATATTCATGCAACTTTACGGAAATATTGCCCATGAAGTCTAGTTGATCCTAGCAAAAATTCATGTTGATGTGAAATCCAAGATGGCCACCAAAGCTAAAAATAGATTTTTAAAATACAAGTTTGTAGCGACTACTTCTTGAAAACTAAAAGTGATATTGATATGGGACTTTTTCTAAAATGATCAGCATGACATGATGTTGGTCCTTGTCAAAAATCGTTTTGATTCGACGTTAAACATGGCTGCCAGTGGCCATCTTTGTTTACATAAGAGTTATATAGTAAAAACTTGTAGCGACTACTCCTCTGAAACTACTTGGCGGAATTTCATGAAACTTTACAGGAATGTTGCTCTTGATGTCTAATTGATCCTAGCAAAATTTCAGGTCGGCCAGAAATTCAAGATGGCCGGCACAGCTAAAATAGATTTTTAAAAAATAAGTTTGTAGCGACTACTTCTTGAAAACTATAAGTGATATTGATATGGGACTTTTTCTAAAATGATCAGCATGACATGATGTTGATCCTTGTCAAAAATTATTTTGATTTGACATTAAACATGGCCGCCAGCGGCCATCTTTCGGCCATCTTTGTTTACATAGTTATATAATGAAAACTTGTAGCGACTACCCCTATGAAACTACTTGATGGATTTTCATGAAACTTCACAGGAATGTTGACCTAGCTTTCAAAAATCTATCAGTAGAGCTTCAAGGTCATTGACCTCTTGTTTATATTTTTCTGGTAAATCGGAAAAAATTGCTAGGTTTCACCACAAAAAATAGGTAGTGTTTGGTAACGCTAACCAAACATCTGTTTTTTTAGGCTCTATGTTCCTCTTAAAAGTTTGTTCAAATGGTGACCCTGGGGTCTAATTTGGCCGCACCTCAGGGTTCACAGTTTTACATAGACATATATATATATTTTGAAAAACTTTAAAAATCTCCTGAAACTACAAGAGTAGAAGGTTTAATATTTTGTATTTACACTCAGCTTATGGTCCACTACCAAGTTTGTTTGAATGGTGACCCTGGGTTCAAATTTGGCCCCACCCCAGGTGGCACATGTTTTACATAGTTTCAGTTACATAGGGAAAAACTTATAAAAAATCTTCTTCTCCAGAACTACAAGAGCCAGACTTTTAATATTTTGTAATTGCCATCAGCTTCTGGTCTTCCATCAAGTTTGTTCAAATTTGGCCCCGCCCATGTGTCACATGTCAAACTTGGTTTGAGTGTTTAAATATTAACGAAAGTTTGATTTCTTTTAAAGCTAGCCAAACTTGAGCCAAATACATCCCTCCCCCTTTATCTTGGTAATTGAAGACACTTAGATATCTGACACACAATACTTTTATCCCCCACCCACCCCCCACCATGAACACCATATAGCCAGTAGAACGATACAGTCCCTCTTGGGCCTCTTGTTAGAGATATTTGTGAGACAATATGTGTTTTTCTCACAGGTGAAAATACATATAATGTAGTTTTAATTGGCTCAAATCTCTAGTGGATATAAAAAAAAGTATGAAAGGAAAGCATAAGCTTGATTGACAGATCGGAACTTTCTATATTGTATAGGGTAGTCAGAACAGGAGGATCTCAGATTCCACTGTGTCCTCTAACTCTGTATGGGAGCTGCTATTTATAAATAACCTTAATAATGTGATGAGGCATCGTTCATGTTTGTGTGTATAATTCTAAGGTTTATAGTCCCTCCACTATTGCGCCGATAGGAGAATCCCTCAGTGGCACGGCATTATGTCTGGACTTGTAAACCGTTCATTCAATTCAATCTTGCAGAAAAAGATGTTGAGTTCACAGTGCCGCTTAGCAACATTGAGACTGCAGAAGGTCAAGATGTTACACTTGAATGCACAGTCTCCAAATCTGACTTGACAGCTGTGTGGACCAAGGACGGTTCCCTGGTCAAAACTTCGCCAAAAATCAAACCCAAGTCTGTCGACACAACACATTCCCTAAACATCCAGAATGTGACCATCGAAGATTCGGCGGAGTATGAATGCAAGGTGGGAGATGCCTCTACAAAGGTGACACTAACAGTCGAAGGTAAGATGACATGATTAGCATTTAGATACAAGATTCAAAATTCAAATTGGCTTCTTAACGTTAAAAAAAAATCCAATAAATTGAAAACAAAATCTGATTTGCAAGAAAAAAAATTAATTTTTTTTTAAAAGGCAAACGATTGCATTACTGATGGCATTACTGATGGTGGAAACAGTATGCTATGATATGAGGGCTATTCCATTAAAACATACCCGGACCAAAGACAATTTAATAAACATCTAATTCTATAGGTGAACCCTATTTTCCGTAATTTGGTTATTTAAACTCAATTTTGCATCTATGGGTAGGTGTTCAGTTTCAAAAGTGTCTTCCTGGGTTATGTTTTAATGTAATAGCCCCTATTAAAAGTTTGTTTCCTTAGTAGAACGTTTTTATTTATTTTATTTGTTTAAATGTAATGTTACTTAATTCCTTTCTATACACTTTCAGAATCACCAGTTGAATTCACACGCAAACTCGTGGACATTGATGTCGGAGAGATCCCAGGCGCAGCCACGTTTGAATGTGAGTTGAACATGGACAACGTTCCCGTGAAGTGGTACCGTGACAACAAGGCCCTGGAATCCAGTGATAAATACAAGATGGTGGACGAGGGACCATTGCACAAGCTGATGATCAGTGATATTGACGGGGAGGACAAAGGACCGTACTCCGTTGTTGCCAAGGGACAGAAGTCTGAGGCTTTCATCTTTGTGGAAGGTATGGTCTACATGTTACAAGTTCTCGTAACGGAAACAATTTATATTGGCCGTCATTTTGTGCATACTCCACTATTTTTATTCACCGCAACAAAAGTGGAAGGGACATATAGTGGTGCCCTTGTACATAGGTCTGTCCATATATGATACTGTTCTAAATTTAAGTTTTGTGACCACCACCGTAGAAGGGGAGCATTCATGTCTCAAGGATACATTTTCTAGGCATCTAAATAATTAGGTGCTATAGATGATGAAATATTTGCCTATTTTAGGCTTATTGTTGTGCCAGGATTTGATTATTTTGTTATTCTATGTCTTCTATGAAATTGAAACAGTAAGAAGAGCATTTTTATTTCCTTCATTTTTAGCTCTACTGGCCAATGGCCAGCAGAGCTTATGGGATGGCGAGTTGTCCGTCGTCCTTCCGTTAACTGTTACCTCGTTAAGACGATAGGGCCTTCATTTTTCATCCGATCTTTCCCAAACTTTACCAAGTTGTTAATATCAATGAAAGCTCGGACGGGTTTGAAAACTGGCCACATCGTACCAGTAACAGAGAGTTTTTGCTCTTGTTTAGTTAAAAATACTATATTTTGCCTCGTTAAACCGGTAGGGCCTTCATTATTCATTCAAACTTTACCAAACTTTACCAGATTGGTAATAACAATAAAAGCTCGGACTAGTTTGAAAACCGGCCAGATCGAACCAGTAACAGCAGAGTTATGGCCCTTGATTTAGTTAAAAATGCTATATTTTGACTCTAAGACGATAGGGCCTTAATTTTTCATCCGATCTTTACCAAACTTTACCAGATTGGTAATATCAATGAAAGCTCGGACAAGTTGGAAAACCAGCCAGATCGGAACAGTAACAGTGGAGTTATGGCCCTTGATTTAGTTAAAAATGCTATATTTTGCCTCGTTAAGACGATAGGGCCTTCATTTTTCATCCGATCTTTACCAAACTTTATCATATTGTTAATATCAATGAAAGCTCTGATAAATTTGAAAAAAAGCCAGATTGGACCATTTACACAGGAGTTATGGCCCTTGATTTTCTGAAAAATGCTATATTTTGGCCTAAGTAACGAAAGGGCCTTCATTTAGACGGATTTTAATGAGATTTTTCAGGGATGATCAGTACCAAGTCTAGTTGTACATATCGTCACCATGTTCCGGTTGAATGATTTTGGCGGATGATCAGTTCCAGGTCTAGTTGTGGAAATCATCGCCGGGTTCCGGTTGAATGATTTTTGGCAGATTTATGGCCCTTAAAATGTTTTAATACACAAACTTTGTCTGGATTAGTTCTCCTGAACCCCTCCCCTCGCCAGATCTACGAAACTTTACAGGGATGATCAGCACCAAGCCTAGTTGTGCATATCATCGTCGCATTCCAGTTTACAGATTTTTGGCAGAATTATGGCCCTTTAAAGGTTTTTGATGCACAAACATTTTCCAGGCTAATTCTCCTGAACACCTGGCTGGATTTCAGCTGAACTTGACAAGGATGATCAGTATCAAGCCTAGTTGTGTTTATCATCGCTATATAGCGGTTGAATGATTTTTGGCAGAGTTATGGCCCTTTAAAGGTTTTAATACACAAACTTTGTCTGGACTAGTTCTCCTGAACCCCTCGCCAGATTTCAACGAATCTTTACAGGGATGATCAGCACCAAGCCTAGTTGTGCATATCATCGTCAAGTTCCAGTTTACAGATTTTTGGCAGAATTATGGCCCTTTAAAGGTTTTTGATGCATAAACATTTTCCAGGCTAATTCTCATACATAGTTTATATTACATCTTATCATCCCTTATTTTTTAATAGTTTTATCTTTATATATTTACATTAATTTTTAATTAATACTTCATTTCTTCATTTTTCTTCACTTTTTGCGCACAATATGACCTATTTATGTGTCGACGTGCCGTAAAACACCATTCATTCATTCATTCATTCTCCTGAACACCTGGCTGGATTTCAGCTGAACTTGACAAGGATGATCAGTATCAAGATTAGTTGTGCATTTCGTCTCTATATTCCGGTTTAATGATTTTTGGCAGAGTTATGGCCCTTTAAAGGTTTTAATAGACACTTTGTCCAGATTAGTCTCTTCTGAACTCCTTGCTGGATTTCAGCGAATCTTGGTGGGGATGATCAGTACCAAGCAAATATTGATATTTTCTATTCTACTTGACAAAAACATAATGAATGAGCCTAAAAATTATCCCTTATTTGCAAAGAAATTCATTCTGCACAGTAATACGTGCTATCCTAGGTGACGCACCAGGGTTAATTTCAGCATTTTACGTCCGATTCCGTTCTAGCTATATGGTGTTTTCAAAGTTTAGACATTAACAAAATGGTACTAACATCATATTTTGATTGATATAAGTGTTTTATCATGAACTGGAACAATTTTATAATTTGTTTCTAGAAAAATCCTGATGTACCCCCTTTAAAGGTTTTAATACACTAACTTCGTACAGACTAGTTCTCCTGAACGTCTGGCTGGATTTCAACAAAACTTGGCAGGGATGATCAGTACCAAGCCTAGTTGCGTATGTCATCGCCATGTTCCGGTTGAATGATATTATACATAAACTTTATGTTTAGCCAGTAGAGCGTCCACAGGCCCAAGAGGGCCTCTTGTTATTTTTATGTTTTTGCCAACAATATACCCCTATCTGTGTTTTTCAGTTAAAAAACCTGCATTTTGTATAAGACATTTCTGTGGGAACTACAGATACCCTCTTAAATGGAATATGCCATACATGTTCCTTGGGTTGGCCTCTATCAAAGTTGTGTTTTTTGTTATCGTTGAATAATCCAAAATGGCCACCACGACGATCCAAAGTTTACATAGAGTTATATAGGAAAAGGCTAAAATTGACATCTTCTCTGACTACTAGGTGGATTTTCATGACACTTTACAGGAATGTTGCTCTTGATGTCTTATTGATCCTAGCAAAATTTCACGGATGCCAGAAATTCAAGATGGCCGCCACAGCTAAAAATAGATTTTTAAAAAATAAGTTTGTAGCGACTACTTTTTGAAAATATAAGTGATATTGATATGGGACTTTTTCTAAAATGATCAGCATGACATGATGTTGATTCTTGTCGAACATTATTTTGATTCGACGTTAAACATGGCTGCCAGTGGCCATTTTTGTTTACATAGAGTTATATAGTAAAAACTTGTAGCGACTACTCCTCTGAAACTACTTGACGGATGTATTTCAACTTCACAGGAATGTTGCTCTTGATGTCTAGTTGATCCTAGAAAAATTTCAGGCTGGCCGAAAATTCAGGATGGCTGCCACAGCTAAAAATAGATTTTAAATATATAAATTTGTAGCGACTACTACTTGAAAACTGTAAGTGATATAATTATGGAACGTTTTCTAAAATGACCAGCATGACATGATGTTGATCCTTGATGTCTAGTTGATTCTAGCACAATTTCAGGTCGGCAGGAAATTCAAGATGGCCACTTTGGCTAAACAGGGATTTTTAAAAACAAGTTTGCAACGACTACTTCTTGAAAACTGTAAGTGATATTGATATGGGACTTTTTCTGAAATGATCAGCATGACAAGATGTTGATCCTTGTCAAAAATTATTTTGATAGACTTTAAACATGGCTGCCAGTGGCCATCTTTGTTCACCTAGAGTTATACATTAAAACCAACTTGTAGCGACTACTTCTCTGAAACTACTTGACAGATTTTTATGAAACTTCACAGGAATGCTGATCTAGCTATCAAAATCTATCAGTAGAGCTTCAAGGTCTTTGACCTCTTGTTTTTCTTGCATAATCAAAATGACTGCCATGGCGACCCAAAGAGGCTAAATATGACATCTTTACATAGTAGAGCATCTACAGGCCCTCTTGGGCCTCTTGTTTTTCTCAACACCGTTTCAAATTACAACCCGGTTATAATGACTGGCTGTTAAAGTGACCATTTTTTCCAATTTCCAACTAAAAAATTCCGAAACGAAGTTGTTTTTCCGTCAATTTTTCTCCTGGGATATTCTCAAAACACAGATGTAATAGATCTTCCCAGTTCTGTTTTAGATTAATCTTCTTAATAAAGTTTTTTACCAGGGTTGTACGTTTCTTCTGCTTTTCTGTGTAAATTGAAACGCAAAACACAGCCTCGTCACCCGAAGACAACGCCATGTTGTTTATGCGTTGCAGAAACGCTTTACCGCTTGTATGTTATCGAAACGCTTTACCGCTTGTATATTCTACTATGTAACAAGCGCCTCAGTGAGCGATGGGTTAATACTAAATAAAGGACGAATAACAGAAACCGTCTGGGCCAGGAAACTCTTTCCTCGGTCATGAGAATATGCAGAGAATCTGGTTCAACCCTAAATGACAATGAACTTAACAGCATTGTTAACATTTTCAGGGACAACAAAAACAGGGAAATTATCCTGTAACAACACAGTGAAGTACAATAAAAACTTGAAACCTTGCAGTTGTGAAAATATTTTATTATGTAAATCATCAATAAATATGTAATATTTCACAAAATACAAAAACAACATTTTTCCCAATTCTGAGAAAAAATGTGTGTTTTTCCCAATTTTGAGAACAATCGCGGTTTTTTCCCAATTTGACCGGCCACGGACCCTTTCCCAAAATGGTGAAAAAAAACGCTGAAGTTTATAACATCTTAAAATCAGAATAAGTAATTTTTTTTGCCTAATGGAGATGATATATACTTTGTGTGAACGATTGGAGTATAATAAATATTACTGTCAAAATTGCAGTACAAAACCATTTATCATAACTATCCAGGTGTTCGGGCAGGGCTGGTCCGTAAAAAGAAACGCAAGAAGGCCAAAGAACGAAAAGGTAACTATGCTATAATACGGTATTGATTGTGTTGGGGTGGCAGTGTTGTAATGACAAATGTCCTGTCAGAGACGAAAACAACAATTCAACCCAGTTGTGTTCTTCGTCCTGGAGAGGTAATTAATTCACACTGAAAGCATGAATCTATTTAAAAATTGTTTTAATCCTTGTTACTCTTTTACTTTCTATCTGATGAGCAGTCAAATATTATCTAGAGGTCTGCCATTATTGTCATTTTTAGCTTGACTCATCAGAGATCAGCAGAGCTTATGCTGTGGTGCGGCGTCCGTCATCCGTCCGTCCATCTGTCCATCTGTCTGTAAAGTTTTATTTGTAGCGACTACTCCTCTGAAAGTACTGGATGGATATTCATGAAACTTTACAGAAATGTTGCCCATGAAGTCTAGTTGATCCTAGCAAAAATTAATGTTGATGTGAAATCCAAGCTGGCCGCGAAAGCTAAAAATAGGTTTTTAAAATACAAGTTTTTAGCGACTACTTCTTGAAAATATAAGTGATATTGATATGGGACTTTTTCTAAAATGATCAGCATGACATTATTTTGATTCGACGTTAAACATGGCTGCCAGTGGCCATTTTTGTTTACATAGAGTTATATAGTAAAAACTTGTAGCGACTACTCCTCTAAAACTACTTGACGGATGTTCATGAAACTTCACAGGAATGTTGCTCTTGATGTCTAGTTGATCCTAGAAAAATTTCAGGCTGGCCGGAAATTCAAGATGGCTGCCACAGCTAAAAATATATTTAAGATAAATAAATTTGTAGCGACTACTTCTTGAAAACTGTAAGTGATACTGATATGGGACGTTTTCTAAAATGATCAGCATGACATGATGTTGATCCTTGTCGAAATTTACTTTGATGCTACTTTAAACGTGGGCACCAGTGGCAATCTTTTTTTACATGGATTTATATAGTAAAAACTTGTAGCGACTACTCCTTTGCAACTACTTGACAGATTTTCATGAACCTTCACAGGAATGTTGCTCTTGATGTCTAGTTGATCCTAGCACAATTTCAGGTCGGCCGGAAATTCAAGATGGCCACCACGGCTAAACATAGATTTTTAAAAACAAGTTTGTAACGACTACTTCTTGAAAACTGTAAGTGATATTAATATGGGACTTTTTCTGAAATGATCAGCATGACAAGATGTTGATCCTTGTCAAAAATTGTTTTGATTAAACTTTAAACATGGCTGCCAGTGGCCATCTTTGTTTACCTAGAGTTAGTTATACAGTAAAACTTCAACTTGTAGCGACTACTTCTCTGAAACTACTTGACAGATTTTTATGAAACTTCACAGGAATGCTGATCTAGCTATTTGTTCTTGCAATAATCAAAATGACTGCCATGGCGACCCAAAGAGGCTAAATATGACATCTTTACATAGTAGAGCATCTACAGGCCCTTTTGGGCCTCTTGTTTTTCTCAACACCGTTTCAAATTCCAACCCGGTTATAATGACTGGCTGTTAAAAAGTCTGCAAAATAACATTTAATCTGCAAGTTTATAACATCTTAAAATCAGATTAAGTTTATTTTTAACCGTAATGGAGATGATATATACTTTGTGTGAACGATTGGAGTATAATAAATATTACTGTCAAAATTGCAGTACAAAACCATTTATCATAACTATCCAGGTGTTCGGGCAGGGCTGGTCCGTAAAAACGAACGCAAGAAGGCCAAAGAACAAAAAGGTAACTATGCTATAGTAAAGTATTGATTGTGTTGGGGTGGCAGTGTTGTAATGACAAATGTCCTGTCAGAGACGAAAACAACAATTCAACCCAGTTGTGTTCTTCGTCCTGGAGAGGTAATTAATTCACACTGAAAGCATGAATCTATTTAAAAATTGTTTTACTCCTTGTTACTCTTTTATTTTCTATCTGATGAGCAGTCAAATATTATCTAGAGGTCTGCCATTATTGTCATTTTTAGCTCAACTGATCAGAGATCAGCAGAGCTTATGCCGTGGTGCAGCGTCCGGCGTCCGGCGTCCGGCTGTCCGTAAAGTTTTATTTGTAGCGACTACTCGTCTGAAACTACTGGATGGATATTCATGAAACTTTACCAAAATGTTGCCCATGAAGTCTAGTTGATCCTAGCAAAAATTCATGTTGATGTGAAATCCAAGATGGCCACCAAAGCTAAAAATAGATTTTTAAAATACAAGTTTGTAGCAAGTGGAGTTTGGAGTGACTATAAGTGATATTGATATGGGACTTTTTCTAAAATGATCAGCATGACATGATGTTGGTCCTTATCAAAAATCGTTTTGATTCGACTTTAAACATGGCTGCCAGCGGCCATCTTTGTTTACATAGAGTTACATAGTAAAACTTGTAGCGACTACTCCTCTGAAACTACTTGGCGGATTTTCGTGAAACTTTACAAAAATGTTGCTCTTGATGTGTAATTTGATCCTAGCAAAATTTCAGATCGACCAGAAATTCAAGATGGCTACCACAGCTGAAAATAGATTCTTAAAAAATAAGTCTGTAGCGACTACTTCTTGAAAACTAAGTGATATTGATATGGGACTTTTTCTAAAATGATCAGCATGACATGATGTTGGTCCTTGTCAAAAATTGTTTTGATTTGACGTTAAACATGGCTGCCAGTGGCCATCTTTGTTTTCATAGAGTTATATAGTAAAAACTTGAAGCGACTACTCCTCTGAAACTACTTGGCACATTTTCATGAAACTTTACAAGAATGTTGCTCTTGATGTGTAATTGATCCTAGCAAAATTTCAGATCGACCAGAAATTCAAGATGGCTGCCACAGCTAAAAATAGATTCTTAAAAAATAAGTTTGTAGCGACTACTACTTGAAAACTATAAGCGATATTGATATGGGACTTTTTCTAAAATGATCAGCATGACATGATATTGATTTGAGTCGAACATTATTTTGATTCGATGTTAAACATGGCTGCCAGTGGCCATCTTTGTTTACATAGAGTTATATAGTAAAAACTTGTAGCGACTACTCCTCTTGTAGCGACTACTTGACGGATGTTCATGAAACTTCACAAGAATGTTCCTCTTGATGTCTAGTTGATCCCAGAAAAAAAATGGCTGCCACGTCTAAAAATAGATTTAAAATAAATAAATTTGTAGCGACTACTTCTTGAAAACTGTAAGTGTTATTGATAATGGATATTTTCTAAAATGATCAGCATGA
Organism: Cyrtodaria siliqua; assembly: GCA_037043455.1. Classification (NCBI taxonomy): domain Eukaryota; kingdom Metazoa; phylum Mollusca; class Bivalvia; order Adapedonta; family Hiatellidae; genus Cyrtodaria; species Cyrtodaria siliqua. Next base: position 192,655 of record JAWPHD010001303.1, read on the forward strand.
CATGATGTTGATCCTTGTCGAAATTTATTTCGATGCGACTTTAAACATGGCCGCTAGCGGCCATCTTTTTTTACATTCCTTTATATACTAAAAACTTGTAGCGACTACTCCTCTGAAACTACTTGACGAATTTTTATGAAACTTCAATGTTGCTCTTGATGTGTAATTGATCCCAGAGGTTTTTTAGGTCGGCCGGAAATTCAAGATGGCCGCCATGGCTATAAACAGATTTTTAAAAAAATGTTTGTAGCGACTAATTCTTGAAAACTGTGTGTGATATTGATATGGGTCTTTTTCTAAAATGATCAGCATGACATGATGTTGATCCTTGTCGAAAATTATTTTGAATCAAAATTAAACCTGGGCACCAGTGGCCATCTTTGTTTACATAGAGTTTGTATAGTAAAATTTGTATTGACTACTCCTTTGAAACTACTAGACGGATTTTCATGAAACTTCACAGGAATATGGCTCTTGATGTGTAGTTGATCCTAGCACAATTTCAGGTCGGCCGGAAATTCAAGATGGCCACCACAGCTAAACATAGATTTTAAAAAAACAAGTTTGTAGTGACTACTTCTTGAAAACTATAAGTGATATTGATATGGGACTTTTCTGAAATGATCAGCATGACAAGATGTTGAGCCTTGTCGAAAATTATTTTGATTCGACATTAAACATGGCCGCCAGTGGCCATCTTTGTTTACATAGCTTTATATACTAAAAACTTGTAGCGACTACTCTGAAACTTCACAGGAATGCTGACCTAGCTATCAAAATCTATCAGTAGAGCTTCAAGGTCATTGACCTCTTGTTATAAGAGCGTCTGCATCATATCATCATGCATCAGCAATCCATGCTGTTAACATAGTTCAGATACTCAGAATCACACTTTTTTTTTCATTTTCCTTAAAAATCCGGTAGCCTTTGAGGTAGTCACCTATAAATTGTTTCTCTTCCGCATGATTTGTAGTTGTTGTCCATAATTACCTCATATCCTGGTATTACGTTTCAATGAATCACTAAAACTGAGAAAAGGATAATGTTTATCAAAACAAACACTCTCTTAAGTGACAGGCGTTTCTCAGTTCATTTAATAGTTTAAGAAGACTGTTTTTAGCTCGACTGATCAGAGCTCAGCAGAGTTTTTGCCGTGGTGCGGCGTCTGCCGTCCGTCCGTCTGTCCGTCCGTTAACTTTTGCCGTGGTGCGGCGTCCGTCTGTCCGTAAACTTTTATTTGTAGCGACTACTCCTCTGAAACAACTAGATTGATATTCATGAAAGTTTACAGAAATGTTACCCATAAAGTCTAGTTGATCCTAGCGAAAATTTATGTTGATGTGAAATTCAAGATGGCCACCAAAGATAAAAATAAAGTTTTAAAATACAAGTTTGTAGCGACTACTCCTCTGAAACTACTTGGTGGATTTTCATGAAACTTTACAGGAATGTTGCTCTTGATGTCTAATTGATCCTAGCAAAATTTCAGATCTGCCATAAATTCAAGATGGCCATCAGAGCTAAAAATAGATTTTTAAAAAATAAGTTTGTAGCGACTACTTCTTGAAAACTATAAGTGATATTGATATGGGACTTTTTCTAAAATGATCAGTATGACATGATGTTGATCCGAGTCGGAACATTATTTCGATTCGAAGTTAAACATAGCTGCCAGTGGCCATCTTTGGTTACATAAGAGTTATATAGTAAAAACTTGTAGCGAAATGTTGATCTATGATCTAGCGCGATAACTGTGATGCGGGAGAGCTCATGAAGATGATGATGCGCAAATTCAATGGATGATTGTCATTAAATGCCTTCTATAAGGGTTGATGACGTCATATGTAAGATGATTAACAGTGAGGACTGATAACGGGCCCACCTTGTGTCCCGGGGGATGTCGCTTCTATAAATTGGCCATGCTGCGCAGGTACGGGACCGTCTCCACCAATCTTTACGTTATACGTGGACACTTAGCTCCACTCCGGAATATCCAAACCTGGATGGCTTATATCCAACCCTGGATGGCTTATCTCCCACCCTGGATGGCTTAGGCTGTAATTATACATACGTTTTAGATGTCGGTTGACAAACATAACAATCTTGCATAATTATTATTACCCAAACAAATCATTACCGTTTTTTACCTTGTATAGTACGCACCCGTGTATAGTACGCACCCCCTTCTCAGAGGTCAAAACTGGGGTAAAAAAGTTGTTTCCGTGTATAATAAGCATCAAAATATTAGTTTTCCTAGATGAACCATTCAACGAAAATTATAAAATAAAATAAAAAATCACAATCCAGAAAATTAACAAATCATTACCGGTATTCAATAAATATATGTAAGCTGTACTAATGATGAGTATTCAACTGATCAGAGATCAGCGGAGCTTATGCCGTGGTACGGCGTCCGTCGTCCGTCTGTCCGTCCGTCTGTCTGTCCGTTAACTTTTATTTGTAGCGACTACTCCTCTGAAACTACTGGATGGATATTCATGAAAATTTACAGAAATGTTGCCCATGAAGTCTAGTTGATCCTAGCAAAAATTCATGTTGATGTGAAATCCAAGATGGCCGCCAAAGCTAAAAATAGAATTTTAAAATACAAGTTTTTAGCGACTACTTCTTGAAAACTATAAGTGATATTGATATGGGACTTTATCTGAAATGATCAGCATGGCATAATGTTGGTCCTTGTCAAAAATCGTTTTGATTCGACGTTAAACATGGCTGCCAGTGGCCATCTTTGTTTACATAGAGTTATATAGTAAAAACTTGTAGCGACTACTCCTCTGAAACTACTAGGCGGATTTTCATGAAACTTCACATTTTCGGCGAATAGTTCATCTTTTCCCGATGTCCGAATTTATAAAACCATCAAAACTGATGAAATAAGGTTGATTTTTAATATGTCCGAACACTAGTTTTATTATTTCTATTAATTAATTAGGTGTCCGGAATTAATGAGTGTCCGGACTCATCGAGTAAATACGGTACATAGAGTTATGTAGTAAAAACTTGTAGCGACTACTCCTATGTAACTACTCAACGAATTTTCATGAAACTTCACAGGAATGTTGCTCCTGATGTCTAATTGATCCTAGAAAAATTTCAGGTCAGCTGGAAATTCAAGATGGCCACCATGGCTAAAAGTAGATTTTTAAAATACAAGTTTGTAGCGACTACTTCTTGAAAACTATAAGTGATATTGATATGGGACTTTTTCTAAAATGATCAGTATGACATGATTGTGATCCTTGTCAAAAATTATTTTGATTTGATGTTAAACATGGCCGCCAGTGGCCATCTTTGTTTACTTAACAGTTATATAATGGAAACTTGTAGCGACTACTCCTCTGAAACTACTTGACGGATTTTCATGAAACTTCACAGGAATGTTGATCTTCACTACTGGAATCGATGCCCATTAAATGGCCATTACTTACCCATGACCACAATGCCATTAAAATTCCCATTAATAATGTAGTTTTTAATGGAAGTTGTTACTATATATTTCATATAAGCGACCCCATTAGTTATGGCTGTAATATTAATGGCATCCAACAATGTAATGCCCATTACTTTAAATAATTGCCATTACTGAATATTAAGGACCCCATTATTATGACACTTTTAATGGTTGTAAAATTAATGGCATCTTACACATTAATGCCCATTACTTTAAATAATGGCACCAGCCTCAAATAAATTAATGCCCATGAAATGAACAGAGGGAAAATGATGGCCATTATTTGCACCAATTAAAACTACAAAATTAATGGGAAAGTGCCATTAAAATTTTGGGATATTTTTTAATGGGTCAGTACAAAATAATGACCTTGAAATAGTTAAAATAATGGCCATTACTAGACTGATAATAATGGTCATTACTGAGCAACATCTCTTGTGAATAGTTGCCATTACTTTCAAATAAATGTGATCATTAATTTAAATACTGTTCGCATTGATAAAAGTAAGGGCCATTATTATTTACATGTACACTGTCACATGATAGACGGGTGTTGCCTAGCTACCGTTTATAAGGATAGCTCTTTGTATTTATTTGCCAGTAGAGCTAAAAATGGAGGTACATGTACAGTTCCGTAAGCATGTACGTACATTTTCTGTACTTTAAGCTTTAATATGGTCATTTTTCAGATAACTGGCAAAGTGATCACAATACACTGAACCTTGGATGTCATGTGAGCTTTCAAAAAACATGTGTAGAGTACATTAATAGCATTTAAACGTTCATGGAATGAAAATATCTTTATTAATAAATATAGAAATATGAAGAAATACAAAACACTTAAACTGTTATTCAGAGAGTTAAAATACAAAATTTAAAGAAACTGATCATGAATGCCCCGGATGAATCAGGACAGACGACCAAACAACTTCTCTAATGGTTTATAGACAGATTTATGCATACAACAAAAGGACCCATATTGCTCTATTGGATGGAATAATATGGACATAATCAGATAAAATGTTTTCACTAGATCATTTGAGCGCAATCTAGTTGGTTCAAATACATGTCAAAGTGGTTATTAAGATAAACATTCCCAGTAAATTTTGTAAAGATCAGATGAAAAATTAAGGAGCTAGTGTTAACAGGGCAAAAATAAAGCATGTTTTCAATAGTCAAGTTTATTATATACCATCTGTGCTCAAGTTTGGTGAAGATCAGATGCAACATTGAGGTTTTCTTTCTTTAAATCAGTTGCAAGGACTACATAACTTGGGTGTTAATTTTTTTTATGATACATGTATTATGTGGTTTTGGAACCTCACCTTGCATTAATATAAAGATTCTGACCAAATTTAGTCAAGCTGAGATGGCAAAAGTGCTGAAGTGTTAAGGCAAACACATAACATTTTTCATGAAACAAGGTCCATAACTCTACAGTGTTTCTTAACCGATATGTTGTGGTTTTCAAACGTGTTAGAGCTTTCATCGATACAAAGGCCTTGACCAAGTTTGATTAAGATTAGATGCAATATGAATGTACTTGAGTGCTCACAACAACAAATAACAGACGGATGCACAGATAACGGACAACATACCATGACATAAGCCGGTCTAGCAAAACAGTATAAACTAGTTTTATTATAAAGAAGGGGTAAAAATAATAATTGCTTTTATTACCAGGTACTAGCTATAATATCATAAGGTCTAACTTTCTGAAATACAGCTGTATTAATTATTGACCATACGATTTATGACAGAGGACAACCGATTTCAAACTGTGAATAGCAAATAGGCAAATTACTTAAATCGAACGGAAAAGGAACTTCCGGGATTCTGACTTTTTTTTTTATTACATGCGGTTACAGATCTTGATAATAGTACTACGTTTCCAATGATGAAATACCCCTAGTGGATTATTTTTGATGATTGAATATGATATTCACCTCATTATGTGTCAATACAAATAATCCATGGATATATGAAGCACTATAATGAATATATATAGCACTATTGAAACAATACATGCCACAAGATTGTTGTAACCTATAAATGGAGAGAAAAAAAACGCCTGTTGTTGTTTTTTGTATGTCAGGGGATATAAGTATACTGTCAAACATTTCTGTGCTGCGAGGAAAGTGACTATGCTGTTTGGCCAATGTAAAACCAAATAAATAAACTAAACTAGGGTATAATGCACAGGCTTGCATTACATTAGTCGACAGAAAGGATAGACAGAAGAAGATGTAGTGTTGTATTATATGTAAACATGTAAGTGATATTTATTTACATCTACTAGAACACTTCTCTTCACTAATTTAATGCAAGCCTGTGCTACAATCTGCCTAAATTGGTTACTCGGACAGGTTATTTTTTAGGCTGAAGTGACATGGAGTCTTCGTTTTTTGAATGTGTTTACCATAAGAGATTATTCGCGCAAACACATGACAATGTAGAGCACCGCGATTGAAACAATAAATTATGCACAGATAGATGCAAAGTTATATCAAATACATATTAAATTACCGTTCACTGAAAGAATCTCGCATCTCCATGCAGAAGCAGTGATTACAAATATTTCCGTAGACGCAAATTGTGAGAACATGTGTGTTCTCGGGACGCACATAAATTGCAAGTAAAGAGTTCCGTAATTCATATTTCCCCTGTAAGAATTCAATCCGTCGCTTTTTTCTCCGCGTCTACCGCCATATTTCCCCTGTAAGAATTCAATCCGTCGCTTTTTTCTCCGCGTCTGCCGCCATATTTGACTATTCGATGAGGGTTAAGTTTACCCTCGCACCGTTCCGCGTAATTTTGTAACGTCGATTATTATTGGATAATGGTCATACGATTAGCCAATGGAATCGGCCGTGAGGTAAAACACAAAACGGTGCGGAAGTAAACATTCCACGAGTTGGCGATGCATCGTCTGCAAAATGGGGCCAAAGAGAAAACTAAGCAATGACTCAAAGCAACAAACACTCTAGAGTTTCATTCAAAAGGCCAGTACATCCTCCAATAATGACGCTCAAACAGCCAGTATATCTACGGCAATTGAACCACCTACCAAAATCCGCAAATACAACAGTTGTTGGGAGAAATTGTTCAGTTGGCTTGGGTATGACGATACCACAAAACCTGGGACTCACTCCTTTAGTTTTGGGACTCATAGATTTTTGGCCCAGCGAGTCCTAGGACTCGTACAAGTGAAATTGTAAAAAAAATCACTGCAGAAGTCTGTTGGCATCGGGATCTAAAGACTGAGTCATGTCGTCAAGTATCATATTTTCATCTCGGACCTGCCTTCTTCGGACTATTTTCCAAGTGAACTGACTTGAAATTATTGCCACTGTGCCATTTCATAAAAGCGTACTGAATGTGAGCCATATCTTATTATTTTGTGTAGAAACAGAAAAAAAGTCAAACAATCTCTTCGATTCAGACGTTTTAAAATGATCAGCTGTACATGTTCTCGCGTTGCGCCCATTGCTAGGCGAGATTAGAGAATCAAGGTACTTGAAGTACTGTGCGTATGTGGACATTAAAATTATGAGGACATTTAAAGCGAGAAAATGAAAAGATAAACACTTTAAAAGGGACCACCTCAAATGCTAACAAACACTCCTTCAAATCAGGACACAGCAGGAGCAATTTGGAGTTATTGTCCTTTGTTATTTTATTCATGCATTTAATGTCAGTTAATGATACTCTCATTCCATTTTTCTCTTTAAGCAGTGAGCTTTCATTCGGCGAGCATTTATCGGTTCTACCTATATTTCTTGTTTTATTTCATTAAAACAAAACCTTGGCGATTACACATGAAAGCAATTATATATAATGAAGTAATTAATTGCAACCTTCATTTGTTGTATACACACTAGCGGATCCATACATGTATGTCCATGTTACTGTAGATAAAATATCAAACAATTTCGTTGCACGCACGCCCGCAGTATTTTTTTTTTTATCGCTCGCTTCGCTCGCTCGATGCATAATGGCTAATGAGTGATTTAATTAACACATTGTTAAATCCTTTTTTTCTGAAAACGAACTTTTTTATTCATACATGTATGTCCATGTTACTGTAGATAATATATCAAACAATTTCGATGCACGCCCTCAGTATAAAAAAATTTCTCGCTCGCTCGACGCATAATGGCTAATGAGTGGTTTAATTAACACATTGTTAAATCCTTATATTTGAAAACGGATTTTTTTTTATTCATACATGTATGTCCATGTTATTGTAGATAAAATATCAAACAATTTCGTTGCACGCCCTCAGTATAAAAAAAATTCTCGCTCGCCTCACTCGCTAGATGCATAATGGCTAATGAGTGGTTTAATTAACACATTGTTAACACCTTTTATTTGAAAACGGACTTTTTTTATTCATACGTGTATGTCCATGTTACTGTAGATAAAATATCAAACAATTTAGATGCACGCCTTCAGTATATATTTTTTTTCTCGCTCGCTCGACGCATAATGGCTAATGAGTGGTTGAATTAACACATTGTTAATTCTTTTTATTTGAAAATGGACTTTTTTACCCTATCAATGCACTAACGCAAACGTTTTATGAGGCTAGAGACGGACCCGAAAATTGACCAAAATATTACGCCCCCCCCTAAGCTGAAATCCTGGATCCCCCCCTGATACAAGTCATTTCTTAACAGATCACGGTCACCATTATTTGAAGGTGATAAGCCCCACCATTGTAGTGTAAGCATTATCTCTAAACAATAGTTACCATTTCCAATAACATGGTATTCGTGTAGGTTAGACCATGTTTCTGTATGGTCAACACTGTTCTGATACTGACATCAGTCAAGAGCATGGTCTTCGTGTAGGTAAGATCCCGTTTCTGTACGGTCAACAGTGTTTTGATTCAACTGCAAGTTTTAATCTTTGATTACATAGAAAACTTTCGGCGACTACTCCTCAAAGGCATCAAAGACTTCTCGGATTTTCCTAAATCTTCAGTGCTCGAAAAGTAGGATAGCCCGACACCCGGGGCGCTTCGAAATCCATTCCGGGCCTGTCTCATTTTGCAGACAAGGAGCCCGTCGGGCCTGTCTACAAAAAAATCCCCAAGATCTATTTTACTTGATCTCAAGATCCTCAATACTCCCATGTGTATTGTGAACTGTGAAAACACTTGCAATAAAGTAATTAAAATGTGTGTGAAGTATGAATATTTTGCCTGGCTTCGTGTCGGAATTTGTCACAAATATTGACATAAAATTACGTTATCCTGCTATTAGGGTTGTGTTGTCTTTCCTCTTTGATAAGAAATACCATTTTTGGCATTCAAAACACATTAATGCATGAAAAAAGTTCCTAATTGATAGTATTTCGATTGAATGTTTGTGAAATTTTCGGGCCGTAAAAGTGCGGAGTCATAGTAGTTCAGATGGTACATAATTTCGGATATTTGTTTTTTTTAATTTTTTAATTGTTTTTAACATAATCGAATAAGAAAAACATTCTATTCACTATTTAATCCATCATTCTTTCTTTTATCAATGTGTAAGGTGTAAGGAGTTCCTGGAATCCTATTTTTAAATGAATTCTAGTCTAGGCTCCTAATTCTTTAACTTTGCATGACAAAATGAAAAATATAGCTAGAGGAGGCCCTGATAGTCTAATAAAACCTGATTAAAAATTTGGCTCCAAGTTCGGCTCCAGTTTTACTAAGTCGGCTCTGATTATTATCGTTTGGCAAAAGTGCTAGTACACTTCTTTGCATCGGTTATAAATTACTATGTAATATTCTATTCTAACGTATTTGAAACTTAGTGATAAATAAGTCCGCTGACTAGGGAGCATAAAGCGGTAGCAAAAAGAAAAATATAGTCAGAGGAGGTTCTGAGTTTGATTAATACATACGTAACAAATGTGTGCTATAAAAGTGAATAAAGACACATTTCCACTAAGAAAAAATTGGACTTTTCCATTTTAAATCAGGGCCTGTCCATTTTCAGAAGCAAGAAGCCCTGGGCCTGTCTCTTAAACTAATTTTCTGTGAGCACTGATCTTAACAAGAACATGCATGGTGTCTTTTTGTCTCTCTCTCTTTCAATTGTTTTTGAAAGGTGTTCTCTCTCTCTCTCTCTCTCTCTCTCTCCCTCTCTCTCTCTCTCTCTGATACTTAAAAATAATAAAATTAATGTAATGCCCATGATCTTCATATTGAGCTTTACTGATATTTTATTTCTTATTAATTTGCTACAAGAAATTCAAATAATGGCCAGTCATTTTTATTTTAATGGTCACGCTAAAAAAGTTTAAACAATTAATGGTCATCATATTATAATGGCAATTAAAAATAAATTACAGTAACTGATAATGGCCATTATTATTACAATTAATGGGCATTATTTCAATTGAAACGTAAACTAATGGGGCATTACTTTGTTATTGTCTCAAAGTTAATACCACAAGTTGTAAATATCTTTTTTAATGGGATAAATAATGGTTCAGTTACTTATTAATGACCAATAATTTAATATTAATGACCATTATTTCTTTATTAATGGTACAGAACAGCATTGCTATTAAATATTCAAAACAAGAATTAATGGCTATATTTCATGGGTTTGGTGATTTTAATGGCATTTTCATGGCATTTTAATGGTTTTGATTTGCAGTAGTGCTAGCTATCAAAAAACCTATCAGTAGAGCCTCTTGTTAAAATTTTTGCATAAAAAGTTTAAGGGTCGGCCCCTTAAAATAGGGTCGATCGGGTAACCTGAACCACATATATTTTTTTATGCAGCCTAAGTGTGGGCCTGCAGTGCCTATAAGCAGCTATGCCACTGTTTGTGATATTGTCTGCCAGTTCTAAGGACTTAGTGTCCATGTCTCCACTATGTACTGATGGAACTAATTTATGAAAGCTGCAGTTATTATGAATGTGTATTGATGGAGCCATCCTTAAAAAATGATTAGTTTGCTGTGCTCCAACCTCAAAAGTTTAAAGTTGATAGGTAGGGCTTTTTTTCTTTTTTTTTTATTACCGAGTTCTCTGATCATCTGCGAAAGCGTTTTACAAAACACGAAAACAAAGTTTTCAGTTATGATTGATTTATAATAATAAAAACAATATATCTACCTGATGTTGGTGCGATTTGTGTTGCAATCCTAAAAAATGTAAAAAAAAAAGAAAAGAAAAGACCCCTATAGGCTATATAGCATTGTACTACATAAGTTTATTTTGGTGTGCGGCACGAGACCGCAGTATAAACTGCAGATACCAGAAAAATGATGCTATGAATAGTACATAATTATATTAATGATTGTAGATGTTTTTATTTTGGTGTGTTGCAGCAGCAGTATTACCTCCAAGTCCTGGGGACAGCGACAGTGGTGTGTACAGTGACCTGGAATCAAACTCGGAAGATGAACGACGATTACAAGGTAACTACATACATACATACATGACTTAAAACTGCAGCCTAGCAAGATTGAATGCCATTTCAGAATATGTAAGTGAGAAAGTGTCGATTATTACGGATGATGGAAGGTGTACAGTACTGGTTCTACCCAGGAAAAGTGGGTGGTCTGCCTTCACCACAAAACATTGAATGTCATATATAACATTACGTGTTGAAACTGACGTAAAACACCATACAAACAAAAAACAAACGCTATATGACAATAAAATAAGAAAATAAATTGTTCTGTCTATATAGAGAGGCCAAAGATGTTTACTCAAAGCCTGGTCTTTTAGGAAAATCATGACTTGTATATAAACCTGCTGCTTTTAAAATTATACAACTAATTTGGGATCTAAAAACTTCAATGAAATATCTAAATGCTTCCATAAAAGAGCTAAACTCGTAATAAAATATCTAAATCTCCCATGAAAAATATAAACATATAAATATCTACATGCTTCCATGAAATATCTAAACACTTAATAAAATATCTACATACTTCCTTGAAAGATCTTAACACTTGATAAAATATCTACATGCTTCCTTGAAAGATCTAAACACTTAATGAAAGGTCTAAATGCTTCCATGAAAGATCTAAACACAATAAAATATCTATATGCTTCCTTTAAAGATCTAAACACAATAAAATATCTACATGCTTCCTTGAAAGATCTAAACACAATAAAATATCTACATGCTTCCTTGAAAGATCTAAACACTTAATAAAATATCTACGTGCTTCCTTGAAAGATCTTAACACAATAAAATATCTACATGCTTCCTTGAAAGATCTAAACACAAAATATCTACATGCTTCCTTGAAAGATCTAAACACAATAAAATATCTACATGATTCCTTGAAAGATTTAAACACTTGATGAAAGATCTAAATGCTTCCAATAAATATCTAAACACAATATCTAAATTCTTCCATGAAAATAAAAACCTGTAATTAAGAGTTTGCGTAAGGTGGGCTGGACAGTCCCTTATCAGTGACATATCTTTCATTACAGTATGGCAATTATTAATCAACTGTTTTTTAGCTCTACTGATCAGAGATCAGCAGAGCTTATGCCGTGGTGCAGAGTCCGTCCGTCCGTCCGTCTGTCTGTCCCTCAACTTTTTTTTTGTAGCGAGTACTCCTCTGAAACTACTGAATGGATTGTCATGAAACTATACAGAAATATTGCCCATGAAGTCTAGTTGATCTTAGCAAAAATTCATGTTGATGTGAAATCCATGATGGCGGCCAAATCTAAAAATAGATTTTTAAAAAACAACTTTGTAGCGACTACTTTTTGAAAACTCTAAGTGATATTGATATTGGACTTTTTCTAAAATTATCAGCATGACATGATGTTGGACCTTGTCGAAAATCGTTTAGATTCAACATTAAACATGGCTGCCAGTGGCCATCTTTAGTTATTTAGTAAAAACTTGTAGCGCCTACTCCTCTGAAACTTTTCGACGGATTTCCATGAAACTTCACAGGAATGTTGCTCTTGATGGCTAAATGATCCAAGCAACATTTCAAGTTGGTCGGAAATTCAAGATGGCCGCCACAGCTAAAAATAGATTTTCTAAAAATAGATTTTCCAAAAAGTTTGTAGCGAGTACTTCTTGAAAACTATAAGAGATTTTGATATGGGACTTTTTCTAAAATGATCACTATGGAATGATGTTGATCCTTGTTGAAAATGATTTTGATGCGACGTTAAACAGGGCTGCCAGCGGCAATCTTTGTTTACATAAAGTTATATAATGAAAACTTGTAGAGACTACTCCTCTGAAACTACTTGACGGATTTTCATGAAACTTCACAGGAATGTTGCTCTTGATGTTTAATTGATCCAAGCAAAATTTCAGGTCGGCCGGAAATTCAAGATGGCCGCCACTGCTAAAAATATTTTTTCAAAAAACAAGTTTTTAGCGACTACTTTTTGAAAACTATAAGTGATATTGATATGGGACTTTTCCTGAAATGATCAGCATGTCATGCTGTTGGTCCTTGTCGAAAATCATTTTGATTCGATGTTAAACATGGCTGTCAGCGGCCATCTTTGTTTACATAGTTATCTAATAAAAACTTGTAGCGACTACTTCTCTGTAACTACTCTACGGATTTTCATGGAACTTCACAGGAATGTTGCTCTTGATGTCTTATTGATTCTAGGAAAATTTCAGGTCGGCCGGAAATTCAAGATGGCCACTATGGCTAAAAATAGATTTTCAAAAAACAAGTTTGTAGCGACTACTTTTTGAAATCTATAAGTGATATTGATATGGGACTTTTTCTAAAATGATCAATATGACATGATTTTGATCTTTGTCAAAAAAATATTTTGATTTGACGTTAAACATGGCCACCAGCGGCCACCTTGTTTACATAGAGTTATATAATGAAAACTTGTAGCGACTACTCCTATTAAACTACTTGACGGATTTTCATGGAACTTCACAGGAATGCTGATCTAGCTATCAAAAACATATCAGTAGAGCTTCAAGGTCATTGACCTCTTGTTTAAATAAAGTTTACACAATTTGACATCATGCTAACAATAATGTTTTTGTTTTTAGCTCTACTGGCCGAAGGCCAGCAGAGCTTATGGGATGCCGACTTGTCCGTCGTCCGTCTGTCCATCGTCCGTTGTTAACTTTTGTCTCGTTAAGACGATAGGGCCTTCATTTTTCATCCAATTTTTACCAAACTTTAAGAGGTTGTTAATATCAATGAAAGCTCAGATGATTTTCGAAAACCAGCCAGATTGGCCAAGTATTAGCGGAGTTATGGCCCTTGATTTAGTTAAAAATGCTATATTGCTATATTTTGCTTCGTTAAGACAATAGGGCCTTCATTTTTCAACCTATCTTTACCAAACTTTACCACATTGTTAATATCAATGAAAGCTCGAACAATCTGAAAACCAGCCAGATCGGATAAGTAACACCAGAGTTATGGTCCTTGATTTAGTTAAAATGCTATATTGCTATATTTTGCCTCTTTAAGATGATAGGGCCTTCGTTTTTCATCCTATCTTTAGCAAACTTTACCACGTTGTTAATATCAATGAAAGCTCGGACAAGTTCGAAAACCAGCTATATCGGACTAGTAACAGCGGAGTTATGGCCCTTGATTTAGTTGAAAATGCTATATTTTGCCTCGTTAAGAAACTAGGGGCTTTATTGTTCATCTGATCTTTACCAAACTTTATCAGATTGTTAATATCAATGAAAGCCCAGACAAGTTCGAAAACCAAACATATCGGACCAGTAACAGCTTAGTTATGGCCCTTGATTTAGTTCAAAACGCTATATTTTGCCTCGTTAAGACGAGAGGGCCTTCATTTTTCATCCCATCGTTACCAAACTTTATCAGCTTGTTAATGTCATTGAAAGCTCGAACAAGTTTGAAATCCAGCCATTTCAAACAAGAAACAGCGGAGTTATGGCCCTTGATTTAGTTAAAAATGCTATATTTTGCCTCATTAAGACGCTAGGGGCTTCATTGTTCATCCCATCGTTACCAAACTTTATCAGCTTGTTAATGTCATTGAAAGCTCGAACAAGTTTGAAATGCCTCGTTAAGACGCTAGGGGCTTCATTGTTCATCCGATCTTTACCAAACTTTATCAGATTATTAATATTAATGAAAGCTCGGACAAGTTCGAAAACCAGCCATATCGGACTAGTAACAGTGGAGTTATGGGCCTTGATTCAGTTAAAAATGCTATATTTTGCCTCGTTAAGACGATAGGGGCTTCATTGTTCATCTGATCTTTACCAATCTTTATCGGATTGTTAATATCAATGAAAGCTCAGACAAGTTCGAAAACCAAACATATCGGACCAGTAACAGCTTAGTTATGGCCCTTGATTTAGTTCAAAACGCTATATTTTGCCTCGTTTAGAGGAGAGGGCCTTCATTTTTCATCCGATCGTTACCAAACTTTGTTGTTTTTTTAATTATTTTTAGCAGAGCTTATGCAGTGGTGCGGCGTTCGTCGTCCGTCTGTCCGTAAACTTTTATTTGTAGCGACAACTCCTCTGAAACTACTGGATGGATATTCATGAAACTTACAGAAATGTTGCCCATAAAGTCTAGTTGATCCTAGCAAAAAATTCATGTTGATGTGAAATTCAAGATGGCCGTCAAAGCTAAAAATAGTTTTAAAATACAAGTTTGTAGCGACTACTTCTTGAAAAGTATAAGTGATATTGATATGGGACTTTTTCTAAAATGATCAGCATGACATGATGTTGATCCTTGTCAAAAATCGTTTTGATTCAACGTTAAACATGGCTGCCAGCGGCCATCTTTGTTTACATAGAGTTATATAGTAAAAACTTGTAGCGACTACTCCTCTGAAACTACTTGACGGATTGTCATGAAACTTTACAGGAATGTTGCTCTTGATATCTAATTGATCCTAGAAAAATTTCAGGTCGACCGGAAATTCAAGATGGCCGTCAAAGCTAAAAATAGATTTTTAAAAAATAAGTTTGTAGCGACTACTTCTTGAAAACTATAAGTGATATTGATATGGGACTTCTTCTAAAATGATCAGCATGACATGATGTAGATCCTTGTGGAAAATTATTTTGATTTGGCGTTAAACATGGCTGCCAGTGGCCATCTTTGGTTACATAGAGTTATATAGTAAAAACTTGTAGCGACTACTCCTCTGAAACTACTTGACGGATGTTCATGAAACTTCACAGGAATGTTGCTCTTGAGGTCTAGTTGATCCTAGAAAAATTTCAGGTCGGCCAGAAATTCAGGATGGCCGCCACAGCTAAAAATAGATTTAAAATAAATAAGTTTGTAGCGACTACTTCTTCAAAACAATAAGAGATATTGATATGGGACTTTTTCTTAAATGATCAGTATGATATGATGTTGGTCCTTGTCGAAAATCGTTTTGATTTGACGTTAAACATGGCTGCCAGCGGCCATCTTTGTTTACATAGAGTTATATAATGAAAACTTGTAGCGACTTCTCCTCTGAAACGTCTCGACGGATTTTCATGAAACTTCACAGGAATGTTGCTCTTAATGTCTTATTGATCCTAGCAAAATTTCAGGTCGGCGGGAAATTCAAGATGGCCGCCGCGGTTAAAATTAGATTTTCAAAAAACAAGTCTGTAGCGACTACTTCCTGAAATCAAAATCAATCAGTAGAGCTTCAAGGTCATTGACCTCTTGTTTTAATTAATTTTTAGCTCTACTGATCAGAGATCAGCAGAGCTTATGCCGTGGTGCGGCGTCCGTCGTCCGTCTGTCGGTCCGTAAACTTTTTTTTGTAGCGACTTCTCCTCTGAAACTACTGAATGGATTTTCATGAAACTTTACAGAAATGTTGCCCATGAAGTCTAGTTGATCCAAGCAAAAATTCATGTTGATGTGAAATCCAAGATGGCCGCCAGATCTAAAAATAGGTTTTTAAAAAACAAGATTGTAGCGACTTCTTCATGAAAACTATAAGTGATATTGATATGGGACTTTTTCTAAAATGATCAGCATGACATGATGTTGGTCCTTGTCGAAAATCGTTTTGATTCGACGTTAAACATGGCTGCCAGCGGCCATCTTTGTTTACATAGTGTTATATAATGAAAACTTGTAGCAACTACTCCTCTGAAACTACTTGACGGATTTTCATGAAACTTCACAGGAATGTTGCTCTTGATGTCTAATTGATCCTAGCAAAATTTCAGGTCGGCCGGAAATTCAAGATGGCTGCCATGGCTAAAAATAGATTTTCAAAATACAAGTTTGTAGCGACTACTTCTTGAAAACTATAAGTGATATTGATATGGGACTTTTTCTAAAATGATCAGCATGACATGATGTTGGTCCTTGTCAAAAATCGTTTTTGATTCAATGTTAAACATGGCTGCCAGAGGCCATCTTTGTTTACATACAGTTATATAGTAAAAACTTGTAGCGACTACTCCTTTGAAACTACTTGACAGATTTTCATGAAACTTCACAGGAATGTTGCTCTTGATGTCTAATTGATCGTAGCAAAATTTCAGGTCGCTCGGAAATTCAAGATGGCTGCCATGGCTAAAAATAGATTTTCAAAATACAAGTTTGTAGCGACTACTACTTGAAAACTATCAGTGATATTGATATTGGCCTTTTTGTAAAATGATCAGCATGACATGATGGTTATAAGAGTCAAACATTATTTTGATTCGACGTTAAACATGGCTGCCAGTGGCCATCTTTGTTTACATACAGTTATATGATGAAAACTTGTAGCGACTACTCCTCTGAAACTACTTGACGGATTTTCATGAAACTTCACAGGAATGTTGCTCTTGATGTCTAATTGATCGTAGCAAAATTTCAGGTCGCTCGGAAATTTAAGATGGCTGCCATGGCTAAAAATAGATTTTCAAAATACAAGTTTGTAGCGACTACTACTTGTAAACTATAAGTGATATTGATATTGGCCTTTTCGAAAAAATGATCAGCATGACATGGTGTTGGTCCTTGTCAAAAATTGTTTTGAATCAACGTTAAACATGGCTGCCAGCAGCCATCTTTTTTTACATAGAGTTATATAGTAAAAACTTGTAGCGACTAATCCTTTGAAACTACTTGGCAGATTTTCATGAAACTTTACAGGAATGTTGCTCTTAATGTTTAATTGATCCTAGCAAAATTTCAGGTCGGCCAGAAATTCTAGATGGCCGCCACGGCTAAAATAAGATTTTTTAAAAAAGAAGTTTGTAGCGACTACGTCTTGAAAACTATAAGTGATATTGATATGGGACTTTTTGTAAATGATCAGCATGACATGATGGTTATCAGAGTCAAACATTATTTTGATTCGACTTTAAACATGGCTGTCAGTGGCCATCTTTGTTTACATAGAGTTATATAATGAAAACTTGTAGCGACTATTCCTGTGAAACTACTTGACGGATTTTTATGAAACTTCACAGGAATGTTGCTCTTGATGTCTAATTGATCCTAGCAAAATTTCAGGTCGGCCGGAAATTCAAGATGGCCGCCACGGCTAAAAATAATTTTTCAAAAAACAAAAGACCTCTTGTTTTTAATTCTTTCATTTTTTATTTTTTTAATTTTTTATTTTTTGTTAACGCCGTGTGTTGGATTTGACGAAACTTAGCAGGAAGCATTGCTATGATTTCTAGTTGTTGCGTTTTTTTCCGGTTCGTTGATTTTTTATGGAATTACGGCCCCTTGACATTTTTAGCTCGACTGATCAGAGATCAGCAGAGCTTATGCCGTGGTGCGGCGTCCGTCGTCCGTCCATCTGTCCGTCTGTCCGTAAACTTTTATTTGTAGCGACAACTCCTCTGAAACTACTGGATGGATATTCATGAAACTTTACAGAAATGTTACCCATAAAGTCTAATTGATCCTAGAAAAATTTGTGTTGATTTGAAATCCAAGATGGCCGCCAAAGCTAAAAATAGAGTTTTAAAATACAAGTTTGTAGCGACTACTACTTGAAAACTATAAGTGATATTGATATGGGACTTTATCTTAAATGATCAGCATGACATGGTGTTGATCCTTGTCAAAAATAGTTTTGATTCAACGTTAAACATGGTTGCCAGCGGCCATCTTTGTTTACATAGAGTTATATAGTAAAAACTTGTAGCGACTACTCCTCTGAAACTACTTGGCGGAGTGTCATGAAACTTTACAGGAATGTTGCTCTTGATGTCTTATTGATCCTAGAAAAAGTTCAGGTCGGCCAGAAATTCAAGATGGCCGTCACAGCTATAAATAGATTTTTAAAAAATAAGTTTGTAGCGACTACTTCTTGAAAACTATAAGTGATATTGATATGGGACCTTTTCTAAAATGATCAGCATGACATGATGTTGATCCTTGTGGAAAATTATTTTGATTCGACGTTAAACATGGCTGCCAGTGGCCATCTTTGGTTACAAAGAGTTATATAGTAAAAACTTGTAGCGACTTCTCCTCTGAAACTACTTGACGGATGTTCATGAAACTTCACAGGAATGTTGCTCTTGATGTCTAGTTGATCCTAGAAAAATTTCAGGTCGGCTGGAAATTCAAGATGGCCGCCACAGCTAAAAATAGATTTAAAATAAATAAGTTTGTAGCGACTACTTCAAAACAATAAGAGATATTGATATGGGACTTTTTCTAAAATGATCAGTATGACATGATGTTGGTCCTTGTCGAAAATCGTTTTGATTTGACATTTAACATGGCTGCCAGTGGCCATCTTTGTTTACATAGAGTTATATTATGAAAACTTGTAGCGACTACTCCTCTGAAACTACTTGACGGATTTTCATGAAACTTCACAGGAATGTTGCTCTTAATGTCTAATTGATCCTAGCAAAATTTCAGGTCGGCCGGAAATTCAAGATGGCCGCCACGGTTAAAAATAGATTTTCAAAAAACAAGTCTTTAGCGACTACTTCCTGAAATCAAAATCAATCAGTAGAGCTTCAAGGTCATTGACCTCTTGTTTTAATTAATTTCTTTTCTTTTTTTTTACATTTTTAGCTCTACTGATCAGAGATCAGCAGAGCTTATGCCGTGGTGCGGCGTCCGTCGTCCGTCTGTCCGTAAACTTTTTTTTGTAGCGACTACTCCCCTGAAACTACGGAATGGATTTTCATGAAACTGTACAGAAATGTTGCCCATGAAGTCTAGTTGATCCTAGCAAAAATTCATGTTGATGTGAAATCCAAGATGGCCGCCAGATCAAAAAATAGATTTTTAAAAAACAAGTTTGTAGCGACTACTTCTTGAAAACTATAAGTTATATTGATGTGGGACTTTTTCTAAAATGATCAGCATGACATGATGTTGGTCATTGTCGAAAATCGTTTTGATTAGACGTTAAACATGGCTGCCAGCGGCCATCTTTGTTTACATAGAGTTATATAATGAAAACTTGTAGCGACTACTCCTCTGAAACTACTTGACGGATTTTCATGAAACTTCACAGGAATGTTGCTCTTAATGTCTTATTGATCCTAGCAAAATTTCATGTCGGCCAGAAATTCAAGATGGCCGCCCTGGCTAAAAATAAATTTTCAAAATACAAGTTGCCACAGCTAGAAATAGATTTTTAGCTCAACTATTCGAAGAATAAGAGAGCTTATGTAATCACCCCGGCGTCGGCGTCTGCGTCCCACATCAAGATTTGCGTGTAAGCTGTGTTTACAAGTCTATATCTCTTACATTTCTTATCCTACCACAACCAAATTTGTTCATGGGCTTCCTTATAGCATTATCTTAAGGGCTGCATAAGCAATTTTGGTTCCTGTAACCCATGGGCTCACATGGAACCCAAATTATGATAGCCTATAAAATGTGCCCCATTTCACATCAAATTTTGCGTGTAAGCTGTGTTTACAAGTCTATATCTCTTACAATTCTTACCCTAGCACAACCAAATTTGGCCATTAGCGTCCTTATAGCATTATCGTAAGGGCTGCTTAAGTAATTTTGGTTCCTGTAACCCCTGGGCTCCCATGGAACCCAAATTCTGATAGCCCTTAAAATAT
This sequence comes from Cyrtodaria siliqua, assembly GCA_037043455.1. Taxonomy (NCBI): domain Eukaryota; kingdom Metazoa; phylum Mollusca; class Bivalvia; order Adapedonta; family Hiatellidae; genus Cyrtodaria; species Cyrtodaria siliqua. The sequence goes on from JAWPHD010001303.1 coordinate 213,106, forward strand.
GTCTGTTTCACATCAAATTTTGCGTTACATTTTTTGTCCTAGCTGAACTTAATTTTGGAATTGGTTTCCTTTTAGTATGTTGTAAAGGGTTGGATAAGTAATTTTGTCTTCTGCAAATTCTGGGCTCCCATGGAACCCAAATTGTGATGGCCCATAAAATGTGCAATAAAGGCAGATCTAGGTTTGCATGTAAGCATGTATATATATATAATTTTGGTTTGGGATTTGTTATAGCATTGTGCATCTTATTACTTCGCCCATATTGGGGCATGGGCTCCCTTCTCTCACCCCCCGCCCCATACCCCCGCCCCCATTCCCCTCCACACTTTTTTTTTTTTTTTTTTTTTTTTTTACATATTTCTGTGTTGTTTTAGTCAATTCTTACACTTATATGTTGCAACCCTCCGCACCCCCACCACGAAACCTCCCGCCTCTCACCCCATCACCCATCCCGCCCCAGACTTGATTTTTTTTTTTTTTTTTACATATTTTTGTGTTGCTTTTGTCAATTCTTACACAAATATGTTGCAACCCTCCCCCCACCTCCACGCCTCTCACCCCATCACCCCCGCCCCACCCCCCATCCCACGCCCACCCCGCCCCAGACTTGAAACATTTTTTTTTTTTTTTACATATTTCTGTGTTGCTTTTGTCAGTTCTATAGATGTTGCAACCCTCCCCGCCCCCCCCCCCCCCCCCCCCCCCCCCCCCCCCCCCTTCCCGCCTCTCACGCCCCCCCCCCCACCCCCCCACCCCACTTGAAATTATTATAATTATTTTTTTTACATATTTCTGTGTTGCTTTTGTCAATTCTTACACATATATGTTGCAACCTCCCTCCCTCCCCCCCACCCCTCTCACCCCATCACCCCCCCCCCCCCCCCCCCCACCCCGCCCCACATTTCGAACTTTTTTTTTTCTTCTTTTTTTTCCATATTTGTTTGTTTTTTTAGTCAACTCTTACACACATATGATGTCCCCTCCGCCCCCCGCCCCCTTCCCTCCACCCCAACCCACTCCCGCACCCCCCCACCCAACCCCCACTTGAAAATCTAATTATTTTTTTTACAGATGTCTGTGTTGTTTTAGTCCTTTCTTACACATATATGTTGCAACCATCCTCCCCCCGCCCCCCCCCCCCCCCCCCCCCCCCACCCCACCACCTCTCACCCAACCCACCCACACTTGTTTTTTTGTTTTGTTTTTTTTACATATTTCTTTGTTGTTTTAGTCAATTCTTACACATATATGTTGCCCCCTCCCCCCACCCCCAACCCACTCCCTCCTCTCCCCCCGCTCTCCCCCACACCCCACACCCACTTGAAACTTGTTTTAACCCCGACCCAGACTTGAAACTTTTTTTTTGTTTTTTTTACATATTTCTGTGAGCTTTTGTCAATTCTTACACTTATATGTTGCAACCGTCCCCCACCCCACCCCCCTCCCCGCCTCTCACCCACCACGCCCCACACTTGAAGCATTTTTATTTTTTATTTTTTTCAAAAATATTTCTGTGTTGTTTTAATCAATTCTTACACATATATGTTGCAACCCTCCCTGCCCCCACCACCCCACCCCACTCCCCCACGCCTCACACTTGAATTTTTTTATTTGTTGTTTTAGTAAATTTTTACACATATATGTTGCCCCATCCACCCCTCCCAACCCAACCCACTCCTGCCTCTCACCCTCACCCCTGCTCCACACACCCCCACCCCACCCCACCCCACCCCCACTTGAAACTATTATATTTTTTTTTTACATATTTCTGTGTTGCTTTTGTCAATTCTTACACATATATGTTGCAACCGCCCCCACCCCTCCCACCCCATATTTCTTTGTTGTTTTAGTCAATTCTTACACATATACGTTGCACCCTCACTCCCGTCTCCCCCCACTCGCTCCCCCCACCCCACCCGCACTTGAAAATATATATTTATTTTTTTTACATATTTCTGTGTTGCTTTTGTCAATTCTTACACATATATGTTGCACCCCCCACCCACTTGATTTTTTTTTGATTTTTTTTTATATATTTCTTTGTTGTTTTAGTAAATTCTTACACATGTTGCCCTCCCCACCCCATGCCTCTACCCCATCCCCACTCAAACTCGATTTTTTATTTTTCTTCATATTTTTGTGTTGTTTTGGTGAATGATTACATAGCTTCTTACACATATATGTTGCCCTCACCACCCCACTTCTCCCACCATCCACCCCCGCCTCTCTCCAACCCCCACCCCCACCCCGCACCCCACTCAAAACTCAATTTTTTTTTATTTTTTTTTTTTTTCATATTTCTGTGTAGTTTTGGTCAGTTCTTACACATAGTTATGTTTTGCTCCCAACCCCACCCCACATTGTTGTAGCCTTGTTTTTTGATGGTATATACTAGCTATAAATTTATTATTCTCCGAAATATCGAATAGTCGAGCTGCGCTGTTCTCCGACAGCTCTTGTTAAAAAATAAGTTTGTAGAGACTACTTTTTGAAAACTATCAGTGATATTGATATGGGACTTTTTCTAAAATGATCAGCATGACATGAAGGTTATCCGAGTTAAACATTATTTTGATTCGACTTTAAACATGGCTGCCAGTAGCCGTCTTTGTTTACATAGAGTTATATAATGACAACTTGTAGCAATTATTCCTCTGAAACTACTTGACGGATTTTCATTAAACTTCACACGAATGTTGCTCTTGATGTCTAATGGATCCTAGCGAAATTTCAGGTCGGCCGGAAATTCAAGATGGCCACCATAGCTAAAAATAGATTTTCAAAATACGAGTTTGTAGCGACTACTTCTTGAAAACTATAAGTGATGTTGATATGGGACTTTTCTAAAATGATCAGCATGACATGATGTTGGTCCTTGTCAAAAATCGTTTTGATTCGATGTTTAACATGGCTGTCAGCAGCCATCTTTGTTTACATAGAGTTATATAATGAAAACTTGTAGCGACTACTCCTCTGAAACTACTTGACGGATTTTCATGGAACTTCACAGGAATGTTGCTCTTGATGTCTTATTGATCCTAGCAAAATTTCAGGTCGGCCGGAAATTCAAGATGGCAGCCACGGCTAAAAATAAATTTTCAAAAAACAAGTTTGTAGCGACTACTTCCTGAATCAAAATCAATCAGTAGAGCTTCAAGGTCATTGACCTCTTGTTTAATTTTAATTTGTTTTTTTAATTGAATTTTTTTAATTTATTTTTTTTTATAATTTTTTTTTTAAATTTTGCTTTTAATTTTTATATTTTTTTTGAAATTTTTTTTTAATTTTTTTTTTTAGCTCTATGTTGGACCAGTCGGACCAGTAACAGAGGAGTTATGGCTCTTGATTTAGTTAAAAATGCTATATTTTGCCTTGTTAATACGATAGGGCCTTCATTTTTATCTGATCTTTACTGAACTTTAACAGATTCTTTAGTTCTGGCCCTTGATTTAGTTCAAAATCTGTTTTTTGCCCGAAACTTTCAAAAAAACGTAAATGACAGTCACTAACTTCATTGATGTTATAAGAGCCATGTTAGCCAGTAGAGCGTCCACAGGCCCTCTTGGGCCTCTTGTTTTAATAAACTTAAAACCCTGTTAAGAAAAAATAAGCCATGCAATGTTGACTGAGTTGATTTTTAGCTCTACTGATCAGAGATCAGCAGAGCTTATGCCGTGGTGCGGCGTCCGTTGTCCGTCCGTCCGTCCGTCCGTCCGTCCGTCTGTCCGTCTGTCTGTCCGTAAACTTTTATTTGTAGCGACTTCACAGCTGAAACTACTGGATGGATATTCATGAAACTTTACAGAAATGTTGCCCATAAAGTCTAGTTGATCCTAGCAAAAATTCATGTTGATGTGAAATCCAAGATGGCCGCCAAAGCTAAAAATAGAGTTTTAAAATACAAGTTTGTAGCGACTTCTTCTTGAAAACTATAAGTGATATTGATATGGGACTTTTTCTAAAATGATCAGCATGACATGATGTTGATCCTAGTCGAAAATCGTTTTGATTCAACGTTAAACATGGCTGCCAGCGGCCATCTTTGTTTACATAGAGTTATATAGTAAAAACTTGTAGCAACTACTTCTCTGAAACTACTTGGTGGATTGTCATGAAACTTTACAGGAATGTTGCTCTTGATGTCTAATTGATCCTAGAAAAATTTCAGGTCGGCCGGAAATTCAAGATGGCCGTCACAGCTAAAAATAGATTTTTAAAAAATAAGTTTGTAGCGACTACTTCTTGAAAACTATAAGTTATACTGATATGGGACTTTTTCTAAAATGATCAGCATTACATGATGTTGATCCTAGTCAAAAATCGTTTTGATTCAACGTTAAACATGGCTGCCAGCGGCCATCTTTGTTTACATAGAGTTATATAGTAAAAACTTGTAGCGACTACTCCTCTGAAACTACTTGGCGGATTGTCATGAAACTTTACAGGAATGTTGCTCTTGATGTCTAATTGATCCTATCAAAATTTCAGGTCGGCCGGAAATTCAAGATGGCCGTCACAGCTAAAAATAGATTTTTAAAAAATAAGTTTGTAGCGACTACTTCTTGAAAACTATAAGTGATATTGATATGGGACTTTTTCTAAAATGATCAGCATGACATGATGTAGATCCTTGTGGAAAATTATTTTGATTCAACGTTAAACATGGCTGCCAGTGGCCATCTTTGGTTACATAGAGTTATATAGTAAAAACTTGTAGCGACTACTCCTCTGAAACTACTTGACAGATGTTCATGAAACTTCACAGGAATGTTGCTCTTGATGTCTAGTTGATCCTAGAAAAATTTCAGGTCGGCCGGAAATTCAAGATGGCCGCCACAGCTAAAAATAGATTTAAAATAAATAAGTTTGTAGCGACTACTTCTTCAAAACAATAAGAGATATTGATATGGGACTTTTTCTAAAATGATCAGTATGACATGATGTTGGTCCTTGTCGAAAATCGTTTTGATTTGACCTTAAACATGGCTTCTTTGTTTACATAGAGTTATATAATGAAAACTTGTAGCGACTACTTCTTTGAAACTACCTGACGGATTTTCATGAAACTTCACAGGAATGTTGCTCTTAATGTCTTATTGATCTTAGCAAAATTTCAGGTCGGCCGGAAAATCAAGATGGCCGCCACAGTTAAAAATAGATTTTCAAAAAACAAGTCTGTAGCGACTACTTCCTGAAATCAAAATCAATCAGTAGAGCTTCAAGGTCATTGACCTCTTGTTGAATTGTAGAACAATGCAGAGGCCATCTGCACAATAGGCTGACTAAGCGCACAATAATAACAAAATATTTCATTTTTCAGACAAGAAAAAAAAGTTGAAAATGCAGGAGGAATATATGCACAGATCCATATTGCAGGAGGAATATAAGCACAGATCCATATGGCAGGAGGAATATATGCACAGATCCATATCTGAAGATCTAAACAGAAGTTTTGAATCAAGTTATTTTAATGAAGAGGCAAGGAGCATGGATGTAGAAGCATGCCAAAAAAGAGATGCATTAAATAGTTTTGTCAGTATTATGCTGAGGGACTATACTATGGTTATCATGGGTAGTATAGCTGAAGGTACCAGTTTGCATTTACCTAACTCAGATGTGGATATGCTTGTATATCAAGACTTCATCGAGGCAGACCCTGGAAAATGCAAGGACTCCAATTACCCATATGTTTGCATGGTAAAGAATAAAACAACCCCCATAGGCTATACTAAACTACAACTTTACCTTAATGGAGAGCCTGCAAAAAATAAACCATGGCTGAAAAGGTACTACAGTTCAGACAACACTTTAGCAGAAGACAACAATTATAACTGGTTTATCACAAACATAAGTACACAAACAGCAGAAGCACTAAAACATGGCCCAGCTCTTAGCCAAAAAGATGTTGTAGGATACAGACCTGTAGACTATGTACGTGCTTACGCGTGTAAAGATTTGCCAGAAGAAATAACTCTGTGGTTTCAACGTAAGCGCCCTTATGGATGGCCCTCCCCAGTGACTTGTGAACTTTTTAAAAAGATGGGATGTTTTGTTGTAGGAGTAGGACATTTAAAAAGCTCAGAGAAAGATTTAGAGTGGAGGCTATCCTTCTCATATCAGGAAAGACATCTCATGCTAAACTTAAACCCAACACAGTACAGATGTTACATACTTCTGAAGCTAATCAAAAAGTATTTTTTTAATGAAATTGGTGATTCAGACTTCATAAGTTCCTACCATTGCAAAACAGCACTGTTCTACACTATTGAGAACAATAGCCAAACAATTTGGAGACCAGATAATCTATCAGTTTGTTTAAAAAAATGTCTTCAGCAATTGTATAAATGGATAGTGGAGAAAAACTGTCCAAATTATTTCATTCCAGAGGAAAATATGTTTGAGACAAAACAGAGTGATGAACAACAAACTCAGAATGCAAAATTTGTCTTAGAGACTTTTTTCTCTTCATATTATGATATGTTAGCAGTGTTGATACAACTGCTTTATCGTTATCGTTGTTTCAATGTTAAAGATTGGGTAATGGAAAACAACGCGAGAGATATGAGATTTCATTTGACTGATATGACCAGATATGCGAGTGACATTAAGCCTTTATTTGCGACCAACATTAAAAAGGTTATCTTGTACCTAGAAGACTTGATGGAGCGTATGGAAATTATAAGTGAAGTTTTACAAAGAAAGGACCAAGTTACAACCTTCCAACCATTTACAGAGAACATCCTGCGGTTACTTATGGACAACCCGTTACTCGATGAGAGCAACATTGACATTCTGTGTTCCAATAAGAATATAATTTTAGAAATGTTTAATCATGTCAAACAGCACATACGTAGTAACATTGCTTGTTTGTTTCTGGCTAAGTTTCTTCAAGATACTGGTAATAAACTATGGAATTCGCTTGAAGGAATGAAATATGAAAAAGAAGCACTTAAAGTTGATGCTTGCCAGTATTATATGAAAAAGGCAAGTGTTTTTTTTATGAAAGGTCAATATTGCTTGTGCAGTGAAACCTTAACAAAATCCATGATTATGGCTCAGCCCATTCCACTGCTGTGCAGCTGTACTAATGGCAGAAAAATGATAAACAATTATCAAGATAATGTTTATGGAGAAGGGCTACAAAATGAATTGAAAACTATTCTGACCTCTGATATGAATGCAGAAGAGTTGCTATACAAAATTCCCACTTGTCTTAAATTTGACAGTTTGGAAATGAATATGGTTCCCATACCTCTTACTTTTGAGGGGTACCGGTCATTTGGAGTACCTGTAACCACTGTAGAGCTATTCTTTGGTGACAGCTGGTATGACAGGGTAGTGACTGATCCAAGTGTTTACTTGTGGTTTCTGCAGTACAAAAATTATGAATTGCTTAATGATGTTGGCGCAGGGAACCATGCTTTGCACAAGCTGAAAGATATCATATTAGACGGTTTACTGTGTGACACAGTAGTTCATCTCGAGACGGCACTAAATGCACTGGGGCACATTTACATCACCAAGGGGTGGTACAGACTGGCTTTACAATGCTTCAAGCAATCTTGGGTAATAAGGCCTTTGCATAATGCTGCTAAATGGCATGTAATGTTCATGCTATTTGCTGAAAAGTACATATGAGATGGCAGGAATTCGTGACTGGGTTAAATAACAAAAGGCTTTGCTTTGGACTGACATGTATAGTTGTTGGTTAACAATACAATATTATAATACGAAATAGATTCGTTTGTTTGAATGGTGTTTTACATCATTTTTAGCACATGTTAGGCCATATATGACATCAGTTTGTTTGTAGTAGATGCAGATCACCCAATGTTTCTTGGTTGGAACCAGTTGTGTATGCTGAACATGGCATTTTTTAATAATTGAAGGGCACATAACTCTGGTGTTCCTGGTCCGAAATAGCTGGTTTCGAACTTGACCGAGCTTTCATTGATATCAATATTCTGTTAAAGTTTGGTAAAGATCGGATGAAAAATGAAGGTCCTATCGTCTTAACGAGGCCAGTAGAGCTAGAAATGCGGTGGTCTGCCTCTACTACAAAACAAGAATGCCAGGATGGCCCTAGATCGCTCACCTGGTAATCATGGGCAACAAGTCTGGCATGAGTATTTTTATCACTCTTCGTCCGTCCGTCGTAGTCGTCAACTTTTGCTTCAACTTCTCAGAAACCGCTTGGCCAATTTTGACCAAACTTCACGTGGATGATCCGTAGGTAAATGCTTTTTAGATTTGTTAAAATTAGGTCAGCGCGACATCCAAGATGGCCGCCATTACCATATATGGTAGAAACCTTTAAAAATCTTCTCAAGAACCACTGGACAGATTTCAACAGTTTTTCTTTTATAATGATCGCCAACGCCTAGACTATTAAATTTGTTCAAATGAAGTTCCCGGGGTCAAAAATGACCTTGCCCTGGGTGGCCGATGTTTGTATATTGGGATTTTGCATGTTTTTCATAGACTTATATAGGAAAATACTTTTAAAAATCTTCTTCTCGGAAATCACAAGGCACAGAGCTTTTCATGTATTACATGTAGCATCAGCTTAAGGTCCTCTACTAAGTTTATTCAAATGGTAACCTTGGGGTCAAATTTGGGCCTGCCCCGGGGGTCACAGTTTTACATAGGCTTATATAGGCAAAAAAATAAAAAATCTTCTCTGAAACTACAAGAGCCAGAGGTTTAATATTTTGCATTTACTATAAGATTATAGTCCTTTACCAAGTTTGTTCAAGTTGTGACCCTGGGATCACATTTGGCCCCGCCCCAGGGATCACAGTTTTACATAGACTTGTATAGGGAAAAACTTAAAAAAATCTCTGCAACTGCAAGAGCCAGAGGTTAAATATTTTGAATTTGCTATAAGCTTATGATCCTCTACCAAGTTTGTTCAAATGGTGACCCTGGTGTCAAATTTGGCCCCGCCCCGGGGGTCACAGTTTTACATTGACTTATGAAGGAAAAAAATTAAATCATCTTCTCTGAAACTACAAGAGCCAGAGGTTTAATATTTTGCTTTACTAGAAGGTTATGGTCCTTTACCAAGTTTGTTCAAATGGTGACCATGGGTCACATTTGGCCCCGCCTCGGGAGACACGGTTTTAAATAGACTTGTATTGGGATTTTTTTTTAAAAAATCTTCTCTGAAACTGCAAGAGCCAAAGGTTTAATATTTTGCATTTGCTATAAGCTGATGGTCCTCCACCAAGTTTGTTTAAATGGTGACCCTGGGGTCAAATTTGGCCCTGCCCCAGGGTCACATGTTTTACATAGACTTGTTTACAGAAAAACTTAAAAATTCTCTGAAACCACAGCTCTCATATATTAGCTCGACTATTCGAAGAATAAGAGAGCTTATGTAATCACCCCGGCGTCGGCGTCCAGCATCAAGTTTTGCGTGTAAGCTGTGTTTACAAGTCTATATCTCTTACATTTCTTATCCTAGCACAACCAAATTTGGCCATGGGCTTCCTTATAGCATTATCTTAAGGGCTGCATGTGCAATTTTGGTTCCTGTAACCCATGGGTTCCCATGGAACCCAAATTATGATAGCAAATAAAATGTGTCCCATTTCACATCAAATTTTGCGTGTAAGCTGTGTTTACAAAGAAATATAAAAAGATCAGACAGGGAAAGTAGAATTCAAGGAGGACAGTCAACCACAAAACACAGAAACAAACATGCAAACAAACAAGAAGACAAAAGTAATAATAAAAGTAAACGACATCACAAACACAAAAGGGTTGACAATAGGGCTACCGCCTTCGAACGATCAGTAGCAAAGTAGGCCACTGGGGGTTTAAACCGCTTCTAGGGTGCACCAAACCTCACACTTACCCTACTATCATCCCATTAAAACAGGACAGTGTAAATAAAGAAATCCCCACCATGATCTAATCTCTAACCAACAAGGCAGCATCAATAGGCAATATAAGTAAAACACAAATATGCTCGTGTAAATATAATACAAAAAAACAATAGCCTAGAAAGCCAAGTCTATATCTCTGACAATTTTTACCCTAGCACAACCAAATTTTGCCATTAGCTTCCTTATAGCATTATCTTGAGGGCTGCTTAAGTAATTTTGGTTCCTGTAACCCCTGGGCTCCCATGGAACCAAAATCCTGATAGCTCTTAAAATCTGTCTTTCACATCAAATTTTGCGTGTAAGCGGTGTTTACAGTCTATATCTCTTACATTTATTATCCTAGCTCAACTAAATTTTGGAATTGGTTTCCTTATAGTATGTTATAAAGGGTTGGGTAAGTAATTTTGTCTTCTGCAAATTCTGGGCTCCCATGGAACCCAAATTGTGATGGCCCATAAAATGTGCAATAAAGGCAGATCTAGGTTTGCATGTAAGCATGTAAATATCTATAATGGTTTGGGATTTCTTATAGCATTATGCATCTTATTCATACTTCACCCATATTGGGCCATGGGCTCCCTCCTCCCCACCACCCCAGCTCCCACCCCTCTCCACACACCCTCCACATCTTTATTTTTAGCTCTACTGATCAGAGATCAGCAGAGCGGCGTCCGGCGCCCGTCTGTCCGTAAACCTTTATTTGTAGCGACAACTCCTCTGAAACTACTGGATGTATATTCATGAAACTTTACAGAAATGTTGCCCATAAAGTCTAGTTGATCCTAGCAAAAATTCATGTTGATGTGAAATCCAAGATGGCCGCCAAAGCTAAAAATAGAGTTTTAAAATTCAAGTTTGTAGCGACTACTTCTTGAAAACTATAAGTGATATTGATATGGGACTTTTTCTAAAATGATCAGCATGACATGATGTTGATCCTTGTGGAAAATTATTTTGATTCGACGTTAAACATGGCTGCCAGTGGCCATCTTTGGTTACATAGAGTTATATAGTAAAAACTTGTAGCGACTACTCCTCTGAAACTACTTGACGGATTTTCATGAAACTTCACAGGAATGTTGCTCTTAATGTCTTATTGATCCTAGCAAAATTTCAGGTCGGCCGGAAATTCAAGATGGCCGCCAAAGCTAAAAATAGAGTTTTAAAATACAAGTTTGTAGCGACTACTTCTTGAAAACTATAAGTGATATTGATATGGGACTTTTTCTAAAATGATCAGTATGACATGATGTTGGTCCTTGTTGAAAATCGTTTTGATTTGACGTTAAACATGGCTACCAGCAGCAATCTTTGTTTACATAGAGTTATATAATGAAAACTTGTAGCGACTACTCCTCTGAAACTACTTGACGGATTTTCATGAAACTTCACAGGAATGTTGCTCTTAATGTCTAATTGATCCTAGCAAAATTTCAGGTCGGCCGATAATTCAAGATGGCCGCCACGGTTAAAAATATATTTTCAAAAAACAAGTCTGTAGCGACTACTTCCTGAAATCAAAATCAATCAGTAGAGCTTCAAGGTCATTGACCTCTTGTTAAAAATAAGTTTGTAGCGACTACTTTTTGAAAACTATAAGTGATATTGCATGACATGATGGTTATCCGAGTCGAACATTATTTTGATTCGACGTTAAACATGGCTGCCAGTGGCCATCTTTGTTTACATAGAGTTATATAATGAAAACTTGTAGCGATTACTCCTCTGAAACTTCCTGACGGATTTTCATGAAACTTCACACGAATGTTGCTCTTGATGTCTTATTGATCCTAGCAAAATTTCAGGTTGGCCGGAAATTCAAGATGACCGCCATGGCTAAAAATAGATTTTCAAAATACAAGTTTGTAGCGACTACTTCTTCAAAACTATAAGTGATATTGATATGGCACTTTTTCTAAAATGATCAGCATGACATGATGTTGGTCCTTGTCAAAAATCGTTTTGATTTGACGTTAAACATGGCTGCCAGCGGCCATCTTTGTTTACATAGCGTTATATACTACAAACTTGTAGCGACTACTCCTCTGAAACTACTTTGTGGATTTCATAAAACTTTACAGGAATGTTGCTCTTAATGTGTAATTGATCCTAGTTAAATTTCAGATTGGCCAGAAAATCAAGATGGCCGCCACAGCTAAAAATAGATTTTTAAAAAATAAGTTTGTAGCGACTACTTCTTGAAAACTATAAGTGATATTGATATGGGACTTTTTCTAAAATGATCAGCATGAAATGATGTTCATCCGAGTCGAACATTATTTTGATTCAACGTTAAACATGGCTGCTAGTGGCCATCTTTGTTTACATACAGTTATATAATGCAAACTTGTAGCAATTACTCCTCTGAAACTACTTGACGGATTTTCATGAAACTTCACAGGAATGTTGCTCTTGATGTCTAATTGATCAGCAAAATTTCAGGTCGCCCGGAAATTCAAGATGGCTGCCATGGCTAAAAATAGATTTTCAAAATACAAGTTTGTAGCGACTACTACTTGAAGACTATAAGTGATATTGATATTGGACTTTTTGTGAAATGATCAGCATGACATGATGTTGGTCCTTGTCAAAAATTGTTTTGATTCAACGTTAAACATGGCTGCCAGCAGCCATCTTTGTTTACATAGAGTTATATAGTAAAAACTTGTAGGGACTAATCCTTTGAAACTACTTGGCAGATTTTCATGAAACTTTTACAGGAATGTTGCTCTTAATGTTTAATTGATCCTAGCAAAATGATGGTTATCAGAGTCAAACATTATTTTGATTCGACGTTAAACATGGCTGTCAGCGGCCATCTTTGTTTACATAGAGTTATATAATGAAAACTTGTAGCGACTATTCCTGTGAAACTACTTGACAGATTTTCATGAAACTTCACAGGAATGTTGCTCTTGATGTCTAATTGATCCTAGCAAAATTTCAGGTCGGCCGGAAATTCAAGATGGCCGCAACGGCTAAAAATAATTTTTCAAAAAACAAGTCTATAGCGACTACTTCCTGAAATCAAAATCAATCAGTAGAGCTTCAAGGTCATTGACCTCTTGTTTTATTTTTTAGCTCTACTGATCAGAGATCAGCAGAGCTTATGCCGTGGTGAGGCGTCCGGCGTCCGTCCGTCCCTCTGAGTTTACGGGAGCGCCTTGTGTGTCATTTTTTATGGGATGCCGAGTTGTCCGTCGTCCGTCCTTCGTCCGTCGTCCGTTGCGGCGTTAACTTTTGGCTCGTTAAGACGATAGGGCCTTCATTTTTAATCCGATCTTTACCAAACTTTAATAGGTTGTTAATATCAAAACAAGCCAGATTGGACAAGTAACAGTGGAGTTATGGCCCTTGATTTAGTTAAAAATGCTATATTTTGCCTCGTTAAGACGATAGGGCCTTCATTTTGCATCCTATCTTTACCAAACTTTACCACATTGTTAATATCAATGAAAGCTCGGACAAGTTCGAAAACCAGCCATATCGGACCAGTAACAGCAGAGTAATGGTCCTTGATTTAGTTAAAAATGCTATATTGTTATATTTTCCCTCGTTAAGACGATAGGGGCTTCATTGTTCATCTGCTCTTTACCAAACTTTACCACATTGTTAAAATCAATGAAAGCTCGGACAAGTTCGAAAACCAGCCATATCGGACTAGTAACAGCGGAGTTATGGCCCTTGATTTAGTTAAAAATGCTATATTTTGCATTGTTAAGACGATAGGGTCTTCATTTTTCATCCGATCTTTACCAAACATTACCAGATTGTTAATATCAATGAAAGCTTGGACAAGTTCGAAAACCAGCCAAATCAGATCGGACCAGCAACAGCGGAGTTATGGCCCTTGATTTAGTTAAAAATGCTATATTACGATAGGGCCTTCGTTTTTCCTCCGATCTTTACCAAACTTTACCAGATTGTTAATATAAATAAAAGCTCGGTCAAGTTAAAAAAAACAACCAGATCGGACCAGAACAGCAGAGTTATGGCCCTTGATTTAGTTAAATATGCTATATTTTGCCTCGTTAAGACGATAGGGGTTTCATTGTTCATCCGATCTTTACCAAATTTTATCAGATTGTTAATGTCGTTGAATGCTCGAACAAGTTTGAAAACCAGCCATATCGGACCAGTAACAGCGGAGTTATGGCCCTTGATTTAGTTAAAATATATTTTCCCTCGTTAAGACGATAGGGGCTTCATTGTTCATCTGCTCTTTACCAAACTTTATCAGATTGTTAATATCAATAAAAGTTCGGAGAAGTTCGAAAACCAGCCATATCGGACTAGTAACAGCGGAGTTATGGCCCTTGATTTAGTTAAAAAGGCTATATTTTGCCTCGTTAAGACGATAGGGTCTTCATTTTTCATCCGATCTTTACCAAACATTACCAGATTGTTAATATCAATGAAAGCTTGGACAAGTTCGAAAACTAGCCAAATCAGATCGGACCAGCAACAGCGGAGTTATGGCCCTTGATTTAGTTAAAAATGCTATATTACGATAGGGCCTTCGTTTTTCCTCCGATCTTTACCAAACTTTACCAGATTGTTACTATCAATGAAAGCTCCGACATATTTCAATACCAGCCAGATTGAATCATTTACACCGGAGTTATGGCCCTTGATTTTCTGAAATATGTTATATTTTGGCCTCATTAAGGAAAAAGGGCCTTCATTTGGCCAAATTTCAGTGAAACTTTTCAAGGATGATCAGTACCAAGCCTAGTTGTACATATCGTCGCCGTGTTCCGGTTGAATGATATTGGCGGAGTTATGTCCCTTTAAAGGTTTTAATACACAAACTGTCTGGACTAATTCTCCTGAACGTCTCCCCACATTTCAACCAAACTTTACAGGGATGATCAGCACCAAGCATAGTTGTGCATATCATCGTCGAGTTCAAGTTAACAGATTTTTGGTGGAGTTATGGCCCTTTAAAGGTTTCTGATACACAAACATTTTCGGGGCTAGTTCTCCTGAACCCCTGGCTGGATTTTAACGAAACTTGACAAGGATGATCAGTATCAGGTGTAGTTGTGCAAATCATTGCCGTGTTCTGGTTGAATGATTTTTGGCACAGTTATGGCCCTTTAAAGGGTTTAATACACAAACTTTGTCTGGACTAGTTCTCCTGAACGCCTCCCTGCATTTCAACGAAACTTTACAGGGATGATCAGCAGCAAGCATAGTTGTGCATATCATCGTGGCATTCCGGTTAACAGATTTTTGATGGAGTTGTGGCCCTTTAAAGGTTTCTGATACACAAACATTTTCCGGGCTAGTTCTGCTGAACCCCTTACTGGATTTTAACGAAACTTGACAAGGATGATCAGTATCAAGTCTAGTTGTGCATATCGTCGCCATATTCGGGTTGAATGATTTTTGGCAGAGTGATGACCCCTTAAAGGTTTTAATACACTAACTTTGTACAGACTAGTTCTCCTGAACCTCTGGCTGGATTTCAGCGAAACTTGTCAGGGACAATCAGTACCAAGCCTAGTTGCGTATATCTTCACCACGTTCTGGTTAAATGATATTTGAAAGTTATGGCCGCTTATACATAAACTTTATCTAGAGCCAGTAGAGCGTTCACAGGCCCTCTTGGGCCTCTTTTTTTTTTTTGAATTTTTTTTTTTGAATTTTTTTTTATTATCTCTACTAGCCAACTTGGAAAACCAGCCAGATCGGACCAGTAATGGTGGAGTTATGGCTTTTGATTTAGTTAAAAATGCTATGTTTTGCCTCTTCAAGACGATAGTCACTCGCTTCATTGTTGTTATGAGCCATATTTGCCAGTAGAGGGTCCAAAGGCCCTCTTGGGCCTCTTGTTGTGTTTTTAGCTCGACTGATCAGAGATCAGCAGAGCTTATGCCGTGGTGCGTCGTCCGTCCGTCTGTCCGTAAACTTTTATTTGTAGCGACTACTCTTCTGAAACTACTGGATGGATATTCATGAAACTTTACAGAAATGTTGCCCATGAAGTCTAGTAGATCCTAGCAAAAATTCATGTTGATGTGAAATCCAAGATGGCCACCAAAGCTAAAAATAGATTTTTAAAATGCAAGTTTGTAGCGACTACTTCTTGAAAACTATAAGTGATATTGATATGGGACTTTTTCTAAAATGATCAGCATGACATGATGTTGGTCCTTGTTTTGACGTTAAACATGGCTGCCAGTGGCCATCTTTGTTTACATAGAGTTATATAGTAAAATTTGTAGTGACTACTCCTCTGAAACTACTAGGCGGATTTTCATGAAACTTTACAGGAATGTTGCTCTTGATGTCTAATTGATCCTAGCAAAATTTCAGGTCGGCCCGAAATTCAAGATGGCCGCCACAGCTAAAATAGATTTTTAGCTTGACTGATCAGAGATCAGCAGAGCTTATGCCGTGGTGCGGCGTCCGGCGTCTGTCTGTCTGTCGCTCCGTAAACTTTTATTTGTAGCGACTAATCCTCTGAAACTACTGGATGGATATTCATGAAACTTTACAGAAATGTTGCCAAAGACGTCTAGTTGATCCTAGCTAAAATTCATGTTGATGTGAAATCCAAGATGGCCGCCAAAGCTAAAAATAGATTTTTAGCTCTACTGATCAGAGATCAGCAGAGCTGATGCCATGGTGCGGCGTCCGTCGTCCGTCCGTCCGTCTGTCTGTCCGTCCGTTAACTTTTATTTGTAGCGACTACTCCTCTGAAACTACTGGATGGATATTCATAAAACTTTACAAAAATGTTGCCCATGAAGTCTAGTTGATCCTAGCAAAAATTCATGTTGATGTGAAATCCAAGATGGCCGCCAAAGCTAAAAATAGATTTTTTAAATACAAGTTTGTAGCGACTACTTCTTGAAAACTATAAGTGATATTGATATGGGACTTTTTCTAAAATGATCAGCATGACATGATGTTGGTCCTTGTTGAAAATCGTTTTGATTTGACGATAAACATGGCTGCCAGCGGCCATCTTTGTTTACATAGAGTTATATAATGAAAACTTGTAGCGACTACTCCTCTGAAAGTACTTGACGGATTTTCATGAAACTTCACAGGAATGTTGCTCTTGATGTCTAATTGATCCTAGCAAAATTTCAGGTCAGCCGGAAATTCAAGATGGCCGCCACGGCTAAAAAATACAAGTTTGTAACGACTACTTCTTGAAAACTATAACAGTAGGGGAGCAGCCTTGATATTTTCCTACATCTTTCAAATATCGCAACCACGCTTGACAACGAAAAGTAGTACGTCAACTTTCGGCAACGTCAAAAAAAAAAAAAATCCGCCATTTTGAATTTTTTAAAACGCATAATTTGGAAAATTGTGACAATTTTTGATCATGAAATTTCATTTCCCCTTTAGGTTTCGTGATTTTCGTCTGTACCGACTTTTTTTTTAGAAGCTCTACTGCGTGATAAATTCAGACCCGCCTTGTAAAATGTCGAAGCGAGGGGCGATAACTCTAAAAGATGCCATCTTTAGAATACGATTAAAATGACAACAACCGTGTGTTTTTTGTTAAATAAAGTACGAGGAGATACTTGAATTGTTGTTTTAGCTCACACATTACATGAATTTTGCTGCATATCACGAAAAGCATGTTATTTCTTTATCAAAAGTACACGAAAATACGAATTGTTTGATTTAACTGTAATTTTGACTCGACTGACCTCGCAAGAACTGCAGGCGCGTATTCGATGGAGCGGGTAGTATTGGGCACCCTCTCATATGTGGAAAGTTTACGTAACAATCGCTACTGTTCAAGATGGGAGTTGGGATGGAGAGAAGGAGGGGGAGGGCATCTGAACTGAGATTTAAACGGATGCGCCCTATCCCCATCCCACCCCAACTAAAATCATGAAAGCTAGTTTGTTTTTGAAAGCTCTTCCAAGCATACAGTACATTCTTAAACATATTCAGATAATATATTTGTTGCTGTGTTTTTGACTAGACTGTCCAGTGTCTAATTGTCATCCGCAACTTGGCGCAGTCAGTAGCGCAGCGGATTTGTAACCGGAGGTGGTGCCACTGAGTTTTGTCGGTGTGTTCTTGGGCAAGACACATTCCCTTAGCCTCATCCGTCGGATGGGGACGTAAACAGGGTGGTCCCGCTTATAGGTCTATCATCCGAGCATGTTAAAGAACCATAGGAATCTGTTCGATAATAAGGGTAGTGCACGGTTCCCGGATTCCTATGTATCCTTCCCCTCTCTCTGAGGCGGCTCTAAATAACCTGTACTGTGTTGATGAGCCGTTAAATATTCAATTCAATTCATCCGCAACTGCACTCAGCACTGTCATATGTACTATAGCTGTCCCATGCTAGTATCATGAATCAACCGTGGAATATATCACCCACACATAAAAGGGTTTGAGGGCCCCATCTTACTTGTATTAGTTTAAATATAGACCATTTGTCGGTTGAAACCTAAGATGAATTTTTTATCAGACAGAAACACTGTCGTAATACTTATACTGATAGCATCGAAGGAAAATAAAGAAGGCCATTTCTTTTACTTTATATTTTTAAAGTTGAATTGTGTTTTATGTCATTATAGCACATTTTAGGCCATATTTCCTGGGTAGAACCAGTACTGTGTACTTACTGCTATCTGTAAGAATCGACACTTTCTCACCTACAAGTTGAGCTCCCAGTGGGAATTGAACCAGCAGCGGTGAGAGGTGAAGATGAGAATGTATACAAATATAAAATGCCAACCGAACATCTCAACTCAATATGTCCATGGGACTTGAATGAACGCACTGAAAACAATCCGTGGAAAATTGTACTATGCAAGAATATATATTCATAAATAAATTTTATTTTGATGCAAAATCGATATGCTCCTCCAGACATCATAGATAAAGATCATGTAAAGTTTCGAAAAGATTGGTTAAAAACTGTGGAAGGATATAGACGCACAGATAACTAACACCATATGCCGCCTCACCTTTCAATGGTAAACAATAAACATTTAAGGTACATATTAAGGCCTTAAATATTATCTTTCATGACTAAGTAAAAAATATGTAACAAGTCAGATATCAAAATGAATTATTTATTTGATTTAAAACATTTTATTTCAAATATTTACATCAAAACATCCCAAATATAAAGGGTATTACATAAAAAATTAAATTGCATCATACAATAATTGTTTTTATTTATTAAAGGGACACACAGCATTTATCAAGTTTTTATCAAGCATTAAAATGTAATTTATTTTCACTTTACACCCGCTTGCATATATTTAAATTATAAGTTATAACATTTTGGAGTTTAAAAAAAAGAAGATTGCTGCATGTCCCTTTAATATGTAATTGTTTATATGGTGCAAGCCAATTTGAACATATGTGGGGTTATATATATATACATGTATCTGTTTGTTATTTTTTTGGTGAGGAAGACCACTCACTTTTCTTCTGGGAATAACCGGTAATATACACCTCCTGCCATCTGTTATTCCACAAACTTTTATATAATCCAATAAAATTCAGAAAACATTTTAATTCAATAAATAAATTGGGCACGGCCGGTCAGATTAACAGAAACACATTTATATTTTCATATTAGCCCTTATTTTGAGCCACTCCAATGAACTATCCAGTTAATGTCGCAAACGATCCACCTTGTGTCTACAGTCGGATATGCATGTTGATATGATATTGTGCTGGCTGAACTGGTGATCCTCTTACTAGACATATTTTTCTTGAAGTTGATGCTAGTACTGTCCGTATGAGGTATTGCTGATTCATGATTCATAAAAAAAAAAAAATATTGTACACCATCTTGTTATTATATACTATTCTTGTTCGTTTAAGTATTTCTGATTCTGTTGTTAATGTTGTAAAAAGTTATATGTGACTACTTGTTTCAATAAAATCCTCCCATATATATTGGGACATCACTAACTATTTTCAGCTAACTCCCAGCATCTCAGGACTCCAGGCTCTGAAAATAAAAATGACATACATGATATTTTGTTTCAACTTAAATAGGTAACAAGTTGTAGAACTGAAATATGTAAATGAATAGTGATTATAGAACTTTTTTTACATGTACAATAAATTAAAAATAATCGTTTTCTGCTAAATCAACACATTTATTACCGGTATACCTTATTTAGAGCCGCCCCAAATGACACATAGGAATTCGAGAACCTGTCTTACTCTTACTAATGTATATATTAATAATTTCTATGGTTGTTTATCGTGCTTGGAGGATAGACTCCCCAGTTTCAATCCCAATCAAACAAAAGAGGCTGAGGAACAAACAAGACTGAGGGAAGATGTATTGCCCGAAACCATAGACGAAACTCAGTGGTGCATGTGTGACTTGAACCGGAAGCTCCAGATTGCTATCATCCACCATGCTATTGCTGGGCCATGCCAGCACATTATGTTAAGTCGGGGTCTTGGTTAAGTTTAATAATTTAGATGTAATACAGGGACCTTTTTATTTTGTTTGTTTAATTTTACATATGTACTAAGCACAATATGACCTATTTATGTGTCGATGTGCTGTAAAACACCATTTTTATTTTTAGTATAAAAAGTCTGAGACTAAGTGCAGGCACAGACCTAATAACAAATTATTAATATGTCTGTGGTGCAGGACTGGTGCACAATGCCACATATTTTGCAAAGAACAAACATTGATAAATTCATAGATTTTTTGAAGCTGCGCTTACCTACATACTGGCTAATACAAGGCTCTTGATGTAGTTATACTGTGAGACTGGGAAATTTGACTTGAATCTGGCTGTGGTAACACTGCACACTGCCTCTAGCTAACTTAGTCTTAGCAGACCTGAAAAAAACAAGTCATATATGATATTGTTTCATTTGTTTTTAATATTAATAACTCTGTCCAACTTTCTCAATGCTAACAATGTCAGCATTCCATAACATTTTACTTAAAACACAACTGGAATTGAAAGTGGTGCTTTCCAGAAGATGATACTGTCCAAAATGTAAGTCACAGGTGGCATTCATGAACAAATAGTAGATTTTCAAGGCTTACATTTTCATCAATTATTCATCACTCATGTGTTCTAAAAAATTATCAGAATTAAGTTAATATATATCAACTACCACCGTTTTACATGTTTCAACGTTAAACACTTGTCATACAGAAATTAAAAGTGTATTTACTTACAAAGGCTACAGTGCAGACAATGCCATGACCCATTTCAGGCATTTGCTGTGTGTTCCACTTTTCAATTTTAATTCTCTACATTGTCTACTGTAATAGATCTATTTGTTTGTATTTTGTAAATTACGCACTCATGCAAAACTTGGAATTGTATACGATCGTGATTGTAACACTGTTTTAATTCTACATCTGTGCAAATAAATTGAAATAATCCATCGGTCACCGTCAATCGGGCCGTATGTGTAAACGATATGTCTGTATGTACACGGATCAGCATTATTTGACCTTTGAATGTGTGTGAGCTATTTTTAGCACATTCCTTAGCTATTTATAAACGTTCAGTTCAATTCACAATATTTAGTTTCTGTGACTGTGTAATATATATATATGATGTTAATTTGTCCAGCGAGAAGTGGGTTTGTGGCCGGGGACTGACTGGCCCTGGGCTGGGTGTTTTTCTGTGTCGCCGCCATTTTGAATAGCCTCTGAAAGAGTGAAATGCAGGTACCAACTTTCAAAACGGGCACGCAAAATGTATATTCACGAAAAAATAAGAAATTTTCAAAAAAGGTAGATCAGGTAATGATCTTCGACTCCTGTCAATTTCAACAATATTTAAGAATATACAATTTTTGTACCCGTTTTGAAACATTGGCAATTTCGAAGAAAACAAAAACTAGTTTTTTTCGATCTTCGCATTTGTACCGCGATTTCCGACTATGATATCTCAATAAAACCTGTCAACACGATTGTTTTATAAATCTCCGACATAATAACTGACTTCTGATATGATTTGTTTTCTTTGCCATCTAGTATAAGCTTTAAACTAGTGTTTCTAAACAGAGTACTATAAAATCTGCGCATCTGCACGTGCTTGCAAAATGGGAACTACGTTGCCTCCAACCCCAATTATTTATGTTTGAGTTATGCGGTTCAGGCACGTGAAATGACTTGTCTGCTCCTGTACTGTAAGTGATATTGATATGGGACTTTTTCTAAAATGATCAGCATGACATGATGTTGGTCCTTATCAAAAATTGTTTTGATTCGACGTTAAACGTGGCTGCCAGCGGCCATCTTTGTTTACATAGAGTCATATAGTAAAAACTTGTAGCGACTACTCCTCTAAAACTACTTGGCGGATTTTCATGAAACTTTACAGGAATGTTGCTCTTAATGTCTAATTGATCCTAGCAAAATTTCAGATCGGCCAGAAATTCAAGATGGCTGCCACAGTTAAAAATAGATTTTTAAAAAATAAGTTTGTAGCGACTACTTCTTGAAAACTATAAGTGACATTGATATGGGACTTTTTCTAAAATGATCAGCATGACATGATGGTTATCTGAGTTGAACATTATTTTGATTCGACATTAAACATGGCTGCCAGTGGC
The DNA here is from genome assembly GCA_037043455.1 of Cyrtodaria siliqua. Lineage (NCBI taxonomy): Eukaryota > Metazoa > Mollusca > Bivalvia > Adapedonta > Hiatellidae > Cyrtodaria > Cyrtodaria siliqua. The sequence continues at coordinate 235,551 of JAWPHD010001303.1, forward strand.
CATCTTTGTTTACATAGAGTTATATAATGAAAACTTGTAGCGACTACTCCTCTGAAACTACTTGACGGATTTTGATGAAACTTCACAAAAATGTTGCTCTTGATGTCTTATTGATCCTAGCAAAATTTCAGGTCAGCCGGAAATTCAAGATGGCCACCATGGCTAAAAATAGATTTTCAAAATACAAGTTTGTAGCGACTACTTCTTGAAAACTATAAGTGATATTGATATGGGACTTTTTCTAAAATGATCAGCATGACATGATGGTTATCCGAGTCGAACATTCGACATTAAACATGGCTGCCAGTGGCCATCTTTGTTTACATAGAGTTATATAATGAAAACTTGTAGCGACTACTCCTCTGAAACTACTTGACGGATTTTCATGAAACTTCACAGATATGTTGCTCTTGATGTCTAATTGATCCTAGCAAAATTTCAGGTCGGCCGGAAATTCAAGATGGCCGCCATGGCTAAAAATAGATTTTCATGCAAGTTTGTAGCGACTACTTCTTGAAAACTATAAGTGATATTGATATGGGACTTTTTCTAAAATGATCAGCATGACATGATGTTGGTCCTTATCAAAAATCGTTTTGATTCGACGTTAAACGTGGCTGCCAGCGGCCATCTTTGTTTACATAGAGTTATATAATGAAAACTTGTAGCGACTACTCCTCTGAAACTACTTGACGGATTTTCATGAAACTTCACAAAAATGTTGCTCTTGATGTCTAATTGATCCTAGCAAAATTTCAGGTCAGCCGGAAATTCAAGATGGCCGCCATGGCTAAAAATAAATTTTCAAAATACAAGTTTGTAGCGACTACTTACTGAAAACTATAAGTGATATTGATATGGGACTTTTTCTAAAATGATCAGCATGACATGATGTTGATCCTTGTCGAAAATCGTTTTGATTCGACGTTAAACATGGCTGCCAGCGGCCATCTTTGTTTACATAGAGTTATATATTAAAAACTTGTAGCGACTACACCTCTGAAACTATTTGGCGGATTGTCATGAAACGTTACAGGAATGTTGCTCTTGATGTCTAATTGATCCTAGAAAAATTTCAGGTCGGCCGGAAATTCAAGATGGCCGTCACAGCTAAAAATAGATTTTTAAAAAATAAGTTTGTAGCGACTACTTCTTGAAAACTATAAGTGATATTGATATGGGACTTTTTCTAAAATGATCAGCATGACATGATGTAGATCCTTGTGGAAAATTATTTTGATTCGACGTTAAACATGGCTGCCAGTGGCCATCTTTGGTTACATAGAGTTATATAGTAAAAACTTGTAGCGACTACTCCTCTGAAACTACTTGACGGATGTTCATGAAACTTCACAGGAATGTTGCTCTTGATGTCTAGTTGATCCTAGAAAGATTTAAGGCTTGCCGGAATTCAAGATGGCCGCCACAGTTAAAAATAGATTTTTAAAAAATAAGTTTGTAGCGACTACTCCTTGAAAACTATAAGAGATATTGATATGGGACTTTTTCTAAAATGATCAGCATGACATGATGGTTATCCGAGTCGAACATTATTTTGATTCAATGTTAAACATGGCTGTCAGTGGCCATCTTTATTTACATAGAGTTATATAATGAAAACTTGTAGCGACTACTCCTCTGAAACTACTTGACGGATTTTCATGAAACTTCACAGGAATGTTGCTCTTGATGTCTAATTGATCCTAGCAAAATTTCAGGTCGGCCGGAAATTCAAGATGGCCACCACAGCTAAAAATAGATTTTCAAAAAAACAGTTTGTAGCGACTACTTCCTGAAATCAAAATCGATCAGTAGAGCTTCAAGGTCATTGACCTCTTGTTAAAATACAAGTTTGTAGCGACTACTTCTTGAAAAGTGTAAGTGATATTGATATGGGATTTTTAGCTCACCTGAGCCGAAGGCTCAAAGGTGAGCTATTGGGATCACTCTTCGTCCGTCGTCGTCCGTCGTTGTCCGTCGTTAACTTTTGCTTCAAACGACTTCTCCTCAGAAACCGCTTGGCCAATTTTGACCACACTTCACATGGATGATCCTTAGATGAATGCTTTTTAGATTTGATAAAATTAGGTCAGCATGACAACCAAGATGGCCGCCATTACCATATATGGTCAAAACCTTAAAAAATCTTCTTCTCAAGAACCGCCAGACAGATTTCGACAGTTTTTCTTTTAATATGACTGCCAACGGCTAGACTATCAAATTTATTCAAATGAAGTCCCCGGGGTCAAAAATGGCTGTGCCTCGGGGGTCCAAAGTTTGTATATTGAGATTTTGCATGTTTTTCATAGACTTATATAGGATTTTTTTTTTTAAAAATCTTCTCCTCTGAAACCACAAGGCACAGAGGTCTCATGTATTACATGTAGCATCAGCTTATGGTCCTCTACTAAGTTTGTTCAAATGGTGACTCCGGGGTCAAATTTGTCCCCGCCCCGGGGGTCACAGTTTTACATAGACTTATATAGGATTTTTTTTTTAAAATCTTCTTCTCGGAAACTGCAAGAGCCAGAGGTTTAATATTTTGCATTTGCAATTGTGGCCGGAAATTCAAGATGGCCGCCACGGTTAAAAATAAATTTTCAAAAAACAAGTTTGTAGTGACTATTTCCTGAAATCAAAATCGATCAGTAGAGCTTCAAGGTCATTGACCTCTTGTTAAATATTTCTGTGTTGTTTTGATCAATTCTTACATAGCTATGTTGCCCTCTCTCCCCCAACCCCACGCTCGAGACTGGAATATTTTTATTTAATGTTTATTGTTAGCTCGACTGATCAGAGATCAGCATAGCTGATGCCGTGGTGCGGCGTCCGGCGTCCGTCCGTCTGTCTGTCCGTAAACTTTTATTTGTAGCGAGTACTCCTCTGAAACTACTGGATGGATATTCATGAAACTTTACAGAAATGTTGCACATAAAGTCTAGTTGATCCTAGCAAAAATTCATGTTGATGTCAAATCCAAGATGGCTTCCAAAGCTAACAATAGAGTTTTAAAATACAAGATTGTAGCGACTACTTCTTGAAAACTATAAGTGATATTGATATGGGACTTTTTCTAAAATGATCAGCATCACATGATGTTGGTCCTTGTCAAAAATTGTTTTGATTCAACGTTAAACATGGCTGACAGCGGCCATCTTTGTTTACATAGAGTTATATAGTAAAAACTTGTAGAGACTACTCCTCTGAAACTACTTGACGGATTTTCATTAAACTTCACAGGAATGTTGCTCTTGATGTCTAGTTGATCCTAGAAAGATTTAAGGCTTGCCGGAATTCAAGATGGCCGCCACAACTTAAATAGATTTAAAATAAGTAAGTTTATAGCGACTACTTCTTGAAAACTATAAGAGATATTGATATGGGACTTTTACTAAAATGATCAGCATGACATGATGGTTATCCGAGTCGAACATTGTTTTGATTCGATGTTAAACATGGCTGCCAGTGGCCATCTTTGTTTACATAGAGTTATATAAGGAAAACTTGTAGCGACTACTTCTCTGAAACTACTTGAGGGATTTTCATAAAACTTCACAGGAATGTTGCCCATAAAGTCTAGTTGATCCTAGCAAAAATTCATGTTGATGTGAAATCCAAGATGGCTTCCAAAGCTAAAAATAGAGTTTTAAAATACAAGATTGTAGCGACTACTTCTTGAAAACTATAAGTGATATTGATATGGGACTTTTTCTAAAATGATCAGCATGACATGATGTTGGTCCTTGTCAAAAATCGTTTTGATTCGACGTTAAACATGGATGACAGCGGCCATCTTTGTTTACATAGAATTATATAGTAAAAACTTGTAGCGACTACTCCTCTGAAACTACTTGGCGGATTTTCATGAAACTTTACAGGAATGTTGCTCTTGATGTCTAATTGATCCTAGCAAAATTTCAGATCTGACAGAAATTCAAGATGGCCGTCACAGCTAAAAATAGATTTTTAAAAAATACGTTTGTAGCGACTACTTCTTGAAAACTATGTGATATTGATATGGGACTTTTTCTAAAATGATCAGCATGACATGATGTTGATCCGAGTCGAACATTGTTTTGATTCGAAGTTAAACATGGCTGCCAGTGGCAATCTTTGGTTACATAAAGTTATATAGTAAAAACTTGTAGCGACTACTCCTCTGAAACTACTTGACGGATTTTCATTAAACTTCACAGGAATGTTGCTCTTGATGTCTAGTTGATCCTAGAAAGATTTAAGGCTTGCCGGAATTCAAGATGGCCGCCACAACTTAAATAGATTTAAAATAAATAAGTTTGTAGCGACTACTTCTTGAAAACTATAAGAGATATTGATATGGGACTTTTACTCAAATGATCAGCATGACATGATGGTTATCCGAGTCGAACATTGTTTTGATTCGACGTTAAACATGGCTGCCAGTGGCCATCTTTGTTTACATAGAGTTATATAGTAAAAACTTGTAGCAACTACTCCTTTGAAACTACTTTGTGGATTTTCATGAAACTTTACAGGAATGTTGCTCTTAATGTCTAATTAGAAATTCGAGATGGCCGCCACACTTAAAAATAGATTTTTAAAAAAGAAGTTTGTAGCGACTACGTCTTGAAAACTATAAGTGATATTGATATGGGACTTTTTGTAAAATGATCAGTATGACATGATGGTTATCAGAGTCAAACATTATTTTGATATTCGACGTTAAACATGGCTGCCAGTGGCCATCTTTGTTTACATACAGTTATATAATGAAAACTTGTAGCGACTATTTCTCTGAAACTACTTGACGGATTTTCATGAAACTTCACAGGAATGTTGCTCATGATGTCTAATTGATCCTAGCAAAATTTCAGGTTGGCCGGAAATTCAAGACGGCCGCCACGGCAACAAATAATTTTTCAAAAAACAAGTCTGTAGCGACTACTTCCTGAAATCAAAATCAATCAGCACAGCTTCAAGGTCATTGACCTCTTGTTAAAAAACAAGTTTGTAGCGACTACTTCTTGAAAACTATAAGTGATATTGATATGGGACTTTTGCTAAAATGATCAGCATGACATGATGTTGGTCCTTGTCGAAAATTGTTTTGATTCGACGTTAAACATGGCTGTCAGCGGCCATCTTTGTTTACATAGAGTTATCTAGTAAAAACTTATAGCGACTACTTCTCTTTAACTACTCAACGGATTTTCATGAAACTTCACAGGAATGTTGCTCTTGATGTCTAATTGATCCTAGCAAAATTTAAGGTCGGCCGGAAATTCAAGATGGCTGTCATGGCTAAAAATAGATTTTCAAAATACAAATTTGTAGCGACTACTTCTTGAAAACTATAAGTGATATTGATATGGGACTTTTTCTAAAATTATTAGTATTACATGATGTTGATCCTTGTCAAAAATTATTTTGATGTGACGTTAAACATGGCCGCCAGTGGCCATCTTTGTTTACATAGAGTTATATAATGAAAACTTGTAGCGACTACTCCTCTGAAACTACTTCATGGATTTTTCATGAAACTTCACAGGAATGCTGATCTAGCTATCAAAAACTTATCAGTAGAGCTTCAAGGTCATTGACCTCTTGTTTATAAAGTGTCTTCAGTTGCCAAGCTATAGGGGGAGGGATGTATTTGGCTCAAGTCTGGCTAGCTTTAAAACAAAATCAAGGGCTGGGCCAAATTTGACCCTAGGGTCACCATTTGAACAAACTTGGTAGAGGACCATAAGCTGAGTGTAAATACAAAATATTAAACCATTGGCTCTTGTAATTTCAGAGAAGAAGATTTTTGTAAGTTGATCCCTATATGTCTCTGTAAAACATGTGACCCCGGGGACAGACCCAAATTTAACTCCAAGGTCACCATTTGAACAAACTTCGTAGAGGACCATAAACAGATGCTAAATACATAAACTGATGGTAAATACAACATATTAAACATCTGGCACTTGTAGTTTCAGATAAGAAAAGAGTATGATAATGGACCTTTGGAAACGGCCGAGCACGACACATACGAAATATTGCAGTCTCGGTTTGATTGAGACTGTTCATGAGTGGTAGTGAAATATGCTAGCTACCACTCACGCCCTCTAGCCCCGGGTTGAGCAGAACTCAATATTAATAAAATCAACAGCACAAAATTTTAACCATCCCAAAGATGGCATGCATATGGCGGTGGACATGGAGTAAGCCTTCTTTAATGTATTCCCCATGTCGTACGGCGTATGGTCCCAGTATCTTATAAAATTAAATGCCCCGAAGAGCGAAATAAACATAATGGAATTTAGTTGGGAGCAGCGGTTATGAAACCTGCGTATAAAAAGCAGACAACATATCCTATGAGTGGTTAAACAATACCCAGAGCCTTTTATCGGCCGGAGTAGTGGAACCACCGAATCAAAAATTAAGTAAGAAAACAAAAGAAATTGAAAATGTACCACCGATAACTAACTATAAGTATCGGGCGGCTCAGCGATCTCCAAAGATCGAATGAATAACAGTACTGATTGCAAGCGCGGGGAGACGTTTTACTGCCGCCACTCTGCACAAGCAACGCCACTGTGCTATAAAAAAAGAGTATGATAATGGACCTTTGCAAACGGCCGAGCACGACACATACGAAATATTGCAGTCTCGGTTTGATTGAAACTGTTCATGAGTGGTAGTGAAATATGCTAGCTACCGCTTACGCCCTCTAGCCCCAGGTTGAGCAGAACTCAATATTAATAAAATCAACAGCACAAAATTTTAACCATCCCGAAGATGGCATGCATATGGCGGTGGACATGGAGTTAGCCTTCTTTAATGTATTCCCCATGTCGTACGGCATATGGTCCCAGTATCTAATAAAATGAAATGCCCCGAAGAGCGAAATAAACATAATGGAATTTAGTTGGGAGCAGCGGTTATGAAGCCTGCGTATAAAAAGCAGACAACATATCCTATGAGTGGTTAAACAATAACCAGAGCCTTTTATCGGCCGGAGTAGTGGAACCACCGAATCAAAAATTAAGTAAGAAAACAAAAGAAATTGGAAATGTACCACCGATAACTAACTATAAGTATCGGGCTCAGCGATCTCCAAAGATCGAATGAATAACAGTACTGATTTCAAGCGCGGGGAGACGTTTTACTGCCGCCACACTGCACAAGATTTTTTTAAGTATTTCCCTATGTAACTCTAAGTAAAATATGTAACACCTGGGATGGTGCCAAATTCGACCCCAGAGTCACCATTCAAACAAACTTGGTAAACAACCATAAGCCGAGTGTAATTACAAAATATTAAAGGAGCCCTTTAATACCCTTATAACTTATATTTATTTGATAGATCTATTTGTATAAAAACTATTGATATAATTCTTACGATTAAATTCACAACCGAAACACGTTATTATTACGTTTCCATATATCACACGGCACACCTTTACGGAAATCAACGGAAAAAAATCCGGAATATTACGAGTTTACCCGAAATCCAACTTCGGCGATGACGTCACACAGATGCCCAGGACGAACAGCGACTCGGATGTTTCAGTTTCTGAGAGTGTACTTTTTTTCAAGCTGATTAAAATTATTATATCTATTTTTTTTCAATAAATGCTTATCTGATCTGATTATGATTTACATGATCAGATTATTGCTTGCTAATTTTACTAATGTCTTATAAATCAATATATTTTTTTAATAATTATAGTACATGAACCTCTAGGCCAAATTGTTGGAAACAGCCAGAACAAAGTCATTTTATTCGGTAACAAGTGAAAGAAGGGTTTTATGATCCTGGTCATAGCCTGTTATCACCTTTCTATAACACTGTCAGTTAGTTTTATGACACTGCATATTCTAGATTGAGTGGCCAGTAAGGGTTTTATGGCATTTATGGTATTTCGCAGTACTTAGCTACTTTTAGCCAGCTTATATGGCATCAAAGAGTTTTATTACCAGTGGTGTTGAATTCAGTGCTGTATGGAACAAAGCATAATTAGGTCAATATAACTTTATAGAGCTCTCATTTATAAAAAAGAGGCTACTACATAAGAAAAATGAATGGCGATGGGAATATAAACCTTATAATTAGACATAATATTATAATACCAAATACAATTATATATGTGGCTCATTACCTGCTCAAACAAATAGGGTAGATAAGTAGTGAGAATTATCTTTTCCTTCACTCGTTATTTTGTAACCTGATAAACTAACTTCAAACATATATTTGTTGATATCATATATTACAGGATACAGAAATTAGATTTGGCATAAAATGTTTGAGATCAGCCCTTAAAAACGGGGTTGGTCAGAAACCGGAACATACTTTTATTGGGCCATTTTTTTTATATAAATAATCAAAAAAAATAAAATATTGGGGTAAATATGTGAGGTCTTATTAACATGCTTGAAAAAAGGTAATATATGCTTTGAATTAGCAATACCTGTAGCCCGATTTATTACTTAGGCCAAAAAAAAAAATGCATGTGTTTCCGGTGGCCCGACCGAACTTATTTTTAAGGGACCGACCCTAAAACTTTTCATGAAAAAAAATAATTATAAAAAAAAAAAAAAAATTGTTCTGAACAATGATTTATCACAATATATCGAGGTAAACTTACATCACAGATAAACTTTCAGTTGTATCATCACTATGTATGGGGTTTATGAGATAAATACATGTAGAATCTCAAAATATCTTGCTCCAAAAAAAAAAAAAAAAATCCCTACCTACCGACCCTAATTTCTTAGAGCATGCAGTAGGAAACACACCTAGTTTTTTCTTTTTGGCCTTATGATAAAAATAGAGAATTCTGGAGAAGAACTTGGACAGAACATGGAATGGTGATATTTATATAACTCTTACCCTTAGACCTTCGAATGACAATTATGCGATCAATGTGGGCATTTGTCTAATTCCCACTGTGTATGCTAGCCGCCACCTGAGTGGGGTAAAACGTTGATAAGTGATATGTTAATAAACACAAACAACAAAGACAAACTATGAAAGTATGCAATCGGTTAGTCTCATTTATTTGACATCTGGGTTTGTTAAGAAAGGACGTTTACATATGCATCATGTGACTTGCGTTTGACCAAAAAACGTGTGGACAATTTTCAGACCATGTGTAAACGTTTCTTGTAAGACGTCACTGCACTGACACCTGTATTTTGCCGTTCAAACAATGCATAGTACCTAGATAATAGATTAAAACCAATGTATTCCATATCATAATATTTTTTTTTGATTATCAATTTAGTGTGAAATGGATAACAAATGATCATTTTAGGTAAGTTGTACACTTATAAAATCAGTGTATCAGTTTATGTCTAGGGCAGTATCATCCCTTATATTTTAATAGTTTTAACTTGATATATTTACATTAATTTGTAAGTAATCCTTCATTTCTTCATCTTTCATCAGTTTTTGCGCACAATATGTCCTATTTATGTGTCGACGTACCGTAAAACACCATTCATTACATTACTTTTGATTACTACTTCATTCTTTCATGACTCATCGGTTTTTTGCGCACAATATGACCTATTTATGTGTCGACGTGCCATAAAACACCATTCATTCATGTCTAGGGCAGCGAATCTCTACGGAAAGTCCACACATTAAAAAGTCAAACATGTATGCATGTCGGAGAACGTTTTATTTCCAAAATCGTCTTGCCGTTCGTAGACGTTATAATCCACATGCCAATGGTCAGAGAAAACGTTAAGCCACGGCTTCATGTCACAGTTTAATAATATTTTATTGCAGATGTGTTACAATACATCAATTCAACATCACAATATTCATAGAAACATATGCAAATGGATTGAACTACAAGTTATTACAACATTAGTTACAGTTCTCTCCATTGTGGCTGAAAAAGTGTATATGATTATCGGTTTGAAATTGTAACAATATATTTAAATATAAATTTGATAAGAAAAACGAAGAAAAAAAATAAGAAAAAAATCCATAAAAGTAAACTCTGCCGTGCCATTCTACCCCCACGCAATCTCCACCGAAATAACACCACAATATCCCCGTTCAGGCTGATAGAAACATAGCGACAGTAGATATAGACAAAATACAACGTTATATTAATACAAAGTTAAGGATTTTAGAATCGTTTAGTGCTTTTAATATAGTTTTGAACTTGAGTAAATAGAATATGATTTTCCTCGTATTTGAGTTGATCGATGCCGTATAAAAGTTTGTGAGTACTTAAAGGATGAAATATACGAGTGTCTAAAAATGTTACAGGAGAGCAAATCCCTGAACTTCTGTGATGCAACACGCTTTTCTCAGAAATGAGTCTGCAGTCAATAAACAGTTTCATCCCTATGTATTTCATACTTTCGGTGACAGATGCCTTTAATGCTTCAAGAAAGTATGATCTAAGTTATCTCAATAAAATATGTGTCGTCAATCTGTCAGATATGGCGCGGTACTTTGTTTGACGTCACACACCGGAAATCAGCGGAAATAAACCCGAGGCGAATACGGATATTGTATCGGTCAACAGGTGATTTTTTACCTGGCGATAAAAAGCACGGAAAGCGTTATATCACCAAAACATGAGTTGCAATGTGTTTATATAGTGTTCAGTAATAAATATAAACAAGAAACAAGAAGTATAAAAGGGCTCCTTTAAACCTTTGACTCCTGTAGTTTCAGAGATTTTTTTTTTTTTAATTTTTCCCTATATATGTCAAAGTAAAACTGTGACCCCTCATACAAAATATTAATCCTTTAGATCTTGTAGTTTCAGGGAAGATTTTTTTTTTCCTATATGAGTTTATGTAAAACTGTGACCCTGGGGCGGGGCCAAATTTGACCCCAGTGTCGCTATTTGAATAAACTTGGTAGAGGACAATAACCTGATGGTAAATACATAATATTAAACCTTTGGCTTTTCTAGTTTCAGAGAAGAATTTTTTTGAAGTTTTTCCCTATCTAAGTCTATGTAAACTGTTACCCAAGGGGCGGGGCCAAATTTGACCCCAGGGTCACCATTTGAACAAACTTGGTAGAGGATCCATAAAATCCATAAGCTGATAATAAATAAAAAATATTAAACCTTTACCTCTTGTAGTTTCAGAGAAGAAGATTTTTGAAGTCCTATAACTCTATGTAAAACTTATCCAACAAGGGCATCTAAGCTCCCACTTAAAGAAAATGAAGCATGGTTTCTTTATGAGAAAAAAATGCCCAAGAGGGCCTGTATAGCTCTACTGGCTATATTATAAGCTTATGGTCCTTTACCAAGTTTGTTCAAATGGTGACCCTGATGTCAAACTTGGCCGCACCCCGGGGGTCACAGTTTTATATAAACTTATATACACAGGAAAAAAACAATCTTCTCTGAAACTGCAAGAGCCAGAGGTTTGATATTTTGCATTTACTATTAGATTACGGTCCTCTACCAAGTTTGTTCAAATGATGACCCAGGGGTAAAATTTGACCCCACTCCGTGGGTCACAGTTTTACATACATGTAGACTTATATAGGAAACACATTAAAGTCTTCTTCTCTGGAACTACAAGAGCCAGAGGTTTAATATTTTGCGTTTGCTATACTCTTATGGTCCTTTACCAAGTTTGTTCAAATGGTGACCCTGGGTTCACATTTGGCCCCGCCCCAGTGGTCACGTTTTACATAGACTTTTATAGGGAAAAACTCTCTAAAACCACAAAGCACACAGCTCTCATATATTACATGTAGCCTTGGGGTCACATTTGGCTCTGCCTAAGGTGTTATTCTCTAGCACCTTCATTTTATATTTTATCTTTACCAAACTTTGTCAGTGTCTTAAACTGTCTATATCAATGTTGTTATACACAACAGAAGCCACATTTCTTGAACAACCTTAACCAAACTTGCACAGATTGTATATGACCATAAGATTTCGAAGAAGTTTGATAATGTGCCAGTACTCAGGTGATCGCTTTAGGGCCATCTTGGCCCTGGCCCTCTTCTATTGGTTCAAATTAACTCAGGTGAGCGATATAGGGCCATCATGGCCCTCTTGTTTATTAACTGCTTGGATGATTTTGACCAAACTTCGCACAGATGATGTGGCTTTCCAGTTTGTAAAGATTAGGTCAACAGGACATTCAAAATGGCTGATGTTACAATACAAATGGATAAAAAATAAGAACTATTTTGAATTGAATTCTAACACTCGGTCCTAATGCTGTCAGGCATTTCACTTCTATGAAATAAACTTATAGTAGAGCTATGTTATAACCAGTAGAGAGTTCACAGGCACTCTTGTTTATAAAACTTGACAACATAACATGAAAAAAAGAGTGTTTTATTTTATTTTTGTACGATATTAAGCATAACTTGACAACAAATAACATGAAAAAACATTAAAAACAGTCCATTTTGATACTAACAAACAAAAGTCAGTCGTTCTGAAGTCAGGCATTTTGTTACCGCTAGCTTCACCACTGCCATAATTCTGTATCACACATTGTCTGGGTATAAGGCACACAGTTGATGAGTTTACACACTTCACAATTGTCCAAACTCTGAATATTTGTGAATGTAATAAACAACAGGAACAGTACACAAATGAGCAATGGTGATGCCACGGCTATCAGAATTATTCTCACTCTGGTGTGCCATTTCTGAAATGTTATATACGGCAACACAATAACCCCGGTAAGTGTACCAAGAACAAAGCCGGCGAAGATACCGAATATGTCCAAATATGGTAGGGTTCCACAGAAGATGAACACTGTGACGGCCACTAGTATTTTCACCAGTTCTTTGTAAGGATTGTCGATGAGTGTCCAAAACTGTACCAGCTCCACAAAAATAACACCAACCATACCGAAAATGGCACCGACACCGCCGACATGACTCTGGTAGGGAGAGAAGATGGCTGACATCTGAAATATGCAATTATAAGCTCAAGGGTAAAAAATAACTTCGACAAGTTCTCAATGGATATCAAAAATAATAATGTTTGAAACAAATTTACTTTCAAATCAAAAGTATCATTACTCATCCACTGACTACAAATACTCCAAAGTTTTAAAAATGATGAGTATTATATTTGTATGTATTGTGCTGCAGAATAGTTTATACCATGTACATACATGATGAAAATTGTTCCAAGCATGGGTCTAATTCATAACTTTTACATAACATCATCAAAATAATGTGACCAATCAGTGATCAATAAAATAAAAGACCTCCACATTCTGGTAGGGGTAAACTCGGTGTTTATCGTTGGTGCTCAACTGAATTTAGCCCTTTATAAGACTAGCTTGTAGTGACGATTATATTAAAAGCTTTATTTTATGTATATTCTTTTGGCGTTGTCTGATTTTAAAACACCAATATGGATACATTTAATTTAAATCAAGGTCTAATATTTCATTTTTCATATAGAGATTGAGGATAAAGTCCGAGTAAACCCATTTATTTTCACCTACTGAATATCTCGACCTACCGGAAGTTGACCTGACGTGAAAGTTAGGAATATTAAGGGACAATGTCCGTAACTTTTAGCTTATAAAACATACACTAATTACGTTCACAAACATTACACACTAACAGTATTGAATATTTACTAATTAAAAGCAAGATTGTTTGAAGGAATTCAATCGCGGTACATAAAAAAGAACTACTGCTTTGCGAGTTCCAACCAGCAGCCCAAACTAAAATTACACTCACGGGTAATATGACTGCGCATAATAGACGACGTCGCTCCTACCTGAGCTATGCGGGCCATATATATTACGCAATACATACTATGTAGAAAACCTAATGCGCTAATGGAAGTCATGTGATCAGCATGAAAAGTAAATAAAGTGGGTCCCACATTATTTACAAATAATAATTAAAACTTTCTTTATTTGATTATGCTCAATATCAGCTTACTTACGGACAGTGTCCCTTTAACTTCCATTTAATCATAACAGTTGTTTCTTTTAAAATGTATTAATTCACATCCATTTCGAAAGCATGAACTATATAAAGAATTTGTTTACTCTGAACGAGTTCCTTTTATTCATTCATTTTGAATCTGATGAGTAAATACTCATTGCAATCAAATATATCTACAGAACTGCTTTAAACCCAGAACATTTATTTGATAAAATTTTATGACTTGGTAATATTCTTATATGCCAGTTTAATTCAATGGGAGATAATTATGCAAATTATAAGCAAGAAAGAACAACACCCTATATGTCATGCAAATGTTTCCAATTACATTATAAAATAAAATAAATTTTTGTTAAGCTCCATTTCAAAAAACAGTGCTAAACTTATTTTATTCAGTATAAATTGAGGATATTCGTTATGTTGGAGTGAATAACAGGTTTTATTTCATCGAGAAGTGAGCCAACTTATATTTTCATGAATCTGAAGCATGAATGAAAATATATAATACGGTAGTTTGATTATTTCGAGATGAACTAAAATTGTTATTCACGACAAAGCAACAAATATTCTTTTTCTGTTGCCTTATAAACACAGTTTATCCAGAAAAAAGGTGTTTCAGTGACGTCAAAGATTCAGTATTGTGAAGTTGCCATCTTTAACTCACAATAACTTCTAAAATACTAAACCGATTTTAATAAATACTGACTCATTTTCTTTGTTAAGTTTTGTCCAAGTCAATGATATAACTTTCCACATAAAAAGGTGTTTTCGAAACTTAATTGATCTTATATCTTCGCTATATCCGTAAAACAAATTCGGTACAATACTATAACGAATCTGTTATAGCAAAGGTTCTTAAATTGCTTACTATAAACATTTGACGAGTCATCATTGCAAAACTGGAAGTGTGCTTTCTTGAGCTGTACCACACCGGATGTTCGTCAAATATTCGACTGCTGGTAGTTTATTGTTATCATTTGTGTACTGAATAAAGCATTTTGAGTAATCTATTGTATTCTTTGCTTTGTTTCTGTTACATCAATTCTCGGTATTAGAATACATTATTGAGTGTAACGTCTTTCGTTTTCAAAGATTCGTATCTATTTGGTCTTACTTTCAATAAGACCGTGCGATCTACCTCTTAAAGAAACTAACCCGCCAAATAATGACAACAATACAGTACTAAACCTTTTATCAAAACTAACCCGCCAAATAACGGCAACATTACAGTACTAAACCTTTTATCAAAACTAACCCGCCAAATAACGGCAACATTACAGTACTAAATCTTTTATCAAAACTCTATTCAGGTCATATAATAATGTCTATGTGCCGATAAAAAGTCAATGTTTATTTAAGGCCTTTTAAAAAATCTGTGACTGAATATGTGTAAAATAAATTATGAGTTGGCAACTCTTTTTGGGGTTTGGCCTGGCTGGTTAAAGCCGTTTGTATTGTGTTTTATAGAGTTTGGATTCTCAAAATATGCAAGTTATATATATACCTCATCATCAGTTTAGAAACCACATATGTTGTAAATTAGAGACTGTTGTTGGTGAGATAGCTACTTTAAAATGTTTTCCAACTGAGTATAATAAAGTATAGATCTATCCTTGATAGACTCTAACGCTTTAGAAATTATATCAACCTGTTTATTAAAACCATTTCATTATGTTGCAAACACCACTTAACATCTTCCTTTTGACAAAGTTGTGGAAACTTTTTCTGGGCTTACGTTTGATGCTGGAAAATACCAAAATTTGCCAAACTTATTTGTAAACAAAAATGGCCAATTCGCTATAAAAAAAAGGGGAATTCAAAACTGATTCGCTGTAACTGACAATTCACTATATCCCAGTTCTCTATATCCCAGTTCTCTATATCTCAGTTCTCTATATCCCAGTTCTCTATATCCCAGTTCTCTATATCTCAGTTCTCTATATCCCAGTTCTCTATATCCCAGTTCTCTATATCCGTAATTTTTTATATGAAGCAAAGAATGAGCTGGCAGGGAAATTGAATTTTTTTCTCTATGACCAAGTTTGCTATAAGTGAGTTTTACTGTATGATCAACCATTAGTACAGCCACATTCACACAGCAAATTTAACATTTCAGCAATTGAACATCAAGAAAAATTAAAAATAGGATTGATTTCAAAATTAATTTCTAGTTAATTACCACGAGAGCCCCGGAGCCGGACACCAGGTATATGATCATCATTCTGAGCCAGCCGGCCGTGCGCTCAATCTGAGTCAGCAATACCGCCTGGGCCACGATCACCATGACGACGTGTATGATACCCTGGTGGTACAGGAGGGAGAGGGGTAGTCTCCACCACTGGTTGGGGTTCGCCGGTAACCACGGCTGGTCTGAGTCTGGGGTGAGCCCACCAAACTTACAGGTACTGCTGAGACAGTTGACCTGAAATTTAATATTTTTTAAAGTTTTCCTGTACAGTGTTCCTTTTTTCAACCATTTTTAGCTCAACTGATCAGAGATCAGCGGAGCTTATGCCGTGGTGCGGTGTCCGTCGTCCGTCCGTCTGTCCGTCTGTCCGTCTGTCCGTCTGTCTGTCCGTAAACTTTTATTTGTAGCGACTTCACAGCTGAAACTACTGGATGGATATTCATGAAACTTTACAGAAATGTTGCCCATAAAGTCTAGTTGATCCTAGCAAAAATTCATGTTGATGTGAAATCCAAGATGGCCGCCAAAGCTAAAAATAGAGTTTTAAAATACAAGTTTGTAGCGACTTCTTCTTGAAAACTATAAGTGATATTGATATGGGACTTTTTCTAAAATGATCAGCATGACATGATGTTGATCCTAGTCAAAAATCGTTTTGATTCAACGTTAAACATGGCTGCCAGCGGCCATCTTTGTTTACATAGAGTTATATAGTAAAAACTTGTAGCGACTACTTCTCTGAAACTACTTGGCGGATTGTCATGAAACTTTACAGGAATGTTGCTCTTGATGTCTAATTGATCCTAGAAAAATTTCAGGTCGGCCGGAAATTCAAGATGGCCGTCACAGCTAAAAATAGATTTTTAAAAAATAAGTTTGTAGCGACTACTTCTTGAAAACTATAAGTGATATTGATATGGGACTTTTTCTAAAATGATCAGCATTACATGATGTTGATCCTAGTCAAAAATCGTTTTGATTCAACGTTAAACATGGCTGCCAGCGGCCATCTTTGTTTACATAGAGTTATATAGTAAAAACTTGTAGCGACTACTCCTCTGAAACTACTTGGCGGATTGTCATGAAACTTTACAGGAATGTTGCTCTTGATGTCTAATTGATCCTATCAAAATTTCAGGTCGGCCGGAAATTCAAGATGGCCGTCACAGCTAAAAATAGATTTTTAAAAAATAAGTTTGTAGCGACTACTTCTTGAAAACTATAAGTGATATTGATATGGGACTTTTTCTAAAATGATCAGCATGACATGATGTAGATCCTTGTGGAAAATTATTTTGATTCGACGTTAAACATGGCTGCCAGTGGCCATCTTTGGTTACATAGAGTTATATAGTAAAAACTTGTAGCGACTACTCCTCTGAAACTACTTGACGGATGTTCATGAAACTTCACAGGAATGTTGCTCTTGATGTCTAGTTGATCCTAGAAAAATTTCAGGTCGGCCGGAAATTCAAGATGGCCGCCACAGCTAAAAATAGATTTAAAATAAATAAATTTGTAGCGACTACTACTTCAAAACAATAAGAGATATTGATATGGGACTTTTTCTAAAATGATCAGTATGACATGATGTTGGTCCTTGTCGAAAATCTTTTTGATTTGACCTTAAACATGGCTGCTTTGTTTACATAGAGTTATATAATGAAAACTTGTAGCGACTACTTCTTTGAAACTACCTGACGGATTTTCATGAAACTTTACAGGAATGTTGCTCTTAATGTCTTATTGATCTTAGCAAAATTTCAGGTCGGCCTGAAATTCAAGATGGCCGCCATGGTTAAAAATAGATTTTCAAAAAACAAGTCTGTAGCGACTACTTCCTGAAATCAAAATCAATCAGTAGAGCTTCAAGGTCATTGACCTCTTGTTTTTCTTTCTTTTTGTTGCCTTTCAAACATGTTATTAAATTTGCAAGTAAAACATGTTATTAATATACAGTCGAACCTCGATAGCTCGAAGTCAGCGGGACCAAATGGATATGTTCGAGCTATCGGTGGCTTCGAGGCATTGAGGGAACGATAAAAAACCAAAATATCTATCCGAATTTGCGTACCGCCCAAAATAGTGTATCGTTCTCGGTATGTTTTTTATGTTTTAACCCTCATAACGGATATATAACATGTTATTGTTACACTGAAAGTACACGAAAAACTGCAATAATGTGTTTGTTTTATCATTTATTTAAAGAAATATCACACAAATACATTTTAACATACATGCCGGAAGTCCAAATAATGAGAAAACAAGGTAAGACTGGTTTCGGTACATAGAATTGAATAGAATAGACAATTGCTTAGCACATAATTCACTGTTGATATATCTTACTACACGTACGTTTTTGTTTGTACAGTTGTTTTATTTAAAAAAGTTTATTATACGTAAAATTTATCTGTCTATTATCGCTTTTCAATCATAAATATTCGCATCTCTAACAATCAACTTTACCTGTTTTCGCACTATGATCGAACTTGCTACAAACAACCGCGTCGATTACAATTAATATGGCCGACGTCGCGTGGCAACGGATCATCACCTTCGATAATTCACACAAAAATGGATCTTCGGATCGTAAAAAGTATTCAAGCGAGCCAGGGTATTCGAGAAATAATATTCGAATAATCGAGGATAAATTACATTGAATTATATAGGAGTTGTGTCGGGACCGGAAAATGTGTTCGAGTTACCGATGGTATTCGAATCACCGGTGTTCGAACTATCGAAGTTCGACTGTAGTTAAGTATCATTAAACCATATAAATTCTTACAATTTATGTTGTTGATTTTCCGAATTAAGCGGTTTGCGACGCTGATTTTCCATATTGTAAGGACCCAATCCCTGTTCCCAAAGACTTAAAAGGAACACTGCTGTAAAATGGGATAACATGCATTCTAAACGTACATGTACTTGGGTAAAATTGAATCCAGAGGCATTGTGAAACAAAACACAGAAGCCCAAGTGCTTATAATATCCAGAAGCCCAAGTGCTTGTAATATCCAGAAGCCCAAGTCCTTCTAATATCCTGAAGCCCAATTACTTCTAATATCCAGAATCCCAATTACTTCTGATATCCGAAAGCCCGGTGCTTCTAATATCCAGAAGCCCAAGTACTTCTAATATCCAGAAGCCCAAGTCCTTCTAATATCCAGAAGCTCAAGTACTTCTAATATCCAGAAGCCCGGTGCTTCTAATATCCAGAAGCCCAAGTCCTTCTAATATCCAGAAGCCCAAGTCCTTCTGATATCCGAAAGCCCGGTGCTTCTAATATCCAGAAGCCCAAGTACTTCTAATATCCAGAAGCTCAAGTACTTCTAATATCCAGAAGCCCGGTGCTTCTAATATCCAGAAGCCCAAGTACTTCTAATATCCAGAAGCAAAAATCCTTCAAATATCCAGAAGGCCAAGTACTTCTAATATCCAGAAGCCCAGTGCTTCTAATATCCAGAAGCCCGGTGCTTCTAATATCCAGAAGCCCAAGTACTTCTAATATCCAGAAGCCCGGTGCTTCTAATATCCAGAAGCCCAAGTACTTCTAATATCCAGAAGCCCAAGTGCTTCTAATATCCAGAAGCCCAAGTGCTTCTAATATCCAGAAGCCCAAGTACTTCTAAAATCCAGAAGCCCAAGTACTTCTAATATCCAGGAGCCCAAATGTTTCTAATATCAAAGACAATGATGTAGCATTGCATTGAATTGGGTTTTACAGCGCACTAACACAAAAAGGTTATATGGCGCCAATAGGACTGCAAATTCTGTTGTAAACACTCCATTTTTTGGAGCCATGATCACAGTGTTTTCTGCTACCACTCAAGTAGCATCTGAAACAACAGAGATTAGGATGAAGACCTTTAATGAACATGACACAAATGACAAAATTAACATGAATGACCATGGTGAAGCCCAAGTACTTCTGACACAAAATAAGTGATCTTCAAACATTTGTATGGTCTGCACAAAATAACCATACACATTCATTAAGGTTTATGTCCCCTTTTGTGGAATTCCATTGAAAGTGCATTAAAAAGGGAAAACAATTAGAACTCCAATAATCCTGAATATATATATAATATATGTAACTTGCAGTTCAATATGTTTACACTTTTAACTAGACTGTGCTATACTTGAATAATAAATACTTACTTGATAAAAGTGTGTATTGATACATACTCAGCTTATGACATACTCAAGGTCATGTGTGTATGTACTAATTCACATATTTATCAAGTGTGTATTTATAATTCAAGGGTAGCACTACCTAGAAAAATGTGTAAACATAATATACTGAAAGTGTCATGCAAAAATATTCAAGATTATTTGAGTTCTAATTTTTATAGTTTTCAAAAGCAATTTCAATGGGATTACGCAAAAGGGGACATAATCCTTAAAAGAAAGTTTTAATTTAGGATTGAATTTGATATTTTGATCTTTCATTGTTTGAATGAAAAACATTTGCAGTTGTTTAAATGATAAGACACAAAAAAGACAACACAAACCTTAAAGTTTTCTTAAACTTTTTCAAAATATCGGGTTATTTTTCAGCATAACCCATCTCTTCCTATCTTACAAAGTACTGTAACTACTGTATACAGTGCATATGGCGGTATTCAATCATCTGTAGTATCAAATCAACAGAATGTATAATATATAAATAGTGCATCCCAGTGAGGATGACATTGTCAAACTGGGGAAAATAATGTCATAACCGGGAAACATTATAAAATGTTTCATGCCAGGGTGTAGGCATTTTATATAAGAGCGTGAAAGTTAGGTATAATAAATATTATTATTATATAACCTATAAATAGACGCGTTTTCATTGGCTAAAAAGTAATTTTTTAGAAAAAATATCTAGCGATATTGACCTGTTTTTTTGATATTGACCTGTTTTTTTGATATTGACCTGTTTTATATAATTGTTTTTTTGATATTGACCTGTTTTATATAATTGTAAATTGAGGGTTATATAATAAAACAGTTATGGACTTTTCAGCTGTTATACATGATGTTGATATGCACCAAAAAATCATTATTGACCTCGGCTATCGCCTCGGTCAATAATGATTTTTTTGGTGCATATCACATCATGTATAACAGCTGAAAAGTCCATAATTGTATAATATTAACCTGGCTACAGTGATCATCACTAAACTGGTGGAAGACGCCCCCTAGGAACAAACAATGTTTGTGTGAGAGGAGCTGACATTGTCCCTTCAGTCCAAAACAGCACGGCTTCATCACGTGGCGCACACTGAGCTGTCCCTCGCCTCTCTCTGAGCACATCAACCCATTTCTCCAGAAGCCTACACCTAAAGTTATAGAGTGATCTTTCAATTAAGTGTTTTTATTCATTTCATTTTATCAACACTAGAAAGGTGTTCCAAGGAAACCCTTTTATCACCTGTGCTATCATAAAACACCAGAACAGTTTAAATCTTTATAACAGCAACTTACATCCTGGTGTCACATACAAGGTCATCGGTTGTTACGTGTATATGAAGTTTGGGAACAGTCTGTGTTACATGATGAGATGGGACATTACACTACGGACAGCGTGATTCCTATATAGCCTCCACTTCACTTTGTGAAGCAGGGTATACTACCTATATAGCCCCCACTTCACTTTGTGAAGCAGGGTATACTACCCTATATAGCCCCCACTTCACTTTGTGAAGCAGGGTATACTACCTATATAGCCCCCACTTCACTTTGTGAAGCAGGGTATACTACCTATATAGCCTCCACTTCACTTTGTGAAGCAGGGTATACTACCCTATATAGCCCCCACTTCACTTTGTGAAGCAGGGTATACTACCTATATAGCCCCCACTTCACTTTGTGAAGCAGGGTATACTACCTATATAGCCTCAACTTCACTTTGTGAAGCAGGGTATACTACCCTATATAGCCCCCACTTCACTTTGTGAAGCAGGGTATACTACCTATATAGCCCCCACTTCACTTTGTGAAGCAGGGTATACTACCCTATAGCCCCAACTTCACTTTGACACCGAAGTGCAGTGGTTAGAGTGTCTGACCTGCAATCGGGAGGTCGTGGGTTTGAGTCCTGGCCGCGTCATACCAAAGACATTAAAAAAATAGTAGTTGTTGTAACTAATAATAGGTAGTAGTACATCTGGTTGGCCCTGTCAGATAAAAAGTGGCTGGGTGGGGTATCATGTACTACGGTGTGGTATTCCAGTGTAGCAGCACTATATCTGCTTCAAGTAGACTGTAGATAGATACATAGCATCATACACACTATCACTCACACAAAAGACCACACATAATTCCGAGTCGGGGGGCCTCTCGATGGTATGGTATGGGACTATAACACACACACACTCACTCATACAAAAGACCACACATAATTCCGAGTCAAGGAGCGATTCTTCTCGAGGCTCAAATGGTAGCGGGACTATAATGCATAGAATTACACACACTTCACTTTATGAAGATGGTATATAAATATTCACAGCAATTGGTGATGGACAATAATGAACAACTGTTTAAATGACAATAGGTCAATGCCTTACAAGTTATAATGCTGGTTAGTTAGGCTGCAGATTAATTTATTGTTCGGGGCGCTTGTTTCAGCCAAAGGTTTTTCTGCAAAAGCTTGAGCAATTTAAACAATAAGTAACTCAGTTATATATCATTAGAACTGTATTTTTAGTAGTAAATAAAGATACCTTAGTTTTTAAAATCGGTTGAGAAATAAATATTTTACAGGCCAAATGAGTTTATGATGGTGCTTTTCCTTTGTAAATTCCTTGTTGATGGGACAGCAGAAAATTAAGAAATTTCATATAACTTCATATTTTTATTATGCAAAAAAAAACATTCAGGTTGTCTTAATTTACGAATATCCAACAATTTAAAACCATTTTCGATAAAAATTCTAAAAATAATTATTTTTCAAATTTTTCATGCGGAAGGATTTTGCATTGAAAATGCCCATCAAAAACTGCTTTCGAGAATGAAATTTTTATTTCTCAACCGATTTTGAAAAGTAAGGTATTTTTATGTACCACTAAAAATGTCTGTTTCACTGCTATACAACTTATTTAGGTACGAATTCTATTTCGTCTAAAAAGTCAAAAAAAACTTTGGCTGAAACAAGCGCCCCAAACAATAGGTCTGCTTTTAACACACCCACTGACACAGAGCTGGACAAAGTGATTCCTATTTGTCTGCCAGACTCACACAGGCAACGCACTGATGTACACGTATTTCAAAATTATATATAGTCTTTAAAAAAGTTGATACTACTTGCCCCCTGTAAGATGTGTACAATCATCCTCCGTGGTTGTTCCGGCTGTGTTCCTACTGGCCACCTCACAGCAGCCTAGTGGATCGTGCCTGCTGTAGTTTTGTCTGGAGTACAGCATCTGTATCTCTATGTCTTGTCTCATACAAGGGGCAAACATACCACCAACACCTAACATACAACAAATCGTTGTTGATTTTTGTATGTAGTTTGCATCAATCGTGAAAAAAAAACGTGTATGTGGTCACAAATGTGACCCATGTAAACTATCAGCTGAAAAATGGACCGGAATGGCATGACAATATGTGCAGCTGGACTTCATCTGAGCATCGCCAAACATACCAGACATACGTACGGAAGTATGACGTACGTACTGACCGAGGGATAAGTGCAACACTGTTTACTTAACACTAAAAGAGTGTTCCACGGTGTCGCCTGCCATGAGCTTGGTCAGGTTACAGGATTAAGTTTCATAACTCTGAAAAAATGAAAGTCAGAGTTATTAACATCTTTAACAACATTCCTTGGGTTGAGATGAAGGTGTGTGTGATGTTTCATGAACATAGGTCAAATACATTTTAAATTATGGCCTAGGTTACGTTGCAGGTTAAAGTGTGGCGAACGGACGGACGGTGGATGAAAGACAAAGTGATCTCTAAGGAGGTTAAGGTGCGACAGACGGACAACGGACAAAGTGATCCCTAAGTGTCTGCCATGCTTCACTGGCGACACAAAAAGGACCCAATTTTATTATTTATTTCTAAGAAAACACAAAGTGAAAGCATTAAAATGTGTTCATGCAATCAGAACAGACAATTTAAAATTGACATTTTGTAGCTCAGCCGTCCAATCAAGCATGACTTAAAGTAACAAAACAATGAGACTATTATAAACATATTCTTAGATAGGCTGGGTACTTAGGAATTTTGACTACTTTAATTTGACTACTATAATTTTGCTCCCATTATCAAAGTAATATTTCCTTTTTATTACTGATACAGATAATTTAGTGTGGTTTTAGTTGAACATTCATACACAAAATAAGCCGTCCATAAGTAGCAAAAGATGTGTGAATTAACAAATATTTTGTTGTTTCCAGGTCAGCAGTTTTGGTAACCCAAGCATCACCCCACCCCTTTCACACAACATTTCACCACCATGGTGCCTCGTTGGTTTTGGGGTGATCAGTGTCATTTGTTCATTGCACGTTTATAATGTGTAACCTCTCATGCTCACTAGCACGTTTATAATGTGTAACCTCTCATGCTCACTAGCACGTTTATAATGTGTAACCTCTCGTGCCCACTAGCACGTTTATAATGTGTAACTTCTCATGCCCACTAGCACGTTTATAATGTGTAACTTCTCATGCTCACTAGCACATTTATAATGTGTAACTTCTCATGATCACTAGCACGTTTATAATGTGTAACTTCTCATGCCCACTAGCACGTTTATAATGTGTAACTTTTCATGCTCACTAGCACGTTTATAATGTGTAACCTCTCATGCTCACTAGCACTGGCTAATCAGCCGTATTCTACTTTTAAACGAACACACGGCAGTCTTGATTTTTTAAAAACTCACCGCACCCATTAGCTTTTCAACATAAATTGCATTTGTTCAATTAGTATTAATTATAAGAACAACAATATAAAGCAAATTGTTTTTGAAGATTATTAACTGTTGATTAAAGTGCACCAAAATATATTTAAACCTACGGTATAATAAAGCAAAAATAAATAAAAATAAATTTTATTTAATTATATGCAAGCTTGTTTAAAGTCAAAATGTTATTGGATAAATAAATCCATAAGCTAATTTCAGTGCTTGATAAACACTTCAAGTTTGCCGTGTGTCCCTGCTCAAATACCCAAAAGGACCATTAAGAAATTACAATAGTGATAAAATGCCACTCATTTAAGTTTGTCACTGTAATAATTTTAAACACCAGCTAAACTTACTGACTATATGCGCCTGGTCTGGCCCCAGCCACACATTGGGTGGTGTCCACTTGTGCACCGTTTCCATGCCCATAAATGTCTGGACATCTGTTTCCACTGACAACTGAGGCTCCAGACCGATGTATGTGAAACCTCCCAATCCACACACCACACAAAAGGAAATTACCTGGGCCTGTAACAAATGATAACCATTAACCCGCTAAGCACAACTATAATAGCCTTTGCATCCATTGTAAACCCAGATCTACCTGCGAGTAACTCACAGGCTGATCAGTGTTTACAATGTCTGGCTGCTGATCAGTCATTTCCCCAAAAACACCCCTTTGTCACATAAATGGAATGGTCTTAATTTAAAGAAAGAACAGTCCATTATATATATATATGTAGCGGGTTAAGGGTTAACAAATAGAACATTGTTTATGGTGAATTTATAATCTTGTATTATTTCACTTTTTTGAAGTTAACTTTAAACAATAATTTCATGACTAAGACTTAATTTTTTTTGAAACTGAATGACAAATAGTTATATAAGTACAACTTCACTGTATAACACCAACCCACCTGCGCGCCTTCTTCGGTCATTCGCATATATTCCAGCAATATATCAGATTATAATGATTATTTCAAACTAGATTTACAGTATGGGTGTATGCAATTTCAAGTGCTTTTATTCAGTGAATATCTGAATACATATACTTTATAAATATATTCTTAGAAGAATATAGCCTTAATTTAGCTATCCCGCCAACTACAGTCAAATTTTACAACATATGTACATCATTTCTAAACCTACTGATGACGAGGTATATATTTAACTTACATATTTTGAGAACCCAATCTCTATAGGCAAAACATAAACGGCCTTAACCAGCCAGGCCAAAGAGGGGGGAAGGGGTGGAGTTACATTTTTATTTTCCACAAACCTATGTAGCACCAAAATGTAAGATGGACTATGTCTACTAAGTCGAAAAACCATGGCGAATTTAATTTCAAAAGTAAGAATATACATGCAGAAAAATGACGTGATGACTGTAAAGTATAAAGGTACATACGATGATGATGAAACAGGTGAAGAAAGGCCTGTATTCGGGGAGGGTGCCCAGTTTCCTCCTGACCTCTGTCCGTCCAAGTTTACGACTGCTACTTCTTTTTACTCTCCTCTTCAAGTCTTTCCAGCTGGAAGCATTCTTTGATTCAGGGTTAAAGTAGTAATCTGAAGACAAATTTACGAGAACAGCATGTTTCAGCAGATTGAAAAAAATGTGTAATGCATGTTTCAGGTTTGAGACAAATTGAATTTGTAAAGGTTAAAATAGTCAATAATTTTGATATTACTGTGAAACTTTTAGAAACACGGACTGTTTTCTGATAGCTTCAACAACTGAATGGCTCATCAACGCATTGTTAAGGTTATTTTCAGCTGCCCTAGAGAAAAAGGATGTATAAGAGAGAAAGAATGCACAAGAGAGAAAGGATGCAAAAGAGAGAAAGGATGCATAAGAGAAAGGGATGCATAAGAGAGAAAGGATGCATAGAGAAAAAAGGATGCATAGAGGAAGAGGATGCATAGATGTATAAGAGAGAAAGAATGCACAAGAGAGAAAGGATGCAAAAGAGAGAAAGGATGCATAAGAGAAAGGGATGCATAAGAGAGAACTGATGCATAGAGAAAAAGGATGTATAAGTGAGAAAGGATGCAAAGAGAAAAAGGATGCATAAGATAGAAAGGATGCATGAGAGAAAGAATGCATATGTGAGAAAGGATGCAAAGATAAAAAGGATGCATAAGAGAGAAAGGATGCATACAGTAAGAGAGAAAGGATGCAGAAGGGAGAAAGGGTGCAAAGAGAAAAAAGATGCATAAGAGAGAAAGGATGCATGAGAGAAAGGAGAGAGAAAGGATGCATAAGAGAGAAAGAATGCACAAGAGAGAAAGGATGCAAAAGAGAGAAAGGATGCATAAGAGAAAGGGATGCATAAGAGAGAAAGGATGCAAAAGTGAGAAAGGATGCAAAGAGAAAAAGGATGCATAAGAGAGAAAGGATGCATGAGAGAAAGAATGCATATGTGAGAAAGGATGCAAAGATAAAAAGGATGCATAAGAGAGAAAGGATGCATACGGTAAGAGAGAAAGGATGCAAAAGAGAGAAAGGATGCATAAGAGAAAGGGATACATAAGAGAGAAAGGATGCAAAAGTGAGAAAGGATGCAAAGAGAAAAAGGATGCATAAGAGAGAAAGGGTGCATGAGAGAAAGAATGCATATGTGAGAAAGGGTGCAAAGAGAAAAAAGATGCATAAGAGAGAAAGGATGCATGAGAGAAAGGATGCATTGAGAAAAAGAATGCATAAGAGAGAAAGGATGCATAAGAAACCAAGAAAGACTCGGATTCATGGGATTGCCTGGTTTACGTCCCCATCTGACGCAAGGGGCTAAGTGAAAGTGTCTTGCCCAAAAACACTCCGATGACATTCAGTGGTATGTGAGGGGGACACTCTATCACTAAGCCATCACAACACTGGGAAATCAAAAATGTAAGGTGATTGGCTTTAAAGTAGAATACCGCTTAAGTCGGTGGTGCTAGTGGGCTTGAGAGGTGTTGGACCTTATATTACCTCTCATGAACAGACTCAATGAACAGAGTATGCTATACTTTTCTCTCTTGTTTGTGTTTGTTGCTTCCAAGGGATCCTCTTTCAGTATTTAACTGAAGAAGTTAAAACATTTAAATGTAGAAAACTCTCATTACCATAAAAGTTAACATTTATCATTTGGGCTGTACTTAGTTTGAAGGTCATACTGGAATACGGAAAGATAAAAAGTAGTCCCGGCAGCTACTGTGGAAATAAAACTCTATATTCCACAGTGTGGAATAACACTTTTATTTCACTGATAAAATACAGTATTTCATTGCTTATCATAATTTATCATTTGGGCTATACTTAGTTTGTGGTCATACTGAAATTCTGGAAAGATAAACAGTACACTATTTTGTATTAAGTAAACCTTTAGCTAATGTGATGAGATCATCTATTGCTTGTATTTTCCAGTCATACTCAGACATCTTGTCAGCAAGTTTACACAGTAATTCCTTCTTCTCTGACTTCCTCTCAATCTGGGAAAGTAATAATAATGATGATGATGATACTGATGATGATGATGATGATGATGATGATGATGATGATGATAATGATGATGATAATGATGATGATGATAATGGTGATGATGGTGGTGATGTGATGATAATGATGAAGATGCCGATATGATGATGATAATGATGATGGTGGTGATGGTGATGATAATGATGAAGATGATGATGGTGGTGATGGTGATGATGATGATAATGATGAAGATGCTGATATGATGATGATAATGATGATGATGGTGATGATGATGGTGGTGATGGTGGTGATGGTAATGATGATGATGATGGTGATGATGATGATAATGATGCTGATATGATGATGATAATGATGATGATAGTGATGATGATAATGATGATGATGATGATGGTGATGATGATAATGATGCTGATATGATGATGATAATGATGAAGATGCCGATATGATGATGATAATGATGGTGGTGATGGTGATGATAACAATAACGATGATGATGCTGTTATGATGATGACAATGATGGTGGTGATGATGATGATGATGATAATGATGACGATGCTGATGATTTTGATGATGATAGTACTGATGCTTTTTGAGAAGATGATGGGGTTGATTACATGTTTTTAAAAAGAGCAAACAGTATTTATATTTTATAAAATAATTTGGTGTTAGATCTATATATTATTATATAGTTACATATTTGTATTTAAATCTATACTTTGTAAGGCTTGGCAGGGATAAGTAAACATACCATTCTATAGAAGCCATATTGAGCGTAAGCTTCTCTTCCATATACAAGATCTTCTGGCTTGAATTCTTCCTCATCCTGCTTATACAGATTCACATGAAGAAAATAAGTCAAAGCATATAGTAACATGAATGTATAAAATTCATTGAAAAATCATTGAAAAGTACAATGTATTTTAAAGCAAACATACCTAATAAAACAAGAAGCACCAAAAGTGATGTGAATGCCGGATTGCAAATATGACTGTACATTCAACATTTACACTGAAAAATCTAAAAGGGAGATAAATTATTCAGGTAAAATACAAGACAGAGTTATGATTCTTGTCATATGACATTGTGTAATGATAATGAACAGGTGTGCCAAGTTTAAAAGCTTTTGGACAATTTATTTTTACCAAACAGGCGGACAGACGGAAATCACTATTAAAGCCATAAGCATGGATTTGCTTTGCAATCCAACTAAAAATCTGAACTTGATCACTCTCGATAAATAGGGCCCCATGTTGAATATTTGTTTCATTTGTACATACTGGATAATATTCAGATCCTATAACACTGCCAATAAAGCTTCATATACTGTGTTGATGAGCCGTTAAACAACATTCAATTAACTTTCAAGGTTATTGTTAGAGAAAATAAGAGTTGATAAAATGCATGCTTAAAAACCTCCTTATTTGTGTATGGTAATCCTTTAAGAAGTCACAGAATTTACATATTTGAGTTTGGAAAATATCTATTAAAGTATTACTCATTATTATCCAATGTCATCTTTTACCTTTTTCTTCATTTCTTCAGCAAAATACAGGTCAGTTTCTGCGCCTTCATCATTAATAGAAACGAACGAACCAATCCTGTCGTCTTCCTGATATGTATTCTGTACTTGACTATTTTCCTTCAGACCTTTGTCAGACTGTATTGACTGGACCGATGGTTTCATTACTTTATTTTCGTTTTGTAATTTAGACATCAGCTGAGTTTTAGTGACAATTTCTGTTTGTGTAATTCTTTTCATCTCAGGCTTTGCTCTGTTTAACTCTTCCTCGTATTTCAATTTATTCGGTTTAATTTTTGTATTATCTGGTGATTTTATCTTCTCCTGTAGAATGTTTTTGAATGTAGTACTAGTATTTGGGTT
This sequence comes from Cyrtodaria siliqua, assembly GCA_037043455.1. NCBI lineage: Eukaryota > Metazoa > Mollusca > Bivalvia > Adapedonta > Hiatellidae > Cyrtodaria > Cyrtodaria siliqua. Next base: position 265,883 of record JAWPHD010001303.1, read on the forward strand.
TGAAAAAGTTTTGTTAACTAGCTTATCATCAGTATTATCATCTTCACTAAACATTTTATTAAAAACTACAGTGGGTTTTGATTTTTTTGGTCCAGGTTTTGTTTTATCTTTGCCAGCATTGCTTGGACCAGGTTTGGGTTCCAAAGAAATCTCGTTCAGGATTCCAGTTTTGCCTTCTTGCTCCTAAAATGCAATGCTATAATGTTGAACATTTACATGTTAAATTTAGTGGTTTTGTTCAAAATCGTATAATATCCATAGTGTAAAAAAACCCACAAAATTGTAGTACAACTGTCAGAGAATATTTTTAAAAAAATTTAAAACTTTTTTCATCTTTTTGTTTTTATCTGATAATCTGAAATACTTAAAATGGTAAGAAGCTGATTTTGCTCAGTGACTAGCAAGGAAGACTTTGCATCGGGACATCATGTGTTCAAACCTCACCATCAGCACTGGGTTTCTTCGGAAGGTCCATTTCAACACTTAATTTCTTAAAGGGGTTGATGCACTATTTTCAAACAAGGATCTTTTTTACCCTTTATGGCATATTGACAAAATGTATTTTTAAGCACAGACATATTAATAAACAGATAGGAAACTTCCTATGGTAACCAATGAAGTAACCAAAATATCATGTGGCACCTTAACTTTTCCTTCTATCTTCTCTCTCAATTATTCACTGATTTTGATGGGAATACATTCAAAATATTCATAGTAAATAGCAAAATGGGATTATAATAATTCATGTTTATTTTCAAAACAAGAAATTGTATAAAAAGATGTTTAAAGTTAAAAATGATTATTCGCTGTTCTCTTAAATATTAAGATTTTGACATAGTCAAAGTTTCCGTCAAACTCCTTTTTTGCTCTAAATGTAAGAAAAAGCAAAAAACTATCATTGGGAAGAAAATTAAATTTGTGATGGGATTTGGCATGAATGAAACTTGTATCTATAAAACTCTAGATATGTGTGTTTAAAATTGGGAACTATTTTGTGAAATTTTCGCACTGTGCCATGTGAAATTTAGATAATTTTCATAGTGTCCAATCTATTTCTTATTAGGTCTGTGTTTTAAGCAAAGAAAATCACTGCAAATGAAAAATAAGCATACAATTTATACATTTTACATCTGTATATTTATTTTTAATCCATCTGGAGTTATTTTCTTTGCTTTAAAATATATTTTGTCAATATGCAATTATTTTATATGGTAAAAAGGCGCGATCACGTCATCATTCCGAGATGGCTGCCTCCATATATGTTTTTTGCAAATTTTCAATAGGTCATATCTCCTTTATTTTTAATGGCATTTTGATAATTCGTTGAGTTTTTTTCAAGATTTTCAGAGCTCTTTTAAATAAATATTGTTTGAAAACAGTGCATCAACCCCTTTAACCTCATCTGTCAGATCTTGAGATGGACCTACCGAAGAAACCCAGTTCTGATGGTGAGGTTTGAACCCGTGATGTTCAGATTCGTAGAGATTCAGTCTAACTTGCTAGCCGTGGGATAGGGGGCAGAAACTGGGCAGTCATGTGTATCGCAGTCTGTCCTATGAGCATGTTAAAGAATCATAGCAATATTTTGAAAGAATAGGGCAAAGTTCCCTGATTCATATGTATTCCCTTCTCTCTGGGACTAATCCAAATGTCACTTTCTTATTTATATCAGTTTATTCCATTATAGCAAAATATGTTAAATCCACTAATTACACAAAATTACAAAACCGACCAAAACTCTATCAAAATGTTCAGATAATATAATAATGTATATGGGCCAATTAAAAGTATAGGTTTATTCATGGATACTTAAAACACCCATGACTGAATTTGTGTAAAATGAATTATGAGTTGGTAACTCTTAATTTGACACTCCAGTTTTGGGCTTTGGCCTGGCTGGATAAAGCCATTTATATTGCGTCTACAGAGTTTGGATTTTTAAATTATGTAAGTTATAAATATGCCTTGTCATCAGTAGGTTCAGAAATGGTATACATATGTTTACATAATTCTCTTGTTGGGGGATAGCTACTTTAATGATTTAACTACACAACTCTGTTCTTTCGAATTTCTTCAGGAGATGAATTTATTCCATGGTACTCTTCGCATTACTCTCGTATTTTTCTATACAGAGTAATGTCACAATGTAGGCTGTGGAATATCTTCTATACAGAGTTATGTCACAATGTAGGCTGTGGAATATCTTCTATACAGAGTTATGTCACAATGTAGGCTGTGGAATATCTTCTATACAGAGTTATGTCACAATGTAGGCTGTGGAATATCTTCTATACTGAGCAATGTCACAATGTAGGCTGAGGAATATCTTCTATACTGAGCAATGTCACAATGTAGGCTCTGGAATATCTTCTATACAGAGTTATGTCACAATGTAGGCTGTCGAATATCTTCTATACAGAGTAATGTCACAATGTAGGCTGTGGAATATCTTCTGTACAGAGTAATGTCACAATGTAGGCTGTGGAATATCTTCTGTACAGAGCAATGTCACAATGTAGGCTGTGGAATATCTTCTATACAGAGTAATGTCACAATATAGGCTGTGGAATATCTTCTATACAGAGTAATGTCACAATGTAGGCTGTGGAATATCTTCTATACAGAGTAATGTCACAATGTAGGTTGTGGAATATCTTCTATACAGAGTAATGTCCTAATGTAGGCTGTGGAATATCTTCTATACAGAGTAATGTCACAATGTAGGCTGTGGAATATCTTCTATACAGAGTAATGTCACAATGTAGGCTGTGGCATATCTTCTATACAGAGTAATGTCACAATGTAGGCTGTGGAATATCTTCTGTACAGAGCAATGTCACAATGTAGGCTGTGGAATATCTTCTATACAGAGTAATGTCACAATGTAGGCTGTGGAATATCTTCTATACAGAGTAATGTCACAATGTAGGCTGTGGAATATCTTCTATACAGAGTAATGTCACAATGTAGGCTGTGGAATATCTTCTGTACAGAGTAATGTCACAATGTAGGCTGTGGAATATCTTCCATACAGAATAATGTCACAATGTAGGCTGTGGAATATCTTCTATACAGAGTAATGTCACAATGTAGGCTGTGGAATATCTTCTGTACAGAGCAATGTCACAATGTAGGCTGTGAAATATCTTCTATACAGAGTAATGTCACAATGTAGGCTGTGGAATATCTTCTATACAGAGCAATGTCACAATGTAGGCTGTGGAATATCTTCTGTACAGAGCAATGTCACAATGTAGGCTGTGGAATATCTTCTATACAGAGTAATGTCACAATGTAGGCTGTGGAATATCTTCTGTACAGAGCAATGTCACAATGTAGGCTGTGGAATATCTTCTATACAGAGTAATGTCACAATGTAGGCTGTGGAATATCTTCTATACAGAGCATTGTCACAATGTAGGCTGTGGAATATCTTCTGTACAGAGCAATGTCACAATGTAGGCTGTGGAATATCTTCTATACAGAGTAATGTCACAATGTACGCTGTGGAATATCTTCTGTACAGAGCAATGTCACAATGTAGGCTGTGGAATATCTTCTGTACAGAGTAATGTCACAATGTAGGCTGTGGAATATCTTCTGTACAGAGTAATGTCACAATGTAGGCTGTGGAATATCTTCTGTACAGAGTAATGTCACAATGTAGGCTGTGGAATATCTTCTATACAGAGCAATGTCACAATGTAGGCTGTGGAATATCTTCTATACAGAGCAATGTCACAATGTAGGCTGTGGAATATCTTCTGTACAGAGTAATGTCACAATGTAGGCTGTGGAATATCTTCTGTACAGAGCAATGTCACAATGTAGGCTGTGGAATATCTTCTATACAGAGCAATGTCACAATGTAGGCTGTGGAATATCTTCTGTACAGAGCAATGTCACAATGTAGGCTGTGGAATATCTTCTGTACAGAGCAATGTCACAATGTAGGCTGTGGAATATCTTCTATACAGAGTAATGTCACAATGTAGGCTGTGGAATATCTTCTGTACAGAGTAATGTCACAATGTAGGCTGTGGAATATCTTCTGTACAGAGTAATGTCACAATGTAGGCTGTGGAATATCTTCTGTACAGAGTAATGTCACAATGTAGGCTGTGGAATATCTTCTGTACAGAGTAATGTCACAATGTAGGCTGTGGAATATCTTCTGTACAGAGTAATGTCACAATGTAGGCTGTGGTATATCTTCTATACAGAGTAATGTCACAATGGAGGCTGTGGAATATCTTCTGTACAGAGCAATGTCACAATGTAGGCTGTGGAATATCTTCTATACAGAGCATTGTCACAATGTAGGCTGTGGAATATCTTCTGTACAGAGCAATGTCACAATGTAGGCTGTGGAATATCTTCTATACAGAGTAATGTCACAATGTAGGCTGTGGAATATCTTCTGTACAGAGCAATGTCACAATGTAGGCTGTGGAATATCTTCTATACAGAGTAATGTCACAATGTAGGCTGTGGAATATCTTCTGTACAGAGCAATGTCACAATGTAGGCTGTGGAATATCTTCTATACAGAGCAATGTCACAATGTAGGCTGTGGAATATCTTCTATACAGAGTAATGTCACAATGTAGGCTGTGAAATAAATTTGTCTCCTAAGGAAAGTCATGGGGACAGAAAATTTGAAAGAACAGAGTTGTTTAGTCAAATCCTTTTTTATTATCGTTATATGTTGTTTTTTTGTTTTACATGCCGATGATTCGAACATCTGATATTTATGATGCCAGGGGCTACACTCTATAATTATTGACTAAGCTCAGGTCTTTCTATTTGTTTTAGCGTTACATGGAAAGTTTTAAAACAAGGCTGGTGATTTATAGTTCTTCCTTTTGTTGTTGTATTGGGAACTACTAAAAGTAGCCACCCTCCTATGGTCAAGCCCTAGAGCTATATACAGCCATCTGTATATTTATGCTTTGAAATGGTAATTATTAGTCTGCTCTTTTTGTTTGATACGTCAAAACAAGAAATTTGCAAATTGATAGACTATTTCGAGAAACAACATATTGTTATACCTGATGCTCTCGTCCATCTTCTATCTTCTGTACAGCCTCTATCTGTGACAGCAACCTCTCCGCATCGGTGGCAAATTTTCTACTACTGCTACTGCCCGGTCTCTTTATACTCAGGCCAAATTCTCCTTTCTGTACCCAGTTAAAAAGGACATTACAATATAGTTTTCCAATACCATTTATTTTATACTCAATTCATCAGGGATCAAATTTAATATTTTTAGCCACTTGCTGAAAAAAAAGCAAGTGCAGTTTTGTACTTGCTATTTTAATCAAGGTACTTGCATTAATAATTTAAAACCTCGATTGGGTTTAGAAGAATTATTATATATATAAATAATGACATTTTCGTACTCAGCCAGGAGGCAGGAATGTAACAAAGTATAATTATACTTACTTATATCCACCTATTTAACTAAGTTAAGTAAATATTTTCAGTGAATAAATGTGGACAGAGACCTAGTGGGTTTCTTTTATTACTTGAAAAAATTAGCAAGTGCTAATATTTTCTACTTGCAATCTGCAAAAATCTACTTGCATTTAGCAAGTATCAAATAAGTGTCAAATTTGTACCCTGCTTCATTTCATCACTTGATCAAGTAATCAAGTAAAAGTACTATTTTGAATGCTTTTGGACTAGACAAAATAACTGATTTATTCCACTAAAATAATGTTACATATATATATGCATGCAGTGCTTTTTTTCTGTTTGGGAATGGCATCACCTCCCAGTTCCATAAAATTGGAAATATTGTCATGTTTTGTTTGAATTGAGGAACAACATACAAGTGCTGAAGTATGGAACAACATACAGGTGCTGAAGTATGGAACAACATACAGGTGCTGAAGTATGGAACAATATACAGGTGCTGAAGTATGGAACAACATACAGGTGCTGAAGTATGGAACAACATACAGGTGCTGAAGTATGGAACAACATACAGGTGCTGAAGTATGGAACAACATACAGGTGCTGAAGTATGGAACAACATACAGGTGCTGAAGTATGGAACAATATACAGGTGCTGAAGTATGGAACAACATACAGGTGCTGAAGTATGGAACAACATACAGGTGCTGAAGTATGGAACAACATACAGGTGCTGAAGTATGGAACAACATACAGGTGCTGAAGTATGGAACAACATACAGGTGCTGAAGTATGGAACACCATACAGGTGCTGAAGTATGGAACAACATACAGGTGCTGAAGTATGGAACAACATACAGGTGCTGAAGTATGGAACAATATACAGGTGCTGAAGTATGGAACAACATACAGGTGCTGAAGTATGGAACAACATACAGGTGCTGAAGTATGGAACAATATACAGGTGCTGAAGTATGGAACAACATACAGGTGCTGAAGTATGGAACAATATACAGTTGCTGAAGTATGGAACAACATACAGGTGCTGAAGTATGGAACAACATACAGGTGCTGAAGTATGGAACAACATACAGGTGCTGAAGTATGGAACAATATACAGGTGCTGAAGTATGGAACAATATACAGGTGCTGAAGTATGGAACACCATACAGGTGCTGAAGTATGGAACAACATACAGGTGCTGAAGTATGGAACACCATACAGGTGCTGAAGTATGGAACAACATACAGGTGCTGAAGTATGGAACAACATACAGGTGCTGAAGTATGGAACACCATACAGGTGCTGAAGTATGGAACAACATACAGGTGCTGACGTATGGAACAACATACAGGTGCTGAAGTATGGAACAACATACAGGTGCTGAAGTATGGAACAACATACAGGTGCTGAAGTATGGAACAACATACAGGTGCTGAAGTATGGAACAACATACAGGTGCTGAAGTATGGAACAATATACAGGTGCTGAAGTATGGAACAACATACAAACAGGTGCTGAAGTATGGAACAACATACAGGTGCTGAAGTATGGAACAACATACAGGTGCTGAAGTATGGAACACCATACAGGTGCTGAAGTATGGAACAACATACAGGTGCTGACGTATGGAACAACATACAGGTGCTGAAGTATGGAACAACATACAGGTGCTGAAGTATGGAACAACATACAGGTGCTGAAGTATGGAACAACATACAGGTGCTGAAGTATGGAACAACATACAGGTGCTGAAGTATGGAACAATATACAGGTGCTGAAGTATGGAACAACATACAAACAGGTGCTGAAGTATGGAACAACATACAGGTGCTGAAGTATGGAACAACATACAGGTGCTGAAGTATGGAACAACATACAGGTGCTGAAGTATGGAACAACATACAGGTGCTGAAGTATGGAACAACATACAGGTGCTGAAGTATGGAACAGCATACAGGTGCTGAAGTATGGAACAGCATACAGGTGCTGAAGTATGGAACAACATACAGGTGCTGAAGTATGGAACAGCATACAGGTGCTGAAGTATGGAACAACATACAGGTGCTGAAGTAAGGAACAACATACAGGTGCTGAAGTATGGAACAACATACAGGTGCTGAAGTATGGAACAACATACAGGTGCTGAAGTATGGAACAACATACAGGTGCTGAAGTATGGAACAATATACAGGTGCTGAAGTATGGAACAACATACAGGTGCTGAAGTATGGAACAACATACAGGTGCTGAAGTATGGAACAACAACCAGGTGCTGAAGTATGGAACAACATACAGGTGCTGAAGTATGGAACAACATACAGGTGCTGAAGTATGGAACAACATACAGGTGCTGAAGTATGGAACAACATACAGGTGCTGAAGTATGGAACAACATACAGGTGCTGAAGTATGGAACAACATACAGGTGCTGAAGTATGGAACAATATACAGGTGCTGAAGTATGGAACAACATACAGGTGCTAAAGTATGGAACAATATACAGGTGCTGAAGTATGGAACAACATACAGGTGCTGAAGTATGGAACAACATACAGGTGCTGAAGTATGGAACAACATACAGGTGCTGAAGTATGGAACAGCATACAGGTGCTGAAGTATGGAACAACATACAGGTGCTGAAGTATGGAACAACATACAGGTGCTGAAGTATGGAACAGCATACAGGTGCTGAAGTATGGAACAACATACAGGTGCTGAAGTAAGGAACAACATACAGGTGCTGAAGTATGGAACAACATACAGGTGCTGAGGTATGGAACAACATACAGGTGCTGAAGTATGGAACAACATACAGGTGCTGAAGTATGGAACAATATACAGGTGCTGAAGTATGGAACAACATACAGGTGCTGAAGTATGGAACAACATACAGGTGCTGAAGTATGGAACAACAACCAGGTGCTGAAGTATGGAACAACATACAGGTGCTGAAGTATGGAACAACATACAGGTGCTGAAGTATGGAACAACATACAGGTGCTGAAGTATGGAACAACATACAGGTGCTGAAGTATGGAACAACATACAGGTGCTGAAGTATGGAACAACATACAGGTGCTGAAGTATGGAACAATATACAGGTGCTGAAGTATGGAACAACATACAGATGCTAAAGTATGGAACAATATACAGGTGCTGAAGTATGGAACAACATACAGGTGCTGAAGTATGGAACAACATACAGGTGCTGAAGTATGGAACAACATACAGGTGCTGAAGTATGGAACAACATACAGGTGCTGAAGTATGGAACAATATACAGGTGCTGAAGTATGGAACAATATACAGGTGCTGAAGTATGGAACAATATACAGGTGCTGAAGTATGGAACAACATACAGGTGCTGAAGCAACATACAGGTGCTGAAGTATGGAACAATATACAGGTGCTGAAGTACGGAACAACATACAGGTGCTGAAGTATGGAACAATATACAGGTACTGAAGTATGGAACAATATACAGGTGCTGAAGTATGGAGCAACATACAGGTGCTGAAGTATGGAACAACATACAGGTGCTGAAGTATGGAACAATATACAGGTGCTGAAGTATGGAACAATATACAGGTGCTGAAGTATGGAACAATATACAGGTGCTGAAGCAACATACAGGTGCTGAAGTATGGAACAACATACAGGTGCTGAAGTATGGAACAATATACAGGTGCTGAAGCAACATACAGGTGCTGAAGTATGGAACAACATACAGGTGCTGAAGTATGGAACAACATACAGGTGCTGAAGTATGGAACAACATACAGGTGCTGAAGTATGGAACAATATACAGGTGCTGAAGTATGGAACAATATACAGGTGCTGAAGTATGGAACAACATACAGGTGCTGAAGTATGGAACAATATACAGGTACTGAAGTATGGAACAATATACAGGTGCTGAAGTATGGAGCAACATACAGGTGCTGAAGTATGGAACAACATACAGGTGCTGAAGTATGGAACAACATACAGGTGCGGAAGTATGGAACAACATACAGGTGCTGAAGTATGGAACAACATACAGGTGCTGAAGTATGGAACAACATACAGGTGCTGAAGTGTGGAACAATATACAGGTGCTGAAGTATGGAACAATATACAGGTGCTGAAGTATGGAACAACATACAGGTGCTGAAGTATGGAACAACATACAGGTGCTGAAGTATGGAACAACATACAGGTGCTGAAGTATGGAACAACATACAGGTGCTGAAGTATGGAACAATATACAGGTGCTGAAGTATGGAACAATATACAGGTGCTGAAGTATGGAACAATATACAGGTGCTGAAGTATGGAACAACATACAGGTGCTGAAGCAACATACAGGTGCTGAAGTATGGAACAACATACAGGTGCTGAAGTATGGAACAACATACAGGTGCTGAAGTATGGAACAACATACAGGTGCTGAAGTATGGAACAATATACAGGTGCTGAAGTATGGAACAATATACAGGTGCTGAAGTATGGAACAATATACAGGTGCTGAAGTATGGAACAACATACAGGTGCTGAAGCAACATACAGGTGCTGAAGTATGGAACAACATACAGGTGCTGAAGTATGGAACAACATACAGGTGCTGAAGTATGGAACAACATACAGGTGCTGAAGTATGGAACAACATACAGGTGCTGAAGTACGGAACAACATACAGGTGCTGAAGTACGGAACAACATACAGGTGCTGAAGTACGGAACAACATACAGGTGCTGAAGTACGGAACAACATACAGGTGCTGAAGTATGGAACAACATACAGGTGCTGAAGTATGGAACAACATACAGGTGCTGAAGTATGGAACAACATACAGGTGCTGAAGTATGGAACAATATACAGGTGCTGAAGTATGGAACAACATACAGGTGCTGAAGTATCAAACAATACAGGTGCTGAAGTATGGAACAATATACAGGTGCTGAAGTATGGAACAACATACAGGTGCTGAAGCAACATACAGGTGCTGAAGTATGGAACAACATACAGGTGATGAAGTATGGAACAATATACAGGTGCTGAAGTATGGAACAACATACAGGTGCTGAAGTATCAAACAATACAGGTGCTGAAGTATGGAACAATATACAGGTGCTGAAGTATGGAACAACATACAGGTGCTGAAGCAACATACAGGTGCTGAAGTATGGAACAACATACAGGTGCTGAAGTATGGAACAACATACAGGTGCTGAAGTATCAAACAATACAGGTGCTGAAGTATGGAACAATATACAGGTGCTGAAGTATGGAACAATATACAGGTGCTGAAGTATGGAACAACATACAGGTGCTGAAGTATGGAACAACATACAGGTGCTGAAGTATGGAACAACATACAGGTGCTGAAGTATGGAACAACATACAGGTGCTGAAGTATGGAACAATATACAGGTGCTGAAGTATGGAACAACATACAGGTGCTGAAGTATCAAACAATACAGGTGCTGAAGTATGGAACAATATACAGGTGCTGAAGTATGGAACAATATACAGGTGCTGAAGTATGGAACAACATACAGGTGCTGAAGCAACATACAGGTGCTGAAGTATGGAACAACATACAGGTGCTGAAGTATGGAACAACATACAGGTGCTGAAGTATGGAACAACATACAGGTGCTGAAGTATGGAACAACATACAGGTGCTGAAGTATGGAACAACATACAGGTGCTGAAGTATGGAACAATATACAGGTGCTGAAGTACGGAACAACATACAGGTGCTGAAGTATGGAACAACATACAGGTGCTGAAGTATGGAACAACATACAGGTGCTGAAGTATGGAACAACATACAGGTGCTGAAGTATGGAACAATATACAGGTGCTGAAGTATGGAACAACATACAGGTGCTGAAGTATGGAACAACATACAGGTGCTGAAGTATGGAACAACATACAGGTGCTGAAGTATGGAACAACATACAGGTGCTCAAGTATGGAACAATATACAGGTGCTGAAGTATGGAACAACATACATGTGCTGAAGTATGGAACAACTTACAGGTGTTGAAGTATGGAACAACATACAGGTGCTGAAGTATGGAACAACATAAAGGTGCTGAAGTATGGAACAACATACAGGTGCTGAAGTATGGAACAACATACAGGTGCTGAAGTATGGAACAACATACAGGTGCTGAAGTATGGAACAACAAACAGGTGCTGAAGTATGGAACAACATACAGGTGCTGAAGTATGGAACAACATACAGGTGCTGAAGTACGGAACAACATACAGGTGCTGAAGTATGGAACAACATACAGGTGATAAAGTATGGAACAACATACAGGTGCTGAAGTATGGAACAATATACAGGTGCTGAAGTATGGAACAATATACAGGTGCTGAAGTATGGAACAACATACAGGTGCTGAAGTATGGAACAACATACAGGTGCTGAAGTATGGAACAATATACAGGTGCTGAAGTATGGAACAACATACAGGTGCTCAAGTATGGAACAATATACAGGTGCTGAAGTATGGAACAACATACATGTGCTGAAGTATGGAACAACTTACAGGTGTTGAAGTATGGAACAACATACAGGTGCTGAAGTATGGAACAACATACAGGTGCTGAAGTATGGAACAACATACAGGTGCTGAAGTATGGAACAACACACAGGTGCTGAAGTATGGAACAACATACAGGTGCTGAAGTATGGAACAACAAACAGGTGCTGAAGTATGGAACAACATACAGGTGCTGAAGTATGGAACAACATACAGGTGCTGAAGTGTGGAACAACATACAGGTGCTGAAGTGTGGAACAACATACAGGTGCTGAAGTATGGAACAACATACAGGTGCTGAAGTATGGAACAATATACAGGTGCTGAAGTATGGAACAACATACAGGTGCTGATGTATGGAACAACATACAGGTGCTGAAGTATGGAACAACATACAGGTGCTGAAGTATGGAACAACATACAGGTGCTGAAGTATGGAACAACATACAGGTGCTGAAGTATGGAACAACATACAGGTGCTGAAGTATGGAACAACATACAGGTGCTGAAGTATGAAACAACATACAGGTGCTGAAGTATGGAACAATATACAGGTGCTGAAGAAGTATGGAACAATATACAGGTGCTGAAGTATGGAACAACATACAGGTGCTGAAGTATGGAACAATATACAGGTGCTGAAGTATGGAACAACATACAGGTGCTGAAGTATGGGACAATATACAGGTGCTGAAGTATGGAACAACATACAGGTGCTGAAGTATGGAACAACATACAGGTGCTGAAGTATGGAACAACATACAGGTGCTGAAGTATGGAACAACATACAGGTGCTGAAGTATGGAACAATATACAGGTGCTGAAGTATGGAACAACATACAGGTGCTGAAGTATGGAACAATATACAGGTGCTGAAGTATGGAACAACATACAGGTGCTGAAGTATGGAACAACATACAGGTGCTGAAGTATGGAACAACATACAGGTGCTGAAGTATGGAACAACATACAGGTGCTGAAGTATGGAACAACATACAGGTTCTGAAGTATGGAACAACATACAGGTGCTGAAGTATGGAACAACATACAGGTGCTGAAGTATGGAACAACATACAGGTGCTGAAGTATGGAACAACATACAGGTGCTGAAGTATGGAACAACATACAGGTGCTGAAGTATGGAACAACATACAGGTGCTGAAGTATGGAACAACATACAGGTGCTGAAGTACTGAAATGATTGTTTAAAGAAGCAGCAGTCAAAAATGTGAGCGTGCATGGGTATGCATTTGTTCGACAGTGCAATAACAAACAACCCAAAAACACTAGTAGACGGTATTTCATTATTTATTAAAGGCATGTATTACAAAGTCAAGTGACATATTTAAAGATCTGTAAAAGACGCAATATCATTCTTACCTTCACTTTTCTCTCTGCCATTTGTTTCCATTGCTGTAGATTGTCTGAGTCAGTTTCTGCAACACCAAAAAACTTCCCAACACTGGTAGCCGCTTTCAGCATTTCAGATGTCACTCTGGGTATTTCTGTTAGAGTTTCTAAAAATAAAAGTTATATGTATAGAATTGACTATATATTTAAAGATGTGTCTGTCAATGTCTCTGCCATGATAATTACAATGGCCGTTTTCGACTGGAACTGTTTTGTTACATTGCTGTTCCATCTATTGATGTCGTCCTTACTTCATATCATCCAATCAGAGTTGATTTGATTGGTCAGTTGTTTTTCCGCTCTCAACACACATAATGGTGTGTTTACATTGCTAAGAAAGTACTCAATGTGTTAAGCAAGTTGAGTCAGTCAAATAGAAAACTATCTCAACGAAAAAAATATATCTATGACAAAAATGGCATCTCCGTGGCCGAATGGTTACGGACGTCGCATTGTAAACCTTCGCCTCACATCGCTGCGGGTTCGAATCCCACTGGGAGCTCGACTTGTAAGTAAGGAAGTGTCGATTCTTACGGATGGTGGGAGGTGTACAGTACTGGTTCTACCCAGGAAAAGTGGGTGGTCTGCCTCCACCACAAAACCATCGACCGTCATATATAACCTTACATGTGTTGAAAGTGACGTAAAACACCATACAAAGAAACAAACAAATATCAGTGTCATCTATCTTGACATAATTAATGTTATCGTATTTGGGACATGCCTATCAAGAACTGTATTATTAATATTGGTGTTGTTGTTTTTCCAAATATTTTTAGAATGTTGCCACTTGAACAGTCAGTGGCATATTTCCTTCCAAAGTGGCAAATTGCGCCATCACATAGGCTGAATAACCAATAACACACCTCTCAAACTGGTTCATATTGGTTAACTGACAACAAGGACAATAAAAATGAGAAGATCATTATGCTTTAAATGATTCTAAACAAGATGAAACTATATAACAGGGACATATTTTGCCTTACCAGTCTCTTTGTCAGTGTTTTCCAAATGTCTACCAAGTATCCTAGACCTCTTAGTTTACGACCACTTAGCGACAGTTGGCTACATATATCAGTAAAACATTATATATTTGACATAATATGATGTTAGCTAAAAAAAAAGTATTCAAACTGCAGCAAAAACTAACGTGACTTTGATTACATTTTGTTTATATTCCATCCGATAACATTTGTTAATGGATGACCTCAATTTGTTTACTGCCAGTGAATGGCATGTGTTTCCATTCATCTTATTTATAATAGCTTTCTTGCCGAGATGAGATATTTTCATATGGGCAATTTTATGCAAATTTGTTGACCTAAATTCACAATGGCTGACAGCACAAAAAAAAAGAGCAAAATTATCAACTATATTTTAAGTTAACAGGAAGAAACAAAGCCCTACTTATTTTCTGTGAAAAAATATAAGTACCCTCATCACCTTAACGATTTTTTTTCCAGTACTGTGGAGTTTTTAAATTACTGTCTTCTACTGTTTTCAAAACGAATCTGCCTGCTCGTTAGGGATTTAGGAGGGTCCCAAAGGGGTGTGTGTTCACGTGATCACGTAAAATAAAAACAAGGATCACGTCTTCACGGGAAAATAGCAGAACTTTCACATTTCACGTTAAATATAAATGTACTATCGAGACCATCATACAAATAGTAATAGATTTGGAATCCAGTCAAGGGAGACCACTTTTGTCAGCAACCTGTATTAGACAAGTTCCAGGCTGACCAGTGCTACTTGTAATGTAGTGAGCTATGTCAGTGAAACTGTCGGCATACCACCAGTCTATACTGCCTATACTGTATCTGATACACGACTCAGCTGATTGTAGTGTCCCTGGGGATTCCCCTTGCCAGATGGTCGCGCAAGTACGAAAGTTCAGCTCTCGGGGGAGGCTCGGGGGAGGAGGAGGGACACTAAAAAACTGAAAAGGACTAAAAATTCACGTTTCACGTCACCATATCACGCGATCACGTTTTACCAAGACCAAAATCACGGATCACGCTGATATAATTTTCACGCAATCACGCAAAAATATTGTTTGTTTCACGTGTCACATTTTTAAAAACACCCCGATCACGTTTTCACGCAAAACCCCTTTGGGACCCCCATGAAGGTCACATGTCATGTGGGCAATGTAATAACATAACAATTACCAGATCTTTTGAACACAAACACTGATATTGCATCATGTTTTATGCAGGCACCCCGCCTTCCACATACCGGTAACCAATTTACCATTTTACAATTAAATAAAACTTTCTGATATCTTATGAAAGGCAAAAGATTGAATCATCATTGCATCATAAAATATTTTATTTTGTTTAAGTTTGCTTTAAATGGGATGCATTTAATGATGAGAACACACGGAAAGAGATAAATATCCATAGGAAAATTATCCGTAGCTTTAAAAAAATCAGTCATATTTGCAAGTTTTTTTCTTTTGTTGTTTAGAACTATTCATTAAGCAGACAGTCATAAAAATTGAAGACGAAATGTGCATAATGAAAGTGCGCAGACGCAGAGCTGTAGATAATTTTTGATTGCAATGAGTATTTACTCATCACATACAAAATGAATGAGTAACAAGGAACATGCTAAGAGTAAAACATATTTTTATAAAATACTTCATGCGTCAATGGATGTGAATCGATTTAATAAATTTAAAAAGACACAACTATTCTGGTTATATTGATGTTAAGTAAAACAAAACACTGTATGTCCTTTGTTCTTAATATAAGACCCATGCTTAGAACAATTTTCATCATGTACATATAGAATAAACTGATCTACAGAACAATAATACAAATATAATACTCATGATTTTTAAAAGTTTAGAGTTTTTGTAGTAAATTGATGAGTAAAGATACTCAAAATTTTAAACCTGAGGGTTTTTATAAAAAAAGGTATGAGTAAAATACTCAAAAACTCAGCTTATCTACAGCTCTGGTGCCAGACATAATTTCCGCCATCAGTCGAAATCACATGGCAACTGAAAACAGATAGAAATATGATACACCAGTTTCCTCCGGGTCCTCCAGTTTCCTCCCACAGTAAGACCATCCACTGCAGTCGGTTCAAACGCTAATACAATTTAGGCACTTTAAGTTTATGTAATCTACATTGCCCACTTTAAATAAAGATTATTATTATTATTACTATAAAGATGTTGTCATTATCAGGAGCACATAATGTGACATTGCATCACATGAAGGTGTAGCACACCCATTGCAACACAGGAAGTGTCAGCCTGGGGTAGTCGCATAATGGCGTCAATAAATAATTCTGATTTCTTTTTGTAAAAAAAGGCATTTTCACTAATTTAAAGTTCTATTTTTGGTTTATATCACATTGTTGATCTATTTGTTACATTTTTCAAGCATTGCCATGTTAAAATTGTGAGTTTTTAATTTACTTTGCTTATATGGAAATGAGTGTATGAATGCAATATTATGGCATCTCAGTGTTTATGTTTTTAAAGGGACCATTCATTCATGAGACAAGTTCTTTCTTAGAAGATACATGACCCCCATTTTTCTGTGGATTTTTTGGCAGCATATGTGTCATTTGTGATGAGAATGTAAGTTATTCATTTTTAATTTGGGCCCAGATATGAATGACAACATGGCATTTAAATTTTAATTCACACACAACTCAATGCAACAATCAATGGGTGTGTTACACCTATAAGGCGGGATCTGTGAATTGTCATTTTCTCTAAGATTCTTACTTAACTGGCATTTGTCCTTTTGGAATGATTATTTATCTTCAAAAAAACACTTTACACTCTTTTAAAACCGGTTTTGAATTTTTTTTTGCTATTTATCGCTGCGGAAAGCCGTAATTTGGAGTTTCAGATTTTTTAAGTCTTTAAATGATGGCCTGGAGAAACATTTTCCACATAAACTTGGCTTGTTTGGTATCAACATGTAGATATGTGTATTTGTCATCATAATTTAGCACTACTATTTTTAAAATCCTGCTTTTATAGGTATGACACCGCAAAATCCTTCCCCTTACCCCCTAAAATTGGGTTTACTGAGATAATGTCAGAGAGAACTGAAGGCAGAGTATGCTGCCCAGTCATTAAAACTTGGCTTTTAATCACAAAGCTAGTACCAGACTTGCATTTAGGAGTATTTGTGATGCCTGTCTATTCATATAGTGTTACCAAATTAAGGTATGATGCCACCAAAAGTGAAAAATTGCCTTGAAAATTGGATGCTGGCATGAAAATCAGCACATTTTGCATTCAAAGAGCAGTTTTGGTAGCTAAACCTCTTGATTTCTTCATGTGTATTGACTATATGAAGCATTTAATCCATTATATCAAGTTTAGGTATGCCCAATGTCATTTTATAAAACAGTTAAGGCAGGTTAAAACTGAAAAAAAGTACGCTGATTTTTGTCGCTGTCGACCGCTCTGTTCTCTTTTGAAACGCGTATATCTTGATCGATTCTTAGTCGATTCGCGACAACTTTTCTTTCTTTAATGCGTTATAGTCTAGGCTTTGTCAGAATAGCTGCTTTGAAAATTCACTCATAGTTAAGTATTCTTATAGGTGTAGCACACCCATTGCAACACAGGAAGTGTCGGCCTGGGGTAGTCGCATAATGGCGTCAATAAATAATTCTGATTTCTTTTTGTAAAAAAAGGCATTTTCACTAATTTAAAGTTCTATTTTTGGTTTATATCACATTGTTGATCTATTTGTTACATTTTTCAAGCATTGCCATGTTAAAATTGTGAGTTTTTAATTTATTTTGCTTATATGGAAATGAGTGTATGAATACAATATTATGGCATCTCAGTGTTTATGTTTTTAAAGGGACCATTCATTCATGAGACAAGTTCTTTCTTAGAAGATACATGACCCCCATTTTTCTGTGGATTTTTTGGCAGCATATGTGTCATTTGTGATGAGAATGTAAGTTATTCATTTTTAATTTGGGCCCAGATATGAATGACAACATGGCATTTAAATTTTAATTCACACACAACTCAATGCAACAATCAATGGGTGTGTTACACCTGAAACTAAAAAAAACACTGGCTGCTGCTGCTGCTGCTGTTGTTGTTGTTGTTGTTGTTTTTGCAGACGAAACATACAGTACAGATAACAAAACAATTGTTGATAAAAACGTTACCTTATTCTTTTTATTTCAAATAAATGCATAGATAATTATTTTATTATATTAACTTACTAATTATGTTAGATAAAATGTTCCCAATTTCTCAATGATTGAGTAAAATGCGTTTGAAATGCATCAGATTGCGTTTCCTGCTCTAATATTTGGAAACTCTCCAATTTGGAGGAAATCTGAAAAATACGGAAGTGCAAAAAACTAAAAATAAAATGGAAACCGACACAAAAACATCCGTTGGATCACCTGCGAAGACTAAACAAACGGTAAATAATTGAATGAGTATCTGCATATGGTAACCGTACTGAAATGTTTAATGCTTGATAAAAACGCAAAAAGTGGGAGTGTCGGCAATTTATTTGCAAATGTAGTAGTGAATTCGGGTAGCAATATTTCGGATAATTAACTGTTATACGTGCAGCCGTGACCTATGAGTACGACAAAGCGGTTAAGCGAGTGAACTGATAGAAATTCACAAATTCCCTTAATATGGACATGTAACCGCTTACAGGTAATTGGTGAATAATCGATTCCTAGCTGGATGGTATTCCCTAACTGGTTTACTGCTCTTGAAGATACAAGATGAGCCTTTGGAGTGGATGCCTTCGGTCCCATGTGCAGGGTAATACTCTGTGCATGTGAAAGAATGTATTAACGATTTATGAACATATTGAATAGTTCAGTTAATGTATTTTGTTTATTTATTTTTCTATTTCAGTCTGGATTTCTCATGTCCATAGTGAGGACACTTTCAGCAAGGTTTGTTTTTCACTCATTATCTATCTGAGTAAGAAGTACGTTTTTTACTTTGTTTATGAGGTTTTATGTCACAAAAAATAATGAACAATAGTAAACAGACAGATGGACAGGACACAACTGGACAGACATGTGTGTATAAGCGTTTATTTATCCTCGCTGTATTGCACTAAGCATTTTAGCGAGCAGACCTCGGTTTAAAGTCTCATCCGAAGGACTGGTAAGGTAGGAAATACTTTTCTGAAATATTTCGATAATTAACCCAAATTCGGTCCTGGCTGGGATTGAACGCAGGATCCCTGGGTTACTAAGCCCCAATGCTAACCATTACACCACGGCGCTACCTAACATGACAGACCTGACCTGACTGACCTAACATACTGACCAACCGACCAATCAGTGGTCAGAGGTACTTTCTTACTTACTTATACATAAACATGTTAGATAAACTCATTACAATTTCAACAATATTTAATCTGTACAATAATGTATATGTATTGTAAAGTTTACTACATTGTTGCATCTCTTAAATTTAGTGCCGATTTCCAACAAAGAGAAAAAGAGAAGGCAAGGATTGAGAAAGCATTTAAAGAAAGTGACAAACGCCTTGTAGACCTGGTTAAAGGTATGTACAATAAGCAGGAAAGTCTGCCTAAATGTCTCCCTAACATGTATATTGCTGTTAAGAAATTAAATATTGAATGTTCAAAATAATGAATTTCAAAGTGGAAAAAAAGGGGCCATGATATTTGTAAAATGCAATACAGAGTTAACAACTTGTGTATCTAAGTGTCCTTGATGATACTGAAGACATAATTTGAAAATCTAACATGGTTTATTAAAATGCTCAATGCTGATTGGTTATTGAGGAGTTTTTAAAAAATGCTATCAAGACCTCTGACATCACGTCCTTCAATTGGTAGGATGCCATTTTAAACGATTTTCAAAGTTGGGATGACATCTAAAGCAACGTTACCTTAAACCAACAAGTTAAAATTATTAAAAACATAATAAAGCTGTATATTTTCTTTGGTTGGTGCTGAGAGATGGTCATACAGTGTAAGTTGTGAGAATTAAAGAAGATACTACAATGTTGCACTGAATGAATTTAAATAAGCAATGTTGAAGATATTTGAATTTGGAAACCGTTAATGCAAAGCTACAACATAAATGTTGCCATGATCATCATTGCTGTGGTAAGACAATTATGTATGTACAGTAACGCTTCATAACTGCTCCAAATAAGCTTTTGTATGAAAGGGAATTTCGTTCATTAAATAAATTCGCAGTGCTGATTTTGAAATTGGTAAGAGTAATTATCATAGTTTGGTTGCTGTTTCCTTAAAACTGTTGTGTCTACTTGGCCGATGGGTTAACAATGTTGCCTTATAAACACTCTTGCCTCTCACCGCTGAGGGTTCGAATCCCATTGGGAGCTCGGCTTGTAAGTGAGGAAGTGTTGATATTTACGGATGGAGAGAGTTGTACAGTACCATAGGCGTAGGATCCCCCACCAAGTACTTTTTAGCTCTACTGGCCTTGCCAGGAGGCTTATGCAATCACTTTTCGTCCGTCTGTCCGTCCGTCTGTCTGTTAGCAATTTTATAAAATCGACATCTGAAACCGCTTGACGGATTTTGATGAAACTTTGTTTTTCGCGGCCGCCATTCACCCAAGATGGCCGCCGTCAAATTTAAGAAAATTTCAAACGACATCTCCGACGAAACCACTTATTCCATTATACTGAAATATCATATACATGTTCCTTGGGTTGGCCTCTATCAAGTTTGTGTTTTTCCTTGTCGTCAAATAATAAAAATGGCCGCCACGGCGACCCAAAGTTTACATAGAGTTATATAGGAAAAGGTTAAAAATTACATCTTCTCTGAAACCGCCTGAAAGATTTTGATGAAACTTAAGCACAATGATATTTGGGATAGTCTCTCTCAGAGGCTTATGCGATCACTTTTCGTCCGTCTGTCCGTCCGTCTGTCTGTTAGCAATTTTATAAAATCGACATCTCCTCTCAGATTTGTGTTTTTCGCGGCTGGCAGTCATCCAAGATGGCCGCCATGGCTAAAACTAGGTCAAATTTAAGGAAATTTCAAACAACATCTCCTCTGAAACCACTGATTCCATTCTACTGAAATATCATATACATGTTCCTTGGGTTGGCCTCGATTAAGTTCGTGTTTTTTCGTTATCGTCGAATAATCAAAATGGCCACCACGGCGACCCAAAATTTACATAGAGTTATATAGAAAAACGTTAAAAATGACATCTTCTCTGAAACTCCTTGACGGATTTTGATGAAACTTAATCACAATGATATTTGGGATAGTTCCTCTCAGATTTGTGTTTTTTGCGGCCGCCATTTATTCAAGATGGCCGCCATGGCTAAAACTAGGTCAAATATAAGGAAATTTGAAACGACATCTCCTCCGAAACCACTTATTCCATTCTTGTGAAATATCATATACATGTTCCTTGGGTTGACCTCTATCAAGTTTGTGTTTTTCGTTATTGTCGAATAAACAAAATGGCCACCATGTCAACCCATATTACATAGAGTTATATAGGAAAAGGCTAAAAATTAAATCTTCTCTGAAACCGGTTGAAAGATTTTGATAAAACTTAATCACAATGATCTTTGGGATATTTCTCCTCAGGTTTATTTTTTTCGCAGCCGTCAGTCATCCAAAATGGCCACCATGGCTAAAATTAGGTCAAATTTAAAGAGATTTCAAACGACATCTCCTCCGAAATCACTTAATCCATTCCAGTGAAATATCATATACATGTTCCTTGGGTTGGCCTCTATCAAATTTGTGTTTTTAGTTATTGTCGCATAATCAAAATGGCCGCCACGACGACCCAAAGTTTACATAGAGTTATATAGGAAAAGGCTAAAATTGACATCTTCTCTGAAACCTCTTGAAGGATTTTGTTGAAACTTTATCACAATGATCTTTGGGATAGTGCGCCTCAGATTTGTGTTTTTTGCAGCCGTCAGTGGTCCAAGATGGCCACCATGGCTAAAACTAATTCAAGTTAAAGGAAATTTCAAACGACATCTCCTCAGAAACCACTTAATCCATTCCAGTTATATCATATACATGTTCCTTGGGTTGGCCTCTATCAAATTTGTGTTTTTCGTTATCATCGAATAATCAAAATGGTTGCCATGGTGACCCAAGGTTTACATAGAGTTATATAGGAAAAGGTTAAATATGAAATTTTCTCTGAAACCTTTTGAAGGATTTTGTTGAAACTTTATTTATTTAGTTTGTGTTGTCGTTTTTCTTGCAATAATCAAAATGGCCACTGTGGCGACCCAAAGTTTATATAGGAAAAGGCTAAATATGACATCTTTACACAGTAGAGCGTCTACAGGCGCTCTTGGGCCTCTTGTTTCCCAATATAATGTTATATGTTTTAGTGTAATTGAGCGTGGATAACTTTTTGTTTTGTTTGTTTTTTTGCTTGTCAAAAATTTGGTGAAAAAGTTTGGCACACACAACAATTTTATTGTCAAATATCTTTTTCAAAAAGTTTGGCCCCCACAATAATTGAAACGTTTCTTTGCCCATGAGTACTGGTCCTACCTAGGAAAAGTGAGTGGTCTGTCTCCATCTCAAAAAATCAAACGTCATATATAACCTTACACAAAATGACATAAAACACAATACAAACAAACCTTACAACTATTTTGTACTGCAATTTTACATTTGCAATGCAGTTTCAAATCCTATTTTCGTTCAGTGTTGAATTCCCAAGCTTTAATGCTGAAATACCTCTAAACATTGTTTACAGGTATCTAGAGCAATGCCTCATAGGTGTTATACAAGTATATTAATTAATATTTTCACAAATTATGTCCACCATTTTATATGCCCTTTTTCATACGCATTAATTACTACAGATAAGACTGGTATCTGCGTAATTATGCATATTTTTTCACCAAAAAAGCATTAAAAATAGTCAATAAATATTGAGAACCACATTCCCGCGCACACATAATAGGTTAGAAAAACCAAGTACGCCCAGTCATACTCTATAAACTGAAGTTTGAGGTATTGAAACTAAATGGCAATCAAATGCCTCTAGCAATTACTAGTAGATGCTTGCAAGAAAATAAGAGGGTTTTGTCGGCTGTTTGAAGCAAATTAATGCAATTTAAAACAAGACAAGAAAAAATGTTGAATGAGTATGTAAGGGGAAGAGGAAATACGCAATAAATATTTTTTATGGTTATGACTAAAGATTAATCATTTGTCCAAAATTTGTTTTTAAGAATACGTATTTGTAAATGTAATATTTTATATAAAGCTTAACTGGAGCACTGTTTATATGCTCCTAATATATCACTTAGAACTAATAGATACATAAAACCTGCATTCTTTTCTATTACTGTTTAATTCTGTCTTGTCTATTACAGATAACTACCATGACTTGACTTCAATCCTGACCAACTTCAGTAGCATTAGTGATAAAGTAAATGGTAAGTCAAAACACTGGAATCCGTAGAGCATGTTTGCATCTGCATGACAGCAGTATGTTCCTTCCAAAAATAGGACAATATGAATGACCTTTGCCTAATTTTCGCACCTCATTAATTTACATATAGAGTTTTACATTGAGATTAAACATTCAAGCCATACGGCTTTCATTACCCAGAAACAAAAAGACATACAGCTTTCAAACGTCTACACACTTAGATCCATATGACAGAAACTTGTTCCTATACAAAGAAGCCCAGTACATTTTTATTTTTTGCACTTTGACATAGAATTTAAAATTAAAGTTTTTGATTTTGTTTTAAAGTAGCTATCCCGCCAACAACAGCCAACATTTACAACATAATTACACTGATTCTAAACCCATTGATGACGATATAACTTACATATTTTGAATATTCAAAATCTATAGACACGATACAAACGGCTTTAACCCGCCAGGCCAAACCCCAAGACAGGAGCATCGAATTAAGAGTCTCATATTTCATTTTACGCATATCCGATCATGGTTATTTCAAGAACCTTTAATAAGCCTATACTTTTAATTAGGACATACTATGTTATTATAGATGGGGTTTTGGTGAACAGTTTTGTAGTGTAATTTTGTAAAGTAGGTCAGGTTGAATGACCTTGACCTACTTTTTTTCCCCCCCCACTTTTCCTTCAATAACATCAAAGTTTTACATTAAGTTTTCATGTAAAGCCCCAGATTTTTTGGCTCTACTGGCTTATGGGATGGTGTGTTGACCGCCGTCTGTTAACTGTTAACTTTTACCTCGTTAAGACGATAGGGCCTTCATTTTTCATCCGATTTTTACCAAACTTGTAACAGATTGTTAATATCATTGAAAGCTCGGAAAGTTCGAAAACCAGCCAGATCGGACCTGTAACAGCAGAGTTATGGCCCTTGATATCACCGTCGCGTTCCAGTTTACAGATTTTTGGCGGAGTTATGGCCCTTTAAAGGTTTTTGATACACAAACATTTTCTGGGCTAGTTCTCCTGAACCCCTGGCTGGATTTCAACGAAACTTGACAAGGATGATTAGTATCAAGCCTACTTGTGCCTGTCAGCCCCATATTCTGGTTGATTGATTTTTGGCAGAGTTATGACCCTTTAAAGGTTTTAATAGACAAACTTTGTCCAGATAAGTCTCTTCTGAACTCTTTGCCGGATTTCAACGAATCTTGGTGGCGATGATCAGTATCAAGCCTAGTTTCACCAGTCATTGCCGTGTTCTGGTTGAATGAATTTTGGCAGTGTTAGGACCCCATAAAGGTTTTAATAGACTAACTTTGTACAGACTAGTTGTCCTGAACCTCTGGCTGGATTTCAACGAAACTAGGCAGGAATGATCAGTACCAAGCCTAGTTGCGTATGTCTTCGCCATGTTCCGGTTGAATGATATTTGAAAGAGTTATAACCCATTATACATAATCTTTAGCCAGTAGAGCATCTACACGCCCTCTTGGGTCTCTTGTTTTAAACTTCTTACACACATACATCTAGACATAAGTGTAGCATGATAGGTATATTCAATGAAGTACAGTTGAACTTCGATAGCTCGAACACCGGTGATTCGAATACCATCGGTAACTCGAACAAATTTTCCGGTCCCGACACAACTCCTATATAATTCAATATAATTTAACCCCAATTGTTCGAATATTATTTCTCGAATACCCCGGCTCGCTCGAATACTTTTTACGGTCCGAAGATCCATTTTTGTGTGAATTTAAACCTCGCTTAATCGAAGGTGATGATCCATTGCCATGCGACATCGGCCATATTAATTGTAATCGACGCGTTTGTATTTGTTTGTAGCAAGTTCGATCATAGTGCGAAAACAGATCAAGTTGGTTGTTAAAGGTGCGAACATTTATGATTGAAAAGCGATAATAGACAGATAAAATTTATGTTTATTGAACTTCGTTTTCTGTTAATTACGATCAAATTAAACACGGTTGATTTTCTAATTAAATAATATACCAAAACCAGTCTTACCTTGTTCTCATTACTCGGACTTCCGGGATGTATGTTAAAATCTATTTGTGTGATATTTCTTTAAATAAATGATAAAACAAACACATTATTGCAGTTTTTCTTGTATTTTCAGTGTAACATTTACATGTTATATATCCGTTATGATGTTTTTAAACAAACATGCATGAACATAAAAAACGTACCGAGAATGATACATCATGTACACAAGTAACACTATTTCGGGTGGTACACAAATTCGGATAGATATTTTGGTTTTTACCGTTACCTCGATGCCTCGAAGCCACGATAGCTCGAACATATCCCTATGGTCCCGCTGACTTCGAGCTATCGAGGTTCGACTGGACTTATTTTTGATACTAAACAATTTGGTTACTCGATTTTCTAAGCAACTGATAATCCTAGGGTTAACCCTGGGACATTTGGGTCCCATGTCACATTTTTTACAATATTTTCTCTGCCAGAATCTCGAGAGAAGATCAAGAAGATCAAGGATGACCTGAGCAGCTGTAAGACTTTGTTACATTGTAAGAGAGATGAATTACGCAGACTCTGGATCGAAGGTGTGGAACAGAAAACTATTGCTGCACTTCTAGACCAAATGTAAGTACTTTTATATACAGTACAGCTCACGCGAAACACACACTTCACTCGAATCGCCGAGTTTGGTCGTATCGAGTTTCGCGCGTATCTACGCGGAGTCAGTGTTTGTACTCGGCGAAAGTACGCTATTGCCTAGTGAAAGACACTCCGAGTTACTCCGCGTAAAATCCAATTAAGCAAAAGTGCATACCTGTGAACTCCGCGTAACTCGGCGTGAAGGATGCCGCGTATCTCGGCGTAAAATTTAATTAACTGTAATTTTCCTTCGGCGTCTGCCATTTTTTTTTTAGAATCGAATAGAATATTTCCAATCACGGGTCACCAAGTACATGTATGTAATGTAATAAATATAGGCACGCGCACACAACAAATGCTTGATTGTGACGAGGAGTATTAATCAAATTATGAAGCAAGATTATATTGATAAAAACAAGTAGAGGTCTACCAATCGGAATTGGCAATTCAGTGCAATATATTGCTCTCTAAACATATTAAAACTTTCTTTTCAGGTAAAAGTTTGATCAGCAAATAGATTTATATCGGTGCACAAGTTCGTATATCATGTCATGTACATGTATCTGTTGATTATGTGCATAATAGTACCGGAGATAACGAAAAGCAAGTGCAATCAGATTAATTTCATTTCCTATTGTATACCCGCGTGCCCGCTATGAGTATGGCATAGATCAATACACACGTTTTATATTTAATATTCAAGTATAGCACAGTCTAGATAAAAGTGTATAGACATATTCAACTGCAAGTTACATGTAAAAATATTCAGGCTTATTTCAGTTTTACTTTTGTTAAATTTGTGAATAAGGGAATTCGCCAGGGCGATGTCTTTAGACCTATTCAATTACTTTTGGAATATGTAAATCGCGTAAGATGTTGCTTGGTATAACTTAATGGACGCAGTATCCAACTCGTTTGATAAATTCAATATTAATCAGGCACTCGTGTAAGATCATTAAATATTACACATTGATAAGGAAACAAAACAATAGATGCAGGTAGTCACAATTGTAAAAAAACATCATGGATTACGGAAATCATGCAACGAGATCCCTTTCACTATATATTGAATTTATTGAACAATTTGGATAAAATCCTCGCATAGCCTCACATCATATAATTTTATCCAACTCGTTTGATAAATTCAATATTAATCAGGCACTCGTGTAAGATCATTATTAAACATCGATAACATCCAGTAGATGCAGGTAGACACTATTAAAAAAAAGTCCCCCTCCGACTAAACTACGATTTAATTTAATTACTTTTGGAATATGTAAATCGCGTAAAATGCTGCTTGGTATAACTTAATGGACGCAGTATCCAACTCATTTGATAAATCAATATTAATCAGGCACTCGTGTAAGATCATTATTAAACATTGATAAGAAAAAACAACAATAGATGCAGGTAGACACAATTGTAAAAAAAAGGATTTACCCTCCCACTACAACTACGATTTAATTCGTGAATAGAGGAAATCGCCAGGGCGATGTCTTTAGACCAATTTAATTACTTTTGTGTAATCATACAAATGTGTACAAACTGTCTTACCTTTTCCGACGTTCTGAAAAAGACGCTCGTGCGGATTTGGTGCTTCTTGTGGACGTCGTACTGAACCAGGAAGCAAATATCTTCCTTGTTTAGCAGCTCTAAATGTCATTGTTACTAGTAACAGTATTCACAATATCACAAATAAAACATGCTTGTATATTAAAACATGAGGACTCTGTGTTTTTTGTTTCTTATTAATTCACAATAGTTTAGTGTTTTTCTTATTAATTCACAATAGTTTAGTGTTTGTTAGCAGATGTTAATATGTAACTGAGTGATCACAAACCAAGAACGATGTAGATGTTGCGATATATCGACTAGACTACACCATATGAATCAGAAGGAATGAGTTATGCTCTCAAAACTAGCTTCGAGTTTGGGATGACAGTAGGGTTTGTGAGGTTTGGTGCACCCTAGAACCTGGTTTAAACCCCAGTCTTTTTTGCCACTGACCGTTTGAAGACGACAGCCCTATTGTCAACCTTTTTTGTGTGTTTTTGACGTCATATTCCATATTAACATTTCCATTCATGTTTGTCGTTTTGCGTGTTTTAGAGTTAACTGTATTCTGGGGAAGCTGCTTTTCCTGTTCGACTTTTATACTTTTTTTAAGTGTTTCTACGACCAAACCTCTGTTAACAATAATGGATGCCCTGGTTACTAGGTTAAAGGATAATTTTACATCATTTTTATAAATAGATAGCCTACTGCAGTGCCAGTGTTAAATATTTCATTATGTATTATTATTGGTGCGACGGATTGCGGCAGGTGCAGTTCATAAAAAAAAAAACACCATACTTTTGAACATTTTCATATGTCAAGGAAATTGTCAATGGACGGACTAAATTCATAATATGTTTTTTTTCCAAATAACTTGTAATTAAGGAATTATAAGGCCAGTATCAACTTTTTTTGTTGATCAAAACTCGTATTTGACAAAATCAGCAAATATTTTTATAAAGTTGGTCTTAAAATCCACTTACGTAGGTTCATACCACAAAACATCTAAGGCAATCAGGCACGCAAACGAAATATGTATTTACACATGTATATACTGTACTTTACTCAGTATACATATTACATAACATATTTTATTTATCCAAGAGAATACCACGATACCACGATACGTCCCTAATTATCTATACTAGTGTAATGGAAGCGTGATCTAACCTGGTTACTGCGACATGTACATGTAAAGTACATGTTTACAATATCGTAACTCTGCTCAATACACATGAAAACGCCTGATTCAGAGTCCTGACCATGGCAACGCGCTTGACAACGTGTAAGACAACGTGTGCTAAGAAATAGAGTGTGTATTTAAGTTTTGTGTTTGGAAGCTAGCATTGGTTGCCGTTACAGATTAAAACTAAATATTTATTTCGTCCTCATGACAGTTGTGTTTAATTGCATTTGAGAGTACAGCAGCACAAACGTCAACTATAAGGTAACTTTATTACTTTCACGCACAGCAGGGAGTACGTACTCCCTGTGCACAGTGTACATTTAAAACAAACATAAAAATAAAACACGTAGATCTATGCAGATGTACATTACCTGTACGAATGCCGTTCATCATTGTTTCAGACATAAACATTCAAGTCCGATAAAAAGGTCATTTTAATACCTGAATAATTGCCGACTCGGCGAATGCCGAGTTTGTCTACGCGGAGTATCTCGGCGAAGTTACGCTAGTTGTTCGTCACGTAGCTGATTTCTACTCGGCGTAGTTTTATCGTCCAAACTCCGCGAAATTACGCGATTTCTGAATTCCTCACTCGGCGTGAAAGAGTAAAGTGTGGGTTTCGCGTGAGCTGTACTGTATACCAATAAATGAATTATCACCATGTCTAGACCATAAATTTAGCTGCTTTTCTAAGTAACTTTTAACCTTTATACATTCATATAGTTACATATTTAAAACCACTATTTATAGTTCATTATTACATTCTTGACCTAATGTTTGTGTCGCCTTTATAACTTGATTGTCAGTGAGATGACCTCTAATGATTTTGGGAACAAAAAGTCTAAGGTCAAGGACACTGTGTTCCAATTTCTGCTTAATATCTTGTGAAGGACTGTACCCACCATCTTCAGACTTATACCTTAATGGTTGTCCTTGGTGAGAGAATGGCTTCTATTTATTTTTGGATCAGTAGGTCAAAGATCAAAGTCACTGATAAGCATAAGGTAGAGGACACAGGTTCTGTGGAACAAAACTCTGCCGGCTGTGCCCATCTGGTGCCAGAGAGCATGCTTAAAATGTTAGTGAGAGTGCTGATCTTTAATACACTCACCCTGCTCCCTCTCTCCCACCCTATCCCTCCTCCCCAAATGCCCGCTAGTGTCAAAGAGCATGCTATAACTATTGACGAGAGTTAAAAACACAAAAATTAGCAGTGTTTAATGCTGGTGGGGTTGCATGTGGTACATGTTTAATGCTGATGGGGAGGCACTTGTGACAAGTATGTAATCCTGGTGGCTCAAGACAAGTCCATCTTTGTCATACTCTGAAGCTATCTGAATTATAGAATTTCTGCGTACTCTACAGAACCTAGATGTTGAACTGCTTTCAACATTGAATCATAGAAGACAATATAACGAACAACATAGGAATAGCATGATTCGTTTAAATAGATATTGTGGTTGATTACAAACTTCAATCAAACAGTTTACACTCATCTGTGTATAATATATGTATTATTTATGTCCGTATTTGTTAGCTAGCAGATGGTGGGTATGACCTTATGCTATAAAGCTATAGACCTCTGCCCCGTGAGGGTTTGAGCCCTGAAAGTAGCATGTCTGGTGGGTATGACCTTACAATCCATGCAATAACATCCATGTCTTGATGGGATGTAAAACCGCATTTCCTTCATTACTATAAGATATTATCGAGTTTTGTTTTCTTATTAACATATTCAATGCCATTTCATTCAGTATTTTAAAGTATTACAAATTTGTTTTCTTATTAACAGTGAGCAGGTTAAGAATGTTCCTGACAAGCTGGACGATCATTTAGCCAAGAAACACTATCTACACGCCACAGACCTCATAGTCAGTGCAGGTAGGAAATAGGGGGAGGAGGGGGTGGGGAGGCAAGGTCAGGTCAAGA
Source organism: Cyrtodaria siliqua (assembly GCA_037043455.1). Classification (NCBI taxonomy): domain Eukaryota; kingdom Metazoa; phylum Mollusca; class Bivalvia; order Adapedonta; family Hiatellidae; genus Cyrtodaria; species Cyrtodaria siliqua. The sequence continues at coordinate 296,971 of JAWPHD010001303.1, forward strand.
ATGTTCCAGACAAGCTGGACGATCATTTAGCCAAGAAACACTATCTACACGCCACAGACCTCATAGTCAGTGCAGGTAGGAAATACTGGAAGGAGGGGGTGGGGAGGCAAGGTCAGGTCAAGAATGTTCCAGACAAGCTGGACGATCATTTAGCCAAGAAACACTATCTACACGCCACAGACCTCATAGTCAGTGCAGGTAGGAAATACTGGAAGGAGGGGGTGGGGAGGCAAGGTCAGGTCAAGAATGTTCCAGACAAGCTGGACGATCATTTAGCCAAGAAACACTATCTTCACGCCACAGACCTCATAGTCAGTGCAGGTAGGAAATACTGGAAGGAGGGGGTGGGGAGGCAAGGTCAGGTCAAGAATGTTCCAGACAAGCTGGACGATCATTTAGCCAAGAAACACTATCTACACGCCACAGACCTCATAGTCAGTGCAGGTAGGAAATACTGGAAGGAGGGGGTGGGGAGGCAAGGTCAGGTCAAGAATGTTCCAGACAAGCTGGACGATCATTTAGCCAAGAAACACTATCTTCACGCCACAGACCTCATAGTCAGTGCAGGTAGGAAATACTGGAAGGAGGGGGTGGGGAGGCAAGGTCAGGTCAAGAATGTTCCAGACAAGCTGGACGATCATTTAGCCAAGAAACACTATCTACACGCCACAGACCTCATAGTCAGTGCAGGTAGGAAATACTGGAAGGAGGGGGTGGAGAGGCAAGGTCAGGTCAAGAATGTTCCAGACAAGCTGGACGATCATTTAGCCAAGAAACACTATCTACACGCCACAGACCTCATAGTCAGTGCAGGTAGGAAATACTGGAAGGAGGGGGTGGGGAGGCAAGGTCAGGTCAAGAATGTTCCAGACAAGCTGGACGATCATTTAGCCAAGAAACACTATCTACACGCCACAGACCTCATAGTCAGTGCAGGTAGGAAATACTGGAAGGAGGGGGTGGGGAGGCAAGGTCAGGTCAAGAATGTTCCAGACAAGCTGGACGATCATTTAGCCAAGAAACACTATCTTCACGCCACAGACCTCATAGTCAGTGCAGGTAGGAAATACTGGAAGGAGGGAGTGGGGAGGCAATGTCAGGTCAAGAATGTTCCAGACAAGCTGGACTATCATTTAGCCAAGAAACACTATCTAAACACCACAGACCTCAGTCAGTGCAGGTTAGAAATAGGGGGAGGAGGGCGAGGGAGGAGGGGGAGGGAGGCAGATTGGGGAGGTGGGGTGGGGGTGCAGATTCAGGTAAAGAATGTTCCAGACAATCCTGGACGATCATTTGGCCAAGAAACAATATCTTCATGCCACAGACCTCATAGAACAATGTGTGTGAGTGGGGTTGTGTGTGTGTGGGGTGGGGGGGGGGGGGCTTATAAGGTAGGAACTATGGCAGTGTTTTGGGGTGTGGGTGGGGTGGGGGGGTCATAGTGAGTGTAGGTAGGAACTGTGGCAATGTGGATGGGGTTTGTGTGGCAGGGGAGGGGGTGATCATAGTCAGTGTAGGTAGGAACTAGGGCGATGAGGATGGGTGGGTGTGGCAGGGGAGGGGGTGATCATAGTCAGTGTAGGTAGGAACTAGGGCGATGAGGATGGGTTTGTGTGGCAGGGGAGGGGGTGATCATAGTCGTGTAGGTAGGAACTAGGGCGATGAGGATGGGTGGGTGTGGCAGGGGAGGGGGTGATCATAGTCAGTGTAGGTAGGAACTAAGGCAATGAGGATGGGTGGGTGTGGCAGGGGAGGGGGTGATCATAGTCAGTGTAGGTAGGAACTAGGGCGATGAGGATGGGTGGGTGTGGCAGGGGAGGGGGTGATCATAGTCAGTGTAGGTAGGAACTAGGGCGATGAGGATGGGTTTGTGTGGCAGGGGAGGGGGTGATCATAGTCGTGTAGGTAGGAACTAGGGCGATGAGGATGGGTGGGTGTGGCAGGGGAGGGGGTGATCATAGTCAGTGTAGGTAGGAACTAGGGCGATGAGGATGGGTGGGTGTGGCAGGGGAGGGGGTGATCATAGTCAGTGTAGGTAGGAACTAGGGCGATGAGGATGGGTTTGTGTGGCAGGGGAGGGGGTGATCATAGTCGTGTAGGTAGGAACTAGGGCGATGAGGATGGGTGGGTGTGGCAGGGGAGGGGGTGATCATAGTCAGTGTAGGTAGGAACTAGGGCGATGAGGATGGGTGGGTGTGGCAGGGGAGGGGGTGATCATAGTCAGTGTAGGTAGGAACTAGGGCGATGAGGATGGGTGGGTGTGGCAGGGGAGGGGGTGATCATAGTCGTGTAGGTAGGAACTAGGGAGATGAGGATGGGTTTGTGTGGCAGGGGAGGGGGTGATCATAGTCAGTGTAGGTAGGAACTAGGGCGATGAGGATGGGTGGGTGTGGCAGGGGAGGGGGTGATCATAGTCAGTGTAGGTAGGAACTAGGGCGATGAGGATGGGTGGGTGTGGCAGGGGAGGGGGTGATCATAGTCGTGTAGGTAGGAACTAGGGCGATGAGGATGGGTGGGTGTGGCAGGGGAGGGGGTGATCATAGTCAGTGTAGGTAGGAACTAGGGCGATGTGGATGGGTGGGTGTGGCAGGGGAGGGGGTGATCATAGTCAGTGTAGGTAGGAACTAGGGCGATGAGGATGGGTTTGTGTGGCAGGGGAGGGGGTGATCATAGTCAGTGTAGGTAAGAACTAGGGCGATGAGGATGGGTGGGTGTGGCAGGGGAGGGGGTGATCATAGTCGTGTAGGTAGGAACTAGGGCGATGAGGATGGGTTTGTGTGGCAGGGGAGGGGGTGATCATAGTCAGTGTAGGTAGGAACTAGGGCGATGAGGATGGGTTTGTGTGGCAGGGGAGGGGGTGATCATAGTCGTGTAGGTAGGAACTAGGGCGATGAGGATGGGTGGGTGTGGCAGGGGAGGGGGTGATCATAGTCAGTGTAGGTAGGAACTAGGGCGATGAGGATGGGTGGGTGTGGCAGGGGAGGGGGTGATCATAGTCAGTGTAGGTAGGAACTAGGGCGATGAGGATGGGTGGGTGTGGCAGGGGAGGGGGTGATCATAGTCAGTGTAGGTAGGAACTAGGGCGATGAGGATGGGTGGGTGTGGCAGGGGAGGGGGTGATCATAGTCAGTGTAGGTAGGAACTAGGGCGATGAGGATGGGTTTGTGTGGCAGGGGAGGGGGTGATCATAGTCAGTGTAGGTAGGAACTAGGGCGATGAGGATGGGTTTGTGTGGCAGGGGAGGGGGTGATCATAGTCGTGTAGGTAGGAACTAGGGCGATGAGGATGGGTTTGTGTGGCAGGGGAGGGGGTGATCATAGTCAGTGTAGGTAGGAACTAGGGCGATGAGGATGGGTGGGTGTGGCAGGGGAGGGGGTGATCATAGTCAGTGTAGGTAGGAACTAGGGCGATGAGGATGGGTGGGTGTGGCAGGGGAGGGGGTGATCATAGTCGTGTAGGTAGGAACTAGGGCGATGAGGATGGGTTTGTGTGGCAGGGGAGGGGGTGATCATAGTCGTGTAGGTAGGAACTAGGGCGATGAGGATGGGTGGGTGTGGCAGGGGAGGGGGTGATCATAGTCAGTGTAGGTAGGAACTAGGGCGATGAGGATGGGTGGGTGTGGCAGGGGAGGGGGTGATCATAGTCAGTGTAGGTAGGAACTAGGGCGATGAGGATGGGTGGGTGTGGCAGGGGAGGGGGTGATCATAGTCAGTGTAGGTAGGAACTAGGGCGATGAGGATGGGTTTGTGTGGCAGGGGAGGGGGTGATCATAGTCGTGTAGGTAGGAACTAGGGAGATGAGGATGGGTTTGTGTGGCAGGGGAGGGGGTGATCATAGTCAGTGTAGGTAGGAACTAGGGCGATGAGGATGGGTGGTGTGGCAGGGGAGGGGGTGATCATAGTCAGTGTAGGTAGGAACTAGGGCGATGAGGATGGGTGGGTGTGGCAGGGGAGGGGGTGATCATAGTCGCGTAGGTAGGAACTAGGGCGATGAGGATGGGTGGGTGTGGCAGGGGAGGGGGTGATCATAGTCGTGTAGGTAGGAACTAGGGCGATGAGGATGGGTTTGTGTGGCAGGGGAGGGGGTGATCATAGTCAGTGTAGGTAGGAACTAGGGAGATGAGGATGGGTTTGTGTGGCAGGGGAGGGGGTGATCATAGTCGTGTAGGTAGGAACTAGGGCGATGAGGATGGGTGGGTGTGGCAGGGGAGGGGGTGATCATAGTCAGTGTAGGTAGGAACTAGGGCGATGAGGATGGGTTTGTGTGGCAGGGGAGGGGGTGATCATAGTCAGTGTAGGTAGGAACTAGGGCGATGAGGATGGGTTTGTGTGGCAGGGGAGGGGGTGATCATAGTCGTGTAGGTAGGAACTAGGGCGATGAGGATGGGTGGGTGTGGCAGGGGAGGGGGTGATCATAGTCGTGTAGGTAGGAACTAGGGCGATGAGGATGGGTGGGTGTGGCAGGGGAGGGGGTGATCATAGTCGTGTAGGTAGGAACTAGGGCAATGTGGATGGGTGGGTGTGGCAGGGGAGGGGGTGATCATAGTCAGTGTAGGTAGGAACTAGGGCGATGAGGATGGGTTTGTGTGGCAGGGGAGGGGGTGATCATAGTCAGTGTAGGTAGGAACTAGGGCGATGAGGATGGGTTTGTGTGGCAGGGGAGGGGGTGATCATAGTCAGTGTAGGTAGGAACTAGGGCGATGAGGATGGGTTTGTGTGGCAGGGGAGGGGGTGATCATAGTCGTGTAGGTAGGAACTAGGGCGATGAGGATGGGTTTGTGTGGCAGGGGAGGGGGTGATCATAGTCAGTGTAGGTAGGAACTAGGGCGATGAGGATGGGTGGGTGTGGCAGGGGAGGGGGTGATCATAGTCAGTGTAGGTAGGAACTAGGGCGATGAGGATGGGTTTGTGTGGCAGGGGAGGGGGTGATCATAGTCAGTGTAGGTAGGAACTAGGGCGATGAGGATGGGTTTGTGTGGCAGGGGAGGGGGTGATCATAGTCAGTGTAGGTAGGAACTAGGGCGATGAGGATGGGTGGGTGTGGCAGGGGAGGGGGTGATCATAGTCAGTGTAGGTAGGAACTAGGGCGATGGGGATGGGTGGGTGTGGCAGGGGAGGGGGTGATCATAGTCAGTGTAGGTAGGAACTAGGGCGATGAGGATGGGTGGGTGTGGCAGGGGAGGGGGTGATCATAGTCAGTGTAGGTAGGAACTAGGGCGATGAGGATGGGTTTGTGTGGCAGGGGAGGGGGTGATCATAGTCAGTGTAGGTAGGAACTAGGGCGATGAGGATGGGTTTGTGTGGCAGGGGAGGGGGTGATCATAGTCGTGTAGGTAGGAACTAGGGCGATGAGGATGGGTGGGTGTGGCAGGGGAGGGGGTGATCATAGTCAGTGTAGGTAGGAACTAGGGCGATGAGGATGGGTTTGTGTGGCAGGGGAGGGGGTGATCATAGTCGTGTAGGTAGGAACTAGGGCGATGAGGATGGGTGGGTGTGGCAGGGGAGGGGGTGATCATAGTCGTGTAGGTAGGAACTAGGGCGATGAGGATGGGTGGGTGTGGCAGGGGAGGGGGTGATCATAGTCGTGTAGGTAGGAACTAGGGCGATGAGGATGGGTTTGTGTGGCAGGGGAGGGGGTGATCATAGTCAGTGTAGGTAGGAACTAGGGCGATGAGGATGGGTTTGTGTGGCAGGGGAGGGGGTGATCATAGTCGTGTAGGTAGGAACTAAGGCAATGAGGTGGGGTGGGATGTGGGGTGAAGACAATCATGGATGCTCATTTGGCCACACAACACTGTCTACATGCCACAGACCTCATAGTGCAGGTAGAAACTAGGGCATAGTCAATGTGGGTGGAGGCATCACAGATATCCACATTTTAAATTTTGCATGTAAAAGTGCACATATGGAAAGTACCTGCATAAAAAAGTTATGCTAACCTTAAATCCAGGTTTCTGTCAGTTAGTTTCATTTATTATATCCAATTTAAAACTGTATTTGTTATTATATATTATTATGCATCAAAATAGAATGGAACTTGAAAGACTATGCCATCTTTAATAAATTGTTTGTTTCATGCGTCTCGATTTAAGATTTGGTAATTTTGCTTTTTGAAGACTGTAAAAACATTCTGAGATTAATAAAAATAATAACAAAAAATCTAGAATTGCTTAAAACAGTTTTGGATGGGGCCCTGTTTTTTTGTGGCTAGGTAGAAATTGGTTATGGACGTCCCTAGTGATCATTACTTCTGTTACAGTGGCCAAGCTAGAGAGTAACCTGTCTGGTGTGGAGGCTCTGCGGGATCTCAAGGTGGAACTTGTCTCCAGGAAGGAGGTATGGCTAGTCATCAGTTATTTACTCCTTTGGTATATAGGGCACGTGTCTTTTAAGAATTATTTTCTTCTGTTTATCTGTTAATCAAAATATGTTATATAAATAGTTGTTCTGCTACTGCACAGTGCAGTAAAGTTTGGTGCAATTTAGGGTATTACTGTAATACTGTAGAATACAACCAAGTGCAAGTTATTTATGAAGGTTTTGCTTAAAAACTTATTAAAAAATGCAAATCATTTCTTATATTTTCTTTCTGTCACTGTAACACCAGTACCAACAATAACGTGCCTTCCGAGAATGATAATAATAAAAAATGAGCAAGAGCGACAATTACAATCAGCATATTTTCAGAAAGTGGAATGGCTATTTTGCATTAAGACTCAGTGGACGCATGCACAGTAACTGCACCTCCCTGAATAAGGAAGTTTATTCAAAATTAAACACTTTTTTTTCTCAACAGAAATAATCAAGTGAATGAAATATATACCCAAGAAATCCACACAGAGTACATTCCGCCAACTTCATGTATTATTTGACTCCATGTTTGTTTATTTCCCAGAGATGTCATGTGATAATTGACTCCATGTTTGTTTATTCCCCAGAGATGTCATGTGGCATTTGACTCCATGTTTGTTTATTCCCCAGAGATTTCATTTGATATTTGACGCCATGTTTGTTTATTCCTCAAAGATGTCATGCGATATTTGACTCCATGTTTGTTTATTCCCCAGAGATGTCATGTGATATTTGACTCCATGTTTGTTTATTCCTCAAAGATGTCATGCGATATTTGACTCTATGTTTGTTTATTCCCCAGAGATGTCATGTGATATTTGACTTCATGTTTGTTTATTCCTCAAAGATGTCATGCGATATTTGACTCCATGTTTGTTTATTCCCCAGAGATGTCATGTGATATTTGACCCTATGTTATTTTATTCCCCAGAGATGTCATGTGATATTTGACTCCTTTTTTGTTTATTCCCCAAAGATGTCATGAATGTGATATTTGACCCTATGTTATTTTATTCCCCAGAGATGTCGTGATATTTGACTCCATGTTTGTTTATTCCCCAGAGATGTCATGTGATATTTGACCCTATGTTATTTTATTCCCCAGAGATGTCATGTGATATTTGACTCCTTTTTTGTTTATTCCCCAAAGATGTCATGTGATATTTGACTCCATGTTTGTTTATTCCTCAAAGATGTCATGCGATATTTGACTCCATGTTTGTTTATTCCCCAGAGATGTCATGTGATATTTGACTCCATCTTTGTTTATTCCCCAGAGATGTCCCCAGAGATGTCATGTGATATTTGACTCCATCTTTGTTTATTCCCCAGAGATGTCATGTGATATTTGACTCCATCTTTGTTTATTCCCCAGAGATATCATGTGATATTTGACTCCATGTTTGTTTATTCCCCAGAGATGTCATGTGGCATTTGACTCCATGTTTGTTTATTCCCCAGAGATGTCATGTGATATTTGACCCTATGTTATTTTATTCCCCAGAGATGTCATGTGATATTTGACTCCATGTTTGTTTATTCCCCAGAGGTGTCATGTGGCATTTGACTCCATGTTTGTTTATTCGCCAGAGATGTCATGGGATATTTGACTCCATGTTTGTTTATTCGCCAGAGATGTCATGGGATATTTGACTCCATGTTTGTTTATTTCCCAGAGATGTCATGTGATATTTGACTCCATGTTTGTTTATTCACCAGAGATGTCATGTGATATTTGACTCCATGTTTGTTTATTCACCAGAGATGTCATGTGATATTTAACTCCATGTTTGTTTATTTCCCAGAGATGTCATGTGATATTTGACTCCATGTTTGTTTATTCACCAGAGATGTCATGTGATATTTGACTCCATGTTTGTTTATTCACCAGAGATGTCATGTGATATTTAACTCCATGTTTGTTTATTCCCCAGAGATGTCATGTGATATTTGACTCCATGTTTGTTTATTCACCAGAGATGTCATGTGATATTTGACTCCATGTTTGTTTATTCACCAGAGATGTCATGTGATATTTGACTCCATGTTTGTTTATTCGCCAGAGATGTCATGTGATATTTGACTCCATGTTTGTTTATTCGCCAGAGATGTCATGTGATATTTGACTCCATGTTTGTTTATTCCCCAGAGATGTCATGTGGCATTTGACTCCATGTTTGTTTATTCACCAGAGATGTCATGTGATATTTGACTCCATGTTTGTTTATTCGCCAGAGATGTCATGTGATATTTGACTCCATGTTTGTTTATTCCCCAGAGATGTCATGTGGCATTTGACTCCATGTTTGTTTATTCCCCAGAGATGTCATGTGATATTTGACTCCATGTTTGTTTATTCACCAGAGATGTCATGTGGCATTTGACTCCATGTTTGTTTATTCACCAGAGGTGTCATGTGGCATTTGACTCCATGTTTGTTTATTCCCCAGAGATGTCATGTGATATTTGACTCCATGTTTGTTTATTCACCAGAGATGTCATGTGATATTTGACTCCATGTTTGTTTATTCCCCAGAGATGTCATGTGATATTTGACTCCATGTTTGTTTATTCGCCAGAGATGTCATGTGATATTTGACTCCATGTTTGTTTATTCACCAGAGATGTCATGTGATATTTGACTCCATGTTTGTTTATTCACCAGAGATGTCATGTGATATTTGACTCCATGTTTGTTTATTCACCAGAGATGTCATGTGATATTTGACTCCATGTTTGTTTATTCGCCAGAGATGGAATGTGATATTTGACTCCATGTTTGTTTATTCACCAGAGATGTCATGTGGCATTTGACTCCATGTTTGTTTATTCACCAGAGGTGTCATGTGATATTTGACTCCATGTTTGTTTATTCACCAGAGATGTCATGTGATATTTGACTCCATCTTTGTTTATTCCCCAGAGATGTCATGGGATATTTGACTCCATGTTTGTTTATTCCCCAGAGATGTCATGTGCTATTGTTTATTCCCCAGAGATGTCATGTGGCATTTGACTCCATGTTTGTTTATTCACCAGAGGTGTCATGTGATATTTGACTCCATGTTTGTTTATTCACCAGAGATGTCATGTGGCATTTGACTCCATGTTTGTTTATTCACCAGAGGTGTCATGTGGCATTTGACTCCATGTTTGTTTATTCCCCAGAGATGTCATGTGATATTTGACTCCATGTTTGTTTATTCACCAGAGATGTCATGTGATATTTGACAACATGTTTGTTTATTCCATGTTTGTTTATTCGCCAGAGATGTCATGTGGCATTTGACTCCATGTTTGTTTATTCGCCAGAGAATGCACGAGATCCTGATAGAGGAGCTGAACAGACAGATATACATGGCCTCCTCCCAGGTGATGCAGCAGAGGACGGGGTCGGCACGGCGCGGGGAACTCTCCACCAAGGCGTTACTGGAAATGGGAGCGCCATCCAAACCAACAAGTAAGAGTCATGACTTTTGATATGTGTGACTATAGGTTATACAATATTTAACAAATAATGTATGGTGCTTCGGTCCATTGCAAGTTTATGGACTGGGCAGTCAGACCTAGAATTTTATATGGACCGAAGCGAAGCTGAGGTCCCTATAACGTGCTAGGTCTGACTGCCCAGTCCATAAACTTCATATGGACCGAAGCACCATACATTATTTGTTACATTATACCGAATCTGACCAACAAATTAAATCCATAAATTTTATGAATTATTTTGACGTCGTTTTTTTCACACGTCTAATATAGCTATCGGACCGGGCACGAATACTCCTCTGAAACTACTGAAAGGATTTTCATGAAACTTTACAGAAATGTTGCCCATGAAGTCTAGTTGATCCTAGCAAAAATTCATGTTGATGTGAAATCCAATATGGCTGCCAAATCTAAAAATAGATTTTTAAAAAACAAGTTTGTAGCGACTACTGCTTGAAAACTCTAAATGATATTGATATGCGACTTTTTATAAAATGATCAGCATGACATGATGTTGGTCCTTGTCGAAAATCGTTTTGATAGACGTTAAGCATGGCTGCCAGCGGCCATCTTTGTTTACATAGAGTTATTTAGTAGCGACTACTCCTCTGAAACTACTCGACAAATTTCCATGAAACTTCACAGGAATGTTGCTCTTGATGTCTAAATGATCCTAGCGACCTTTCAGGTTGGTCGGAAATTCAAGATGGCCGCCGCAGCTAAAAATAGATTTTCAAAACACAATTGTAGCGAGTTCTTCTTGAAAACTATAAGTGATATTGATATGGGACTTTTTCTAAAATTATCAATATGACATGATGTTGATCTATGTCGAAAATTATTTTGATTCGACGTTAAACATGGCTGCAGTGGCCATCTTTGTTTACATAGAGTTATATAATGAAAACTTGTAGCGACTACTCCTCTGAAACTACTTGACGGGTTTTCATGAAACTTGACACGAATGTTGCTCTTGATGTCTAATTGATCCTAGCAAAACTTCAGGTCGGCCGGAAATTCAATTTCGCCGCCACGGCTTAAAATAGATTTTCAAAAAACAAGTTTGTAGCTACTACTTCTTGAAAACTATAAGTGATATTAATATGGGACTTTTTCTAAAATGATCAGCATGACATGATGTTGGTCCTTGTGGAAAATCATTTTGATTCGATGTTAAACATGGCTGTCAGCGGCCATCTTTGTTTACATAGAGTTATCTAGTAAAAGCTTGTAGTGACTACTCCTCTGTAATTACTCAATGGATTTTCATGAATCTTCACAGGAATGTTGCTCTTGAAGTCTTATTGATCCTAGCAAAATTTGAGGTCGGCCTGAAATTCAAAATGGCCGCCATGGCTAAAAATAGATTTTCAAAATACAAGTTTTTAGCGACTACTTCTTGAAAACTATAAGTGATATTGATATGGGACTTTTTCTAAAATGATCAGTATAACATGATGTTGATCCTTGTCAAAAATTATTTTGACATTAAACATGGCCGCCAGCGGCTATCTTTGTTTACATAGAGTTATATAATGAAAACTTGTAGTGACTACTCCTCTGAAACTACTTGACGGATTGTCATGAAACTTTACAGGAATGTTGCTCTTGATGTCTAATTGATCCTAGCAAAATTTCAGATCTGCCAGAAATTCAAGATGGCCGTCACAGCTAAAAATAGATTTTTAAAAAATAAGTTTGTAGCGACTACTTCTTGAAAACTGTAAGTGATATTGATATGGGACTTTTTCTAAAATGATCAGCATGACATGATGTTGATCCTTGTGGAAAATTATTTTGATTCGACGTTAAACATGACTGCCAGTGGCCATCTTTGGTTACATAGAGTTATATAGTAAAAACTTGTAGCGACTACTTCTCTGAAACTACTTGACGGATGTTCATGAAACTTCACAGGAATGTTGCTCTTGATGCCAAGTTGATCCTAGAAAAATTTCAGGCCGGCCGGAAATTCAAGATGGCCGCCACAGCTAAAAAAAGATTTAAAATAAATAAGTTTGTAGCGACTACTTCTTCAAAACTATAAGAGATATTGATATGGGACTTTTTCTAAAATGATCAGTATGACATGATGTTGGTCCTTGTTAAACATGGCTTCCAGCGGCCATCTTTGTTTAAATAGAGTTATATAATGAAAACTTGTAGCGACTACTCCTATGAAACTACTTGACGGATTTTCATGAAACTTCACAGGAATGTTGCTCTTAATGTCTAATTGATCCTAGCAAAATTTCAGGTCGGCCGGAAATTCAAGATGGCCGCCACAGTTAAAAATAGATTTTCAAAAAACAAGTCTGTAGCGACTTCTTCCTGAAATCAAAATCAATCAGTAGAGCTTCAAGGTCATTGACCTCTTGTTTACATAGAGTTATATAGTAAAAACTTGTAGCGACTACTCCTCTGAAACTACTTGACAGATGTTCATGAAACTTTACAGGAATGTTGCTCTTGATGTCTAGTTGATCCCAGAAAAATTTCAGGCTGGCCGGAAATTCAAGATGGCTGCCACGGCTAAAAATAGATTTAAAATAAATAAATTTGTAGCAACTACTTCTTGAAAACTGTAAGTGATATTGATATGGGACGTTTTCTAAAATGATCAGCATGACATGATGTTGATCCTTGTCGAAATTTATTTCGATGCGACTTTAAACATGACTGCCAGTGGCCATCTTTTTTTACATAGATTTATATAGTAAAAACTTGTAGCGACTACTCCTATGAAACTACTTGACAAATTTTTATGAAACTTCACAGGAATGTTGCTCTTGATGTCTAATTGATCCCAGATTTTTTTTAGGTCGGCCGGAAATTCAAGATGGCCGCCATGGCTAAAAACAGATTTTTAAAATAGTTTGTAGCAATTACTTCTTGAAAACTGTAAGTGATAATGATATGGCACTTTTTTTTTAAATGATCAGCATGACATGATGTTGATCCTTGTCGAAAATTGTTTTGATTCGACATTAAACATGGGCGCCAGTGGTCATCTTTGTTTATATAGTAAAAAATTGTAGCGACTACTCCTCTGAAACTACTTGACAGATTTTCACATTTCACAGGAATATTGCTCTTGATGTCTAGTTGATCCTAGCAAAATTTCAGGTCAGCCGGAAATTCAAGATGGCCACCACGGCTAAACATAGATTTTTAGCTTGACTGATCAGAGATTAGCAGAGCTTATGCCGTGGTGCGGCGTCTGTCGTCCGTCCGTCCGTCTGTAAACTTTTTTTTGTAGCAACTACTCCTCTGAAACTACTGAATGGATTTTCATGAAACTTTACAGAAATGTTGCCCGTGAAGTCTAGTTGATCTCAGCAAAAATTCATGCTGATGTGAAATCCAAGATGGCCGCCAAATCTAATAATAGGTTTTTAAAAAACAAGTTTGTAGCGACTACTTCTTGAAAACTCTAAGTGATGTTGATTTGGGACTTTTTCTAAAATGATCAGCATGACATGATGTTGATCCTTGTCGAAAATCGTTTTGATTCAACGTTAAACATGGCTGCCAGCGGCCATCTTTGTATTCATAGAGTTATATAATGAAAACTTGTAGCGACTACTCCTATGAAACTTCACAGGAATGTTGCTCTTGATGTTTAATTGATCCTAGCAAAATTTCAGGTCGGCCGGAAATTCAAGATGGCCGCTACGGCTAAAAATAAATTTTCAAAATAGAAGTTTGTAGCGACTACTTCTTGAAAATTATAAGTGATATTGATATGGGACTTTTTCTAAAATGATCAGCATGGCATGATGTTGATCCTTGTCAAAAATCGTTTTGATTCGATGTTAAACATGGCTGTCGGCGGCCATCTTTGTTTACATAGAGTTATATTATGAAAACTTGTAGTGACTACTCCTCTGAACTACTTGACGGATTTTCATGAAACTTCACAGGAATGTTGCTCTTGATGTCTTATTGATCCTAGCAAAATTTCAGGTCAGCCGGAAATTCAAGTTGGCCGCCATGGCTAAAAATAAATTTTCAAAAAACAAGTTTGTAGCGACTACTTCTTGAAAACTATAAGTGATATTGATATTGGACTTTTTCTAAAATGATCAGCATGACATGATGTTGGTCCTTGTCAAAAATTGTTTTGATTTCATGTTAAACATGGCTGTCAGTGGCCATCTTTTTTTACATAGAGTTATATAATGAAAACTTGTAGCGACTACTCCTCTGAAACTACTTGACGAATTTTCATGAAACTTCACAGGAATGTTGCTCTTGATATCTTATTGATCCTAGCAAAATTTCAGGCCGGCCGGAAATTCAAGATGGCCACAAGTTTGTAGCGACTACTTCTTGAAATCAAAATCAATCAGTAGAGCTTCAAGGTCATTGACATCTTGTGTTATTATTATTATTTTCCCACGGCCTTACAAACTTCAAAATGAACAGTGCCAAAAACCCTTTCTGTCTTGACCATACCAACTGAAATTGTATAACTTTATTTATTTTTTTACCCCGGCAGACTTTAATCAGCTTTACGTCTCTGACCGGAGTGACATTAGGGATGCATTTTCAACCCTAACCAACTTGACAGAGACATGTTGATCGAATGCACTTTGTTTCATTTTTATTGAAAAATACTAATTATTCGATAATTACCCCAAACTTAGTTTTCATTCATACCCGCATTGAGTAACAAAAAACAAAATCATTAACTAATCCATAAACATAGATACGTTATTGATGTTTATGTCGAATCGTAGGATACAATACATTTCCGCTGATTTCTCGTCAATAAAACAATCACAAACAAACTCGCTTTATACCAAGCACATTTCTGTATTTCATAATTAGCCGTCACTAAAACACAGAATCAAAGTTCGCAGTTTTGCTTATTAAAGATTCTTTACAACTGTGCCGATGTCAATCATATAATTTATATACACCGTCTTTTAAATTTATTTATCGCAGGAGATTTTTCGAAGTACCTCGTTGTCAATCATAATCATAACCCCGCCCTTCCGCAAAACTTTTGTAGTACGATTTTAAATTATTCACCAAACGAAAAAATACGATAGGTTTGATTGGTTTACTTAAATAGAATGCGCACATGATTCCCCACATGATCTAATCACGTGATCGCCAAACGAGCAAACATGTGGTGTTTAATATTCACATCTCGCCTTAGGCAAGCCGATAAAGATCGATAATTAGGCTATTGCCTTGATTAGATAAGAGCCGGGATGTTATTTAATGGTAATGGGATTCAATAAGGTATGTGTGATACACGCGCTGATTGTATATTTTAGAGGCTTTCGTTTATTATGAGGTTAATCCCATTTGAAATTGCCGAAAATTGACCCGATTTTGCCAAAAATGACGGCGACTCAAATTTCGTCCCACATGAATAAAAAAGCAAAGTCAGCCAATTAAACCAAAGTTTTTAGCGACTTCGCCTAGTCGCGTGACCCCTGACATGGTAAATAATTCTTCCACATTAGGGTTTTAATTCATCCATTAATTCCACAAAAATGAATCACTGAGATATTAAATGATAATGATTGCACTGCATGTCACGACAGCTATAAATATGTTTGTGTACAATAATGAAACTTTTCAGATACAAAAGTTATAGATGTTTCCTGCATGAAATATTTGTTATTTTAATAAAACGTTAGTTATTTTATCGAAATGTTGCTTATTTGTGTCATTCTTGTTTAACATGTTTGTTTGGATGCAGGACCTCCTCTGGACATTTTTGTTTCTCGCACCCCACTTGCACCAAATGAAAACAGTTTGAGCCAAATTGGAGAAGTTCGAGACAAATGGCTCCAATGGCACTAGACATATTTCTTCTCTGTCATTGATGCATATAACACATGGACAAATCACTTGTTTATTGTCTTGTGGAGTTGAATACAATATCTGTCTATTATCTGATCAGGGGATGGAGGAGGAGGCTTCAAGGTGCAGACACAGATGTCCGAGGACCTGGCTATAGACCCAGAGGATGATCCACAGAAGTTTATATCCATCCTTATAGAGTCACTGTTCATATTGAGGAAGATTCCAGAGGCTGCAGAGGTAAGTTGACTTGTGGGAGAGGGAGGGTGGTACCAGATGTCCGAGGATCTGTCCATAGACACAAAGGATGATCCACAGAAGTTTATATCCATCCTTATAGAGTCACTGTTCATATTGAGGAAGATACCCAAGGCCACAGAGGTAAGTTGACTGGTGGGTGGAGGAGGGACCAGATGTCCGAGGATCTAGTCATAGATTCAGAGGATGATCCACAGAAGTTTATATCCATCCTTATAGAGTCACTGTTCATATTGAGGAAGATACCCGAGGCCACAGAGGTAAGTTGACTGGTGGGTGGAGGAGGGACCAGATGTCCGAGGATCTGGCCATAGACCAAGAGGATGATCCACAGAAGTTTATATCCATCCTTATAGAGTCACTGTTCATATTGAGGAAGATACCTGAGGCTGCAGAGGCTACTGCATCACTTCTTTATATATAAACTTGTCCAATATTGGCACAGTATGTTCAACACTATCGGCCATATTTATAATTACTATTAGATTAACGTAACATTATATTCCACAGTAGTCTTGTAAGAAACTGAAGATACTTAGGCTACCTTTAAAAATATTTATGTTTGCACTTTCCCGACCCTATTTTAAAAGTTTGGGTCGGTAGATAGGCAAATATTTTTTTATTTTTTTTATTTAAAAAAAAAATAACAAAAACACACTAGAACTTCTGATATTAGCGACATCTTGATGCAACTGGCAATTTAAACTTCTATAAATTCAGAAGAAAAAAAAAATCTGGTCTTTCGGGAAAGGGCAAAAATTAAATTTTTAAATTGTGGCCTTAGTATATATTATTGATAGTTATTTAATAAAATGTCTTAATATACCCCCGCTTTCACAAAGTGAAGTGGGGGCTATATAGGAATCACGTCCGTAACGGCGCGTCCCGTCATTGAACACATTTTTGTCTCGTCGCGTTCCATCACATCCTGTAACACATTTTTAATACTTGCATATCAAACATTTATTACAGAATTATGGAACTTTGTTTGATTTAGAATTTAAGCGAGGGTATTCATCACCTTCAGTGGTAGTTCTAGTCATTGCGATAGTTTTAGTTTGATTTAGAATTTAAGCGGGGGTATTCATCACCTTCAGTGATAGTTCTAGTTAACTTTATATACACAATGTTATAAACTGAAAAGCATGGTTGAAACATCCATACCCTTGAGCAGAAAACTTTAAGTTTGAAAAGTAATGTATTGTTCTTGTTTTGATAGCATCTTGATCTCAACTGTTTTATCTACAGGCCGTGAAGATGAGGATGCATCCTGAACTGATAGCCATAGTAGCCAGAGCCTCTCACCAGGTGGTGGATAGGTAAGGCTGCCGAGGTTTTCACTTATAGTATGTATATTTAAAGTGTGTGTGGTTAGGCCCTCCCAAACCCACAGCTTCATGGATTTTCAATCATTTACATGTACCTTTTTGGTAATTGATGTTAACTCTCTTTTTATGCCCCCGCCAAAATTGGTGCAGACTGTACTGTTTTGACCTTGTCTGTCCATTCGTTCGTCTGTCGTTTTTGCGCATATTCTCAAAAGGCTTTAATGAATTACTTTCGTATTTTATTTTTTCATTTTGACCAAGACACTTTCCCTTAGCCCCGTCCGTCGGATGGGGACGTAAACCGGGCGGTCCCGTGTATCGGTCTATCCTCCGAGCACGTTAAAGACCCATAGGAATCTATTCGATAATAAGAGTAGGGCAGGTTCCCGAATTCCTATGTATCCTTCCCCTCTCTCTGGGGCGGCTCTAAATAACCTATACTGTGTTGATGAGCCGTTAAACAACATTCAATTCAATTATTTTTTTATTAATAAGGTCGTGCGAAAACATTCCTTCGTATTTTATATTTCTAATCACCTGGAACCACAAGGTCAAGGTCACACACTTGGAAGTTTTGCATTTAGCGGGGGCATAAGTCGGTTATCGACATTTCTAGTTTACTCAACCTTAATCCAACTTCTAAATTTCCATATAAAGTGGCCTCGGTAGCTCAGTGGATAAACCCTTGTGCTTTATAGCTACAGGCCTCTGGCCCAGAGGGGTTCACTCACTGGCAGTGAATTGAATTGGGATTTTAAGGTGCACCAACACATGAAAGGTTATATGGCGCCTAACATGAATGAACATGCCAGGCTCATATATATATATATGTACATCGAGATAAAATATGGAGAATGGGCCTAGAACCTTCTCATCCTGAACTGCAGAGTTGCTGCAAATTCTATTGTAGACACTCCATTTACGCAGGAGCCACGTTATAGTTTTTCTGCCACTGCTCTTTAATAATATGAGCGATATGGCACCTGAAACAATGCAGGGGTAAAGACCTTTAATGAATATGAAAAAAAAAAGATAAAATGAACATGAATTTTGAGGGGTTCTACCCCACTCACTGGCAGGGCAGAGGCATTATCTGATGGGAAACTTCATCATCTCACCTCCCTCTGAGGTTGCTGTCCCAATATAATCTATTATGATGTGTAATTGAATTGAATGTTGTTTAACGGCTCATCAACACAGTATAGGTTATTAAGAGCCACCCCAGAGAGAGGGGAATGATACATAGGAATCCGAGAACCGTGCCTTACTCTTATTATCGAATAGATTCCTATGGTTCTTTAACATGCTCGGAGGATAGACCGATACACATGACGGCCCGGTTTATGTCCCCATCCGAAGGACGAGGCTAAGGGAAAGTGTCTTGCCCAAGACCACACGGATGAAACTCAGTGGCACCACGGAGGATTGAACCCAGGGCCTCCGGTTACAAATCCGCCACGCCAGCCTATGATTTGTAAACAGGACCTAAAACCCCTTTGCATTTCATTTCCCAATAGAACCGTTATACAAGATATAACTCATGCGCTGTGTTTATAATATAATGCAATCATGCATTAGGTATATAACTGACTGCCACACATTACTTTCCAGCCTAGGGAGTCAGGGAGAGAACTTCTCCATGCAGTGTCAGCCGAGACATTAGGTTTATAACTGACTGCCACACATTTTTTTCCAGCCTAGGGAGTCAGGGAGAGAACTTCTCCATGCAGTGTCAGCCGAGACATTAGGTATATAACTGACTGCCACACATTACTTTCCAGCCTAGGGAGTCAGGGAGAGAACTTCTCCACGCAGTATCAGCCGAGACATTAGGTTTATAACTGACTGCCACACATTATTTTCCAGCCTAGGGAGTCAGGGAGAGAACTTCTCCACGCAGTATCAGCCATTAGGTATATAACTGACTGGCACACATTACTTTCCAGCTTAGGGAGTCAGGGAGAGAACTTCTCCATGCAGTATCAGCCGAGACATTAGGTATATAACTGACTGCCACACATTACTTTCCAGCCTAGGGAGTCAGGGAGAGAACTTCTCCATGCAGTGTCAGCCGAGACATTAGGTTTATAACTGACTGCCACACATTACTTTCCTGCCTAGGGAGTCAGGGAGAGAACTTCTCCATGCAGTGTCAGCCGAGACATTAGGTTTATAACTGACTGCCACACATTACTTTCCAGCCTAGGGAGTCAGGGAGAGAACTTCTCCATGCAGTATCAGCCGAGACATCTGCTGGAATTGCTCGAGATCATATTCTGCCAGTTCCGATGTGTGGCCAACATTCATAAGGTGGTCCTTCAGAATCTTCACAGAACCATTGTACGTATTGTGTAACAAGTTTGATTAATGTTTTTGTTTCAGCTAATGTGAAATCTGCTTCTATTTAGCTTTGTAAGGACTCAGGCGTAATATAAATTCTTTAAATTTGTTTGGGGACATATATAGTTTAGCCTGTATATGATAACCCAATAGTTACTTCAGAACTTGTGGACCAACTCTGGTACTATGTTATAATTTGACAATCAACTATGTTTGTGTAACCGGGTACAGGTACAAGTAAATGGTGAATAATCGATTCCTTACTGTATGCCCTCGATAGCTCAGTTGGTAGATCGCTGGTACTGTAAACCAGAGTCCCTGGGTTCAAGTCCTGGTTGAGGAACGATTTTTTCACCACCTTTCAAATTTGAATGGCAGGTTAGTTGTATAGGCGATACCGTTGTGTTGGACTGTGTTGACTTTCCATAACTCTTCTGCTGGAAATGAATTAAAGCCCAAACATGTTCCAGTACCATTCTACATTTAAATTGATGATTCATAAACAATAGAGATTTTAATTAGTTACCTCTGATTCTATAATTTTCCTTAAAATCATTATATATGATTTCAAATAAGTGACTTACACAAAACACATTCTTTGCTTATTTGTCACATTTTTGTTCACGTTTTAACTGTTTGGTTTTGTGTGCAGTTATCAGAGTAAGCAATGTATTTGACTATTTTATAGCAAGAAAGAAGTGAGGTAAAGTTCTTGTTTTGTTTGCCTGTCTGTCTGTTCATTTGGATGTTGTCTCCATAGTTTTTACTTTAACAAAATATATGAATTATTTGTATATACATGATCGGTTTACAGCAGTTTATATTATTATTTTACGGTAATCAAACATACATGCACTTTACACTCAGTTATATATAAGCCAACCGTGCTTATAAGCGTTCATTTATCGACATTTAGCATTTTAACGAGCAGACCTCGGTTGTAAGTCGGAAGGACTGGTCAGGTGTAAAATTCTTTTTCAAGTATTTCGAGAATTAAAATCCAAACTTGATCCCGGCAGGGATAGAATGCACGATCCCTGGATTACTAAACCGAGGTGTTAACTATTACATCACGCGACACCTAAGCCAATCAGAAGGCAGGAAATTACAATGACACTCAGTTGTGGATCAGCCAATGAAAATGCAGGAAATTTACAATGCATTATACACTCAGTTATAGACCAGCCAGTCAAAATGCAGGAAATTTACAACGTGCATTACACACTCAGTTATAGATCAGCCAATCAAAATGCAGTAAATTTACAATGTGCGTTATGCACTCCGTTAAGGATCAGCCAATCAAAATGCAGGAAATTTACAATGCCTTTTACGCTCCATTATTGTAAACTGTCAGAACAAATGCTGTAAATCAGATTCATGTATATACAAACAGAAATATGAACTGCGCATCTGGAAAAAACTTTACTATTTTGGCATGTCATTATTTTGTTCTCTATGCATTTCAATAAATTGGAATTGATATTTTGCGAATTTTTGTAACTTTTATATTACTTACAATGTACAAAGAAGTATATAAACCTTGAACAGTACAAGAGGCAGTTAAATGTGCCCATTCTTTCCTTGAAATCCTGATTAACCATCCAATATTTGCAGTTTTATCACCAAACCAACCAAAATTATTTCATAGTTTCCATGTTTACAATCCCATATTTATAAATTTCACCCGTGCCTTATTTATTTCTTACCATTATTTTTGAATAACAATATATCACTCCTCTGTACCTATTAAAGATAAAAAAGAGCTTTTATAGGAACTTATTTTTTTAAAATTTGCTGCTTTTATTTTTATATTCCGACATTTTGTATTGTACAGAAGAAAAACTATCCATTTACAAGTTAGATTTTAAGGCAGCTTAAATATTTAAATCTTTTTTCCTTCATTTCGGAATTTTTAAATTTTTATTTGCATCCCTAACTATGCCTGTGTTTCTTTGGTATAACAAACATCCATTTTGTTCTGTGTTGCCATTGTTAAGATATTGCTGGAGCATCTTGGTCGTTCCTTTATTTAATTTCTGTGTTTATGTTCGTGCATTCTGGAATGAGATCAAACTGTCTTTACTGCATGACCATGTGTACAAATTCTTTAAAACTAAGATATTAAGTGTAGAAGTATTGTAACGCCGTGGATATGCCCTAGACTGATACACTTTGTGTTAAAGCATGATCGCCACTAATTTCAAACATCAGGATTGAGTGAGTATTTCTTTTTTGCCCATTTTGAAAACGAAATGCATTAATGTTTATACCCCCACTTCACAAAGGAATTACACTGTAATGTCTGTAACATCTCGTCCCATCACTTAATACATTTTCATCGCATCCCGTCACATAACACATTTTTAGCTCTTCTGATCAGAGATCAGCAGAGCTTATGCCATGGTGCGGCGTCCGTCGTTCGGCTGTCCGTCTGTCCGAGTTTACAGGAGCGCCTTGTGTGTCTTTTTTTATGTATAAAGTATACTTGTGTGACTTTTTTTTCTTGTGTGACTAACACACAAGCAAGTATGTCTCTATGCGCAGGAAATAGTCTATTTCTTCATTTAAAGCAATAAAAAAATGCAGTCACACAAGGGGAGGGGAGCTTGTGTGACTAAAATGTGTCCAAATGGTAAAAACGACACACAAAATGTCAAAAACAGTCACACAAAGTACGAACGTACACACAAAAAACAGACACACAAGTTTTAGTCACACAAAGCCTGATTTTGTGTACGTCCGTCTGTCTGTCCGTAAACTTTTATTTGTAGCGACAACTCCTCTGAAACTACTGGATGGATATTCATGAAACTTTACAGAAATGTTGCCCATGAAGTCTAGTTGATCCTAGCAAAAATTCATGTTGATGTAAAATCCAAGATGGCCGCCAAAGCTAAAAATAGATTTTTAGCTCTACTGATCAGAGATCAGCAGAGCTTATGCCGTGGTGCGGCGTCCGTCGTCCGTCGTCCGTCTGTCCATCTGTCCGTAAACTTTTATTTGTAGCGACAACTCCTCTGAAACTACTGGATGTATATTCATGAAACTTTACAGAAATGTTGCCCATAAAGTCTAGTTGATCCTAGCAAAAATTCATGTTGATGTGAAATCCAAGATGGCCGCCAAAGCTAAAAATAGAGTTTTAAAATACAAGTTTGTAGCGACTACTTCTTGAAAACTATAAGTGATATTGATATGGGACTTTTTCTAAAATGATCAGCATGACATGATGTTGATCCTTGTCAAAAATCGTTTTGATTCAACGTTAAACATGGCTGCCAGCAGCCATCTTTGTTTACATAGAGTTATATAGTAAAAACTTGTAGCGACTACTCCTCTGAAACTACTTGACGGATTCTCATGAAACTTTACAGGAATGTTGCTCTTGATGTCTAATTGATCCTAGCAAAATTTCAGGTCGGCCGGAAATTCAAGATGGCTGCCACGGTTAAAAATAGATTTTCGAAAAACAAGTCTGTCGCGACTACTTCCTGAAATCAAAATCAATCAGTAGAGCTTCAAGGTCATTGACCTCTTGTTAAAATACAACTTTGTAGCGACTACTTCCTGAAAACTATAAGTGATATTGATATGGGACTTTTTCTAAAATGATCAGCATGACATGATGTTGGTCGTTGTCAAAAATCGTTTTGATTCGACTTTAAACATGGCTGCCAGTGGCCATCTTTGTTTACATAGAGTTATATAGTAAAAATTTGTAGCGACTACTCCTCTAAAACTACTTGACGGATGTTCATGAAACTTCACAGGAATGTTGCTCTTGATGTCTAGTTGATCCTAGCAAAATTTTAGGCTGGCCGGAAATTCAAAATGGCCGCCACGGCTAAAAATAGATTTAAAATAAATAAATTTGTAGCGACTACTTCTTGAAAACTGTAAGTGATATTGCTATGGGACATTTTCTAAAATGATCAACATGACATAATGTTGAACCTTGTCGAATTTTTTTTCGCTAGCGGCCATCTTTGTTTACATGGATTTATATAGTAAAAACTTGTAGCGACTACTCCTCTGAAACCGGCCGGAAATTCAAGATGGCCTCCATGGCTAAAATCAGATTTTTTTAAAAACATTTTGTAGCGACTACTTCTTGAAAAGTGTAAGTGATATTGATATCAGCATGACAAGATGTTGATCCTTGTCGAAAATTATTTTGATTCAACATTAAACATGGCTGCCAGTGGCCATCTTTGTTTACCTAGAGTTATATAGTAAAAACTTCAACTTGTAGCGACTACTCCTCTGAAACTACTTCACATTTTTTTATGAAACTTCACAGGAATGCTGATCACCTAGCTATCAAAATCTATCAGTAGAGCTTCAAGGTCATTGACCTCTTGTTATTACTTGCATTTCTCAAACAGTTTCCAATGGGGTTGTTCACAAACTTCATATACTGATGACATTATGTCGTTCTGCATCACACATTGTTGATTGCCTAATTTATTACAGAATAATAACCCTTTGACTTGAATTTTTCACTCAAATATTGTATAATGTTGCAACCCGAACGAAAAATGTATCTTTCCTACACACGACATTTCAAGAATATTTAGCTGCATTGTTTATTCCACTCTATTATGAAATTCGTGCGGCTTTCACTTCAAAAGATTTCATGGATTGTTATTACTCTTGACGTACAGTTCACACGTGATGATACAATATGTCTCTGCATCAACGGTTTTCGATTCTTCAATCTTTTTTACAGAATTATGGACATTTAGTTTACTTAAAATGTTTTTCACAATAAGAAATTAAGTAGTATTTTAGACATTTATTATTATTGATTTTGCCCATTCTTATCGGCTATATAAAAAAGTGTGGGTATTCCTCACCTTCAGTAATAGTCCTAGTTTCACACTGGCGAGAGTGGGCAGCGAGCAGTGGGCAGCGAGCGGAAGGATTTGTTTCCACTGATTTGAAAGAATGGCCTCATTGATAGAATTTATGTTTGGTGTGTAGTTTTACCTTGGTGAGAGGTAGACTTATATTGTTTTTAGGATCAGTAGGTCAAAGGTCAAGGTCATTGTGATGTATTTCTGAAAATTGTTTTTTTCTCAGTAAAACGAAATGTATGGATTGAATTCATATTTTGTAAGTCAAAGGTCAAAGTCATTGTGACCTTTTAATGTAAATTTATTTCTGCTCATTTAAAACAGAACTGCTGCATGCATTAAGTTCATATTTAGTGCTGTAGTTATAAATTGGTGAGAGGTAGACCACTGGTAATTTTTGGGCCAGTATGTCAAACGTCATGGTCACAGTAGCCTTTTTCTGAAAATTGGTCCCATTTTCTCCAATTTAAAAAAAAGCAGCTGCATGGATTACATTTATAGATTAGCTAATTCTATACCTGTTGTAGGCAATTTGCTTCTAAGGTACTTTTTGATTGACTTCCTGGGTAGAACCAGTACTAAGCAATGCAGATAAAGCGTCTGGCTCAGAGACACAATACATGTGGTTGTGGCGGGGATCAAACCCATGACTTTTGGATCTTGGATCCAACGCTCTACCACTAGACCACAGCGCTCCACTAGTTTATGTTTGTTTATTTATAAGTTTGTGAGAGGACGACCCTGATTGAATAAAGGGTAAATAAGTAAAAGGTCATCGTCACTGTGAACTTTGTCTAAAAAATTGTTTACACTCATTTAAAAGAGAACAGTTGCAGGGATTAATTTCTTATAACTGGTTAACCCTTATTGACTTGAGGGTTAATAGGTAATACACATTTGTTCCCGCTCATTTTAAAGGAAGCATCTGCATGGATGGTGTGTAGTTTTATCTTGGTAAGAGACCCTTATTGGTTTTGGGGCATCAAAGGTCAAGGTCACTGTGGTCTGTGACTTGAGCTTGTGGACTGGCAGTTTCTGTTCGTATAAAGAAAACAACTGAATAGATGGATTCTAATTCATACACACGGTTGTTACTTATCACTAGACCTTGGATTCACAGGTGTTAAAAGCAATTCCATGCCTATGATCAACGTACATTGTGTCAGTTTTCAACAGTCATTTTTGTATCGCCCACAAAAGTGGGTATTGAGACATAGCAGTCACTTTTCCCGCGGCGGCATTTTAAATCAACTATATCTCAACAAACGCTGCTCGAATTTTTCTGAAACTTTCTCAGATGCTTTGTTGGGTCAAGGGACATCACGTAATGCCACAATTACCAAGGTCAAGCTCATATTTTGCACCATTTTCCCAAAACTTAACCTTGGTTAGCTAAGTTAACCTCAGTTAACTGTATGTGATTGCCTCACTTTATGTTTTTGCTACTTGGTCATATGTATGGTTGGCATTGGCGGACATCACTGAACGACAAAAATTTCCAAGGTCAAAGTCATATTTTGCTTATTTTCCCCAAACTTAACCTTGGTTAGGTAACTTAATCTCAGTTAACTTTACGTGATTGCCTCACTTTATGTCTTTTATACTTGGTCATATGTATTGTTGGCATTGGGGGACATTGCTGAATGACAAAAAATACCAAGGTCAAGGTCATATTCTCAGACACTCTCAGACCAAAAATAGAATTACATTAACTATTAACAATCCATACTCAGTATTGTGCAACGGCTGAAATTAAAATAACGTAGTTCATGTAGTAAGTCAGGATTTGTCATGTGAATATTGAATACTCATAACATATTGATATATTTCAGAATTCAGGAGTTTACATCATGGCTGAGCATATGTATAGCAAGTTGGTTTATTTCAGAACTCGGGAGTCTATATCAAGGCTGAGCATATGTATAACATGCTGGTTTATTTCAGAACTCAGGAGTCTGTATCAAGGCTGAGCATATGTATAACATGTTGGTTTATTTCAGAACTCGGGAGTCTATATCAAGGCTGAGCATATGTATAACATGAAGGATGTGTGGTCCAAAATACAGGCTGTGGTAACTATGTTTGTTAATATAGATACATCCAAACTTCCAATCTTCCCAAAGGTCGTGATACTTTGTTTTACAAATCTGGATGTTGGGCTTGAATATCACATATAGCTCATCTCAGTAAGGATTCAAACATATTTTTTAACCCTTAACCCCCTATATATATATATATAATGGACTGTTTTTTCTTTGAATTAAGACCATTCCATTTATGGTGACAAAGGGGTGTTTTGGGGAAAATGACTGATCAGCAGACATTGTAAACCCTGATCAGCCTGCAAGTTATTCACATGCTGATCTGGGTTTACAATGAACGCAAAGGCTATTATAGTTGTGCTTAACGAGTTAGGGGTTAACAACATAGTCGCTCTACAATGTCTTCTCAAGTGCTACTTCTAGCTTACACTGCAATGCTACATACTGACATGTCCTGTAAATAATATGATGATGGAAAATCTCATTATGCTACTGATAAAAATTGATAGCAAAAAAAAAAAAAAGGAGCTGCATACCATTATTCTCTATATGTATTTTGATGTTTGCATGGCAGTCATATAGAGTACATTATAGGGTTATCTATTGATATTTTGAATTTTGCGACAGTATATCTGTCGTTAATGGTCATACATTTTGCTTAAGAGTGATGCGTTAGGCGAGCCATTAGACACAACCTTTGCCGAGCCATTAGCAGAGCCATTAAACACGACCTTAGCCGAGCCATTAAATACGATTTGCGAATATTAAACAACTGATATACCATCGCAAAAATCAAAATTTCAATACTGGTTAAACCATTTATAATGCATTTCATTGTTTTCGACAGTTTTACTCACAAACATATTGAAATAAAACTAAATGACTTCATGTTTTTGATAGTTTAACGTCACATGAATGGATTTCAATGGATTATGCACTATTTAATAGTGTTGGGAATCGGCTGAAAATTCATGATCGATCATCAGCATATTTAACCGACAGATGATTGATCATTAATCGATTAAACATGGCTGCTATAAAAGACAAGTGCAAGCCTTTTTCAGACTATAATGAAGAAAAGAATCGCATTATAACAAGTATGTTCTGACAATAAAGGAACTGAATGAAACTGACCAACATATATTTTAAAAAAAAGTTTTGATATCCACTATAAATATTGATTACTTGTTGCAGAATTATAACTCATTTATTTTCTTGTATATTTTAGTACAAGAGAATGAAATAAACCTTAATTTTCAACAACCGAGTAAAGTCGATCATGAAAAATTGTAAACTATCAATCAGATCAAAGGTATAACTGATCAATGATCGATCAAATCGATTAATCGGAACAACACTACTATTTAATAATTGCAAATGTGTGAATGCCAACCAGTCGGATTGTTGGATTTTTGGCAAGTGCGTTAGAAAAGTACCCTGGTAATGATATATTCAGTGCCGATAATGACCTGGATATACATGTATATATTCTACATTTTAGATACAGCTGCTTCTTGGCGAATACCTGGATATTCGTAATACGGAGAAATCACGGCAGCAGGCTCCAAGTAACTTTGACGAGGCAAATCTTGATATTGGTGTATACTTCGCTAAAAAGAGACCACAGAAACCTAAAAAGGTAACTGAACAATTTTTTCTTGCATACCAGACAAGGATATCCGTCATTTACCGGCCTAGATATTTCCATCTCACCCTAGGGTCGAGATAAAATTCACGCACGCCAACATCCGGTATGCAGGTCAACATGCAAAACGTTAGGAGCTGGCGGCGTCAACGCACAATATGTCCCTGATATGCAAGAAAAAGAATCTATCATGGGTATTCGGTACAGATAGGGAATTCCAACCCTCGGTATAAGTGTTTTAATCGGAACCCCGGCAGAGCCTCGTTTCCGATAAAAACACTTATACCGAGGGTTGGAATTCCCTATCTTCACCGGATACCCATGAAAGATTCTTATAATCTTATCCTGGCTTAAAATTCATTTACATGACTCATAAGAACACTTAAAATATACCATTCATAATTCATTACAAGTAAAAAATAAAATGTTAAACAACTGATTAATCAATTAGTGATATTATAATGGGAAATATTTGCTAAGGATCACTTTTATTCTTCCATATACTTTTATTAGAAATTAATTCACAATAAGGATATTAATTTCATTGATACTTCAACAATTCCACAATTTGAATCAAGTCATGAGATCACATGACCATACACTGCCCTAAATAATTTCATGTAAATTAGAAATAATGCTATTTATTTCAGCAAGAAATTTAGACTGCAAAAAAGTGATCTTTAGCAAATTTTGAGTAGTATATTTTTGTTTACAATTTCTGTTAAAGCCATAATAATAATAATAATAATAATAATAGTCTGTATTTAAAGTCAGCAACAGTCAGGACGCAAGTGGTTATTTTCTTGCGCATCTCCACTCACTTGACAACTGTATAGCAACGTTGAAAATAGTTCCCCACGGAGTACCTCATTGAAAAAACCTTGAAAATCCGCCATTTTGTTGGCTTGAAATGACCGAAAAAACAGAGAAAAAATCGAAATTCTTTTATACGCAGACATTATTGCCACTACATCCCTAACTTGAAATTATTTATACCAATGAACAGAATGTCATAAGTCAAAGAAAACATCAAAATATTTATTGAGTATTTTCAAATCGAGCTTCAAGCATGCAAAAATACAGCGATTTTTACGCCGATGTTGTCAATTCAGTCAATTTCGAAAGACTAGCACGTTAATGTCTGAATGTAATGTTATATATTCTGTTAACTTGCTATTTCAACAACTTATCTTGTGTCCGAATCCAATCTTTAAAACGGCTAGAAAGGCAATATAATCAACATAGTTTGTATTTTCCGTTGCTAACAATTCGATATTGACTCAGCGCAAACACGTTACAGGGGTATTCTCAACGTTATTATTACAGATGATTATGACGTAACAACTAAGGGAAGTAACCCTGTTTAACAAATTCAAGTGCGGATCCAGGGTCGGGGATGGGGGGATATTTAAGGAAGGTACGATGTAAGAAGTTTGGGATTACGGTGCACCAGACCGCCAAATAAAAAGCATATGTTGCAAACATGAATGGAAAGCCAGCGTACACTTCATTTATATGCAGAATGGGTCCATAATCCGCAAGACATAGAGTTTTCAGCACATTCTATTGTGTGTTTGAGTTGCGTAACTCCGAAATAAATAAAAAAATATAAAAATTATATATAAAAAAAAATATAAAAATATAATAAATATATTAATAAAAAGGGCTCATTTCAACTATTTTCAAATACTGAGATCCTCATATTTTTTTAAAATTATTTATTGTAACAAATGGCCTTAGAATGTTTCGACTTTAAAACAACAAAAAAAACTAGCTCTTCATATGCCACCCACTGAATATTTAAATCCCGCTGTCCTATTTTGAACTGCCTCTCTATTTCTCCCACAGCAGACCGGCCTTTTTTTTTTTTGAACCAAGTCATGTCAAATTAAGCCTTTAATGTTCGACATGATCATGACCTGCGAATTTTATGAAAGAAAAAATTAAGAACACCTCACCATCTCCATACATCCGCCGTAAACCGGTATCGAGCGCTCTTTTTTTTTGGCCAAAGAAAGGTTTGTGTTTCCTATTTTATGCTCTTAAAAAAATACGGTAGGTCGGTAGGCTTTTTTTTTTTGGTGGGTGGGGGCGGGTGAGTGTCTAAAACCTGCAGGACTGAGTTTAAAGCATTCTACTTACGAAACTCAGTTTAAACTTGAGTCACGAAAACTAAATTATTTGTAATGTGCGCAGCTCCGATTACTGCCCCCACCCACGCCGTCACCATTTCAAATACCTATCCCAATCAAAAAAAAAAATCCAAAATAAAAGTGCTCCTTTCAACAACAAATAGTGCGCCCCTCTGAAGAATGAAGAAAAACTAATTTATTGTAAACATCCGCCATGGCCCAAAAAAAGAAATGATTTTGTTTCCTATTTTATGCTCAAAAAAAAATACGGTAGCTCTAAAAAAAATACGGTAGGTCTGTAGGCATTTTTTTTGGGGAGGGGTGGGGGGGAAGTGTCTAAAATCTGCAGGACTGAGTTTGAAGCACATTCTTCTTACGAAACTCCGTTTAAACTTGAGTCACGAAAACTAAATTATGTGTCCCGATTACTGCCCCCCCCCCCCCCCCCCCCCCCCCCCCCCCCCCCCCCCATCCACGCCGTCACCACTTCAAACACCTATCCCCATCAAAGAAAAAAAATCCATAATGAAAGTGCTCTTTTCAACAACAAATATTGCTCCCCTCGGAAGAATGAAGAAAAACAAAGTTATTGTAAACATGGCCTAAGATTGTTTAGACTTCAAAAAAAATAAAAATAGCACTGCCACCCACTGATAATTTAAATATCGCTGTGGTATTGGAACTGCCTCTTTTTTATATTGCGCATCAGGTCATGTTGACGTAAGCCTTTAATGTTAGAATGGTCTGCGAAGGTTTTGAAAGAAAATGTGAAGAAGACGTACATCCCCATCTCCATACATCCTGTGCAGACCCACCCCTTTTGTTGTGGGGTGTGTGTGTGTGTGTGTGTGTGTGTGTGTAGGGGTGTGGGAATGCTACCTCGTGCTTAAAAGGATGTTGACCCCCATCGTGTTATCGCTTTTATCCCCACCCCATCCTCCTATTTTGAAATCATAATTTCCGATATCAAAGTGTGCTCTTGTTAACTATTAGGTAAACATTATTATATGAAACGGAGACTCCCACGGGTCACATTTTAAAACAAGTATCCGTTATAAGTCGTATATATATAAGGTACAACTACATTATATCTTAGATGTACTTTTATATAAAAATACAATGCTTCCAGATGACGATACAAGTCTCGTGATCTAACCCTCCATAACATCGCAAGACGTGTGAACATATGTACATGCATTCCAAAAACCAGACCATATTTGAAAGAAGAACCCAAACTTGCAAACAAAAAAAATGGTTTCGTGACCCCGTAAAAAACAACAACAACAAACTCAGCGGGCTAAACTTGTTTTTGC
This sequence comes from Cyrtodaria siliqua, assembly GCA_037043455.1. Lineage (NCBI taxonomy): Eukaryota > Metazoa > Mollusca > Bivalvia > Adapedonta > Hiatellidae > Cyrtodaria > Cyrtodaria siliqua. Next base: position 328,544 of record JAWPHD010001303.1, read on the forward strand.
TCGTTAATTACTCATTTCAAAAGTTACATGCCACCCATTACTAATATCACTAATCCTCGATCCGCCTCTGACTTCTAGTTCAGTTATTAAAACTTTTCAGACATATAACAAAGAGATGTAAAACTGTAAAGTTTATTATGTTATTTTCAAAACTAAATACTTTGAGCAAATAAGAATTTCGAAAACTTCACTTGGTAAATTGAAAGGGTAACCACGTGATGTTTAGCTACTACACCGTTTGATCGGAAGTTTCCTATCTCGTAGTTATTAGATATGTGTATGATTTTAAATAAAATATGCAGAATCGATGCAGGACTTGAAAGTTTCTGTATACTTTGTTGAAGAAACGATTTTTTTTAAAAATAGAGTCCCGATCTTTCTGCCACCATCTAATCAATACAAGCATAGATCCCCTAAAATCAGGAAAGTTGGTGATTTGCCCTGAATAATGGTGTGAAAATCAGCGTCTTTACGTTCCCGGCCACGGAGGCAAATATACTTTTTTTTTTAATACTTATATTTGAACAAACTGTATAGTCTATAGCCAAAGGCTTGCATTAATTTATGATAGACTAGACATATAGAGAGACGAAGAGATAGTGTTATTATGTATATATAGTAATGGCTCTTTACTATAACATATACAATAAACTCATATGCTCTATATCCTTCTTTACTATCGCAATGCAAGCCTGTGGGTTGGCATTCATTAATAAAGAAAACATGTCGATATAATTATGTTCAGTGGTTCTTCGGAAGTTTTTTTTTTAATAAGGTTTCGACCTTTTATATCAATAGCCGCCATAATGGATGTCGCGCTGACCCAATTTCACAACGACGGACGAAGTGTGGTCCCAATATGGTTGTCAGCTTACAACAAAAAAGCGACCCGTCAAAAACACACAAAAAAAACGTTCAATGTCAGAGTTTTTCTCGTAAATTATTTATTTCAGAAGTTACGCAGCACCTATTCCCAAAACCTGAATCCGCTTCTGGATTGGCCTAGAAGTAGATCAGTGGGTGCGTTCAGGGTTCTCGCATCGGTTACTCTCACCGTCGGTTCGCCGATATAACCAATCTTCTCGCAACTCTACTGCTGAGGTAGTATCAAATATTACCATCGGTGGTCATAGGTAACCCAATGTTAACCAACGTGGTTGCCCATGGGATATCCCTGAACACTGTGTAAGCTGGAAGCCTGGGTATTGTGATCATTTCTGCTCGACTAATTGCAAAATCCCTTTATGCATGACAAAGTTACAGCCCGGACAAGATCGGACTGCATGGACTGCATGACCTCTAAGTGTGACATTTTATCTGGGACATGGGTATTGTGATCATTTCTGCCGAAGTAATTCCATTTATGCACGACAAAGTTACAGCCCATACAAGATCGAACTGCATGACCTTTAAGTGTGACCTTGACTAAGCTTAAAATCAATAGGGGTTGTTGTTTTAACATGGGTACTATTTCTGTAAAGTTTCTAAACTGTAGGACTAATTGTTACAAATTACAGTGCATGTTCTGAATTCACTGTGTGGACGCTGTATTTCCATATAAGGTCAGTGTGACCTTGACCTTAAATCTACTGGCCACAAAAACAATAGGGCTTCTCAATTTAACTAGGGCAATGTACCGATGAAGTTTTATGAGTGTAGGTGTTGCGGTTTTGAAGTTATTGTGCAGAAAGCATATTTACATATAAGGTCACTGTGACCTTAACCTTTGACCTACTGGCCCCAGATGTGATAGGTTTCCTCCTCTCACCTAGGGCAATGTACCTGTGAAGTTTTATGAGTGTAGGTGTTATGGTTTTGCAGTTATTGTGCGGAGTGCATATTTCCATATAAGGTCACTGTAACCTTAACCTTAAAAAGACCTCTCAACTAGGGCAATGTACGTATGAAGGTTTATGAGTCTAGGTGTTACGGTTTTAAAGTAAATTGTATGGAATGCATATTTCTATATAAGGTCGCTGTGACCTTTGACCCAAAAAGAAATTCAACAAGCGCAATGAACCTAAAAAGTTTCAAGTGTAGATGTTACGGTTTTGAAGTTACCAATCCCAAACACATCAGGGTTTCTCCACTCACCATGATAAACCTATGCCATTTCATGAGTGTAGGTGTTATAGTTTGACGTTATTATGCAGAATTCAGGTTTCCATATAAAATGATTGTTACCTTAACCTTGACCTACTGACCCCACAAGCAAGAAGATTCATCCTCTCACCTAGGGCAATGTACCTATGAAGTTTCATGAGTGTAGGTGTAAAGGTTTCGATGTTATCATTAGGAATGCGTCTTTCTATACAAGTTCATGGTGACCTTGACCTCAAAAACAATAGTGATCCTTCTCTCACTTCGGGCAACGTATTAGTGTAGGTGTTACGGTTTCAAGGTTATCATCCAGAATGCATCTTTCTATATAATGTCATGGTGACTTTGACCTACTGATCCCAAAAACTACAGGGATCCTCCCGTCACTTTGCGCAATGTATCAAGTTTCAGGAGTGTAGGTGCTATCGAAGTTACCGTCCAGAATGCTTTTTTCTATATAATGTCGAGGTGACCTTGACCGTTGAAACCAAAACAATAGGTATCCTCTCACCTAGGTCAATGTACCTATGAAGTTTCATGAGTGAAACTGTAAAGGGTTGGAAGTTATCGTCAGGAATGCGTCTTTCAATATAAGGTCATTGACCTTTGACCTCAAATACAATAGCGATACTTCTCTCACTTAGGGCAATGTAATTTCATGAGTTTAGGTGTTATGGTTTCGAAGTTATCATCCAGAATGCGTCTTTCTATATAAGGTCACAGTGATCCTCTGCTCATGTTGGGCAACTTATCTATGAAGTTTCATGAGTGTAAGAGTTATAGTTTCGTCGAAGTTATCGTCCGGAATGCGTTGTTCTATATAAGGTCACGGTGACCTGGACGTTTGACCTACTGATCCCAAAAACAATAGGGACCCTCCCCTTGGTTTTGAAGTTATCATCCAGAAAGCGTGTGTCTATAAAGTCATGGTGACCTTGACCTACTGACCCCAAAAACAATAGGAATCCTCTCTCACCTAGGGCAATGTACCTATGAAGTTTCATGAGTATAGGTGTAATGGTTTGGGATTTATCGTCCAGAATACACAATTGTTTACGGACGGACAGACAGACCTCATACCATAATATGTCATATTTTTCAAATGGGCGTAAAAAAAACAATCCACCTTAAAACAAAACCTCGGTCTGAGGGTGTCTCGCCAACCGCGGCAAACCGCATATGATTTATTTTTTAATTTGTGCTTAAATGATGTTCACCAGACAAAATCATTCCATACTGATCATTTTAGAAAAAGTCCCATATCAATATCACTTAATAGTTTTCAAGAAGTACTCGCTACAAACTTGTTTTTTGAAAATCTATTTTTAGCTGTGGTGGCCATCTTGAATTTCCAACCAACCTGAAATGTTGCTAGGATAATTAAGAGCAACATTCATGTGAAGTTTCATGGAAATCTGTCGAGTAGTTTCAGAGGAGTATTCACTACAAGTTTTTACTAAATAACTATATAAACAAAGATGGCCGCTGGCAGCCATGTTTAATGTTGAATCAAAACGATTTTCGACAAGGACCAACATCATGTCATGCTGATCATTTTAGAAAAAGTCCCATAACAATATCACTTATAGTTTTCAAGAAGTAGTCGCTACAAACTTGCATTTTAAAAATCTATTTTTAGATTTGGTGGCCATCTTGGATTTCACATCAACATGAATTTTTGCTAGGATCAACTAGACTTCATGAGCAACATTTCTGTAAAGTTTCATGAAAATCCATTCAGTAGTTTCAGAGGAGTATCGCTACAAAAAAAGTTTACGGACACCGCACCACGGCATAAGCTCTGCTGATCTCTGATCAGTCGAGCTAAAAATGGCCACTGGCAGCCATTTTAACGTCGAATCAAACTAATGTTTGAATAGGATCAACATCATGTCATGCTGATCATTTTAGATAAAGTGCCATATCAATATAGTTTTCAAGAAGTAGTCGCTACAAACTTATTTTTTAAAAATCTATTTTTAGCTGTGGTGGCCATCTTGAATTTCTGGCCGACCTGAAATTTTGCTAGGATCAATTAGACATCAAGAGTAAAATTCCTGTAAAGTTTCATGAAAATCCGCCAAATAGTTTCAGAGGAGTAGTCGCTACAAGTTTTTATTATATAACTCAATGTAAACAAAGATGGCCACTGGCAGCCATGTTTAACGTCGAATCAAAATGATTTTTGACAAGGACCAACATCATGTCATGCTGATCATTTTAGAAAAAGTCCCAATCAATCACATAGTTTTCAAGAAGTGTCGCTACAAACTAGTATTTTAAAAAACTATTTTTAGCTTTGGTGGCCATCTTGGATTTCACATCAACATTAGTTTTTGCTAGGATCAACTAGACTTCATGGGCAACATTTCTGTCAAGTTTCATGAATATCCATCCAGTAGTTTCAGAGGAGTAGTCGCTACAAATAAAAGTTTACGGACGGACAGACGCCGCACCACGGCATTATAAAGCTCTGCTGATCTCTGATTCTGGTGATCTCTGATCAGTCGAGCTAATGATATACAAAGCAATGCAAACATTCATCATGTATGCAGGCACAATCAATCTAAAGAAAAGTGTTTTTTTGATAGTATTTTATTTAACTTCATTCATGAACATTTAAACAACACTGGGTTTCCGTATCTTTCAACATAGACTGGCAACTCTGTATCGAGACTGGTAGTTCTGGACCGATCCTGGAAAAGATAATATTTTGTGTGACTGACATACTGAAGTAATGCAACATCCATGTGTAATAACTTCCAAGTCGCATATATTTTTTCTGAAAAAACAACAACAAAACATATATATGTATTGGTGAATTGGTTTTATGAAAATCCATTGAGGACTTTCAGATGTTCAGTGGAGCAGTCGCCACAAAAAAGTTTACAGACGGACGATGCACTACAGCATAAGTTCTGCTGATCTTTGATCAATAGAGCTAACAAGATAGAGGAAATTGCACGAAAACTAGGTTTTCTATTTGAAAAGCTATTAACAGTGACCTTGACCCCAGTGTCCCCTAATGCAATCCCAAACTTACTTTTGATATATTAAGCAAGTTTATTCTAATATCTCATTCCTTACTTAAGTTATTGAGTGGAAACCATTTTTCTAGAATAGTAAAAGTAGTAGTGACCTTGACCCCAGTGACCCCAAAAACAATCCCAAGCTTAATTTACATGAGGTACCTACGCAGCAAGTTTTGTTCCATTATCTCATCTTGACCTCAAATGCAAATTTTGTTTTTGATACAAGAAGCTACCTACACAGCAAGTTTCATTCTAATATCTCATTCCTTAAGTTATTGAGTGACCTTGAACTTGACCCCAGTGACCCCAAATGCAATCCCAAGCTTTTTTCCTAACCCTACCCTGCATGTTTCATCTCAATACCTCATTCATAGATGTTAATTTTCAAGATTCAATTTTGAACTATACATTATAGTCTATCAATCTGCATAAATGTGCATGAAATATGCAGGATTTTAAAATAATCTCACTGTAAATACCTAATTTTAACAGTAAACTTGTTTAACAGTAAACTTGGTTGAACATCCAGGATGAAGATCGAGTCTATCACCTACCAGAATTTGGAGGTGTGTCAAATTGATGGTCACTGATAGGACAGTTTAATTTGATGATGCTATATCAAAATTATGAATACTTATCATGTAGTCTTACCAGCAACAGATACTTCTGATAGTATAGATTTCTTCACAAAGTCTAGGATCTTTTGGACATTCCAACTTGCATTCAGAACTGAAGAAAAAAAATCAAAATGGAAGTTTATTACATTTCCATAGGTTAAAGTGTGATGGACGGATGGACGAAGGACAGTATCTGCGATGCTATGCAAGTGACACAATAACTATGATGCTGTCCAATAAAACATTTTGGTTCAATTAGACACCAAGAGCAACATTCCTGTGAAGTTTCATGAAATCCGTCAAGTAGTTTCAGAGTAGTCGCTACTTGTTTTTACTATATAACTCGCCGCTGTCAGCCATGTTTAAAGTCGAATCAAACATGGTTTATGAAAAAACTCTATGCTAATTGGCTATTGAGGATTTTTAAAAAAGCTATATAGACCTCCGACAGAACGTCCTTCAACCGTTAGAACGTCGAAAAACATCCAAAACAACGATTACGTTATTTTAAGGCAACGTTACGTTCAAACAACAAATTGAACTTGTTTGAAACACGATAAAGCTGTATATTTCCTTCGTTTGGTGCTGAGAGATGGACATACAATGTATGTTGTGAGAATGTGTTTGTATTATGATCAATCTCTCGAAAATGTGTGTATAAAATTCATAAAAATCCATGTCAGATAAAAATCAATTTAAAATACATTCGCGGATATCAGTTTTCAGTGGCAAGTCTATTGCAAGTGTAATATTTTCAAATAACTTGAAAATTAATAAATGTTTTTGAAATTATTTATTATACATTAAAAAGGAATCTTTTTATTAACTTAAATCTCAATGACATTTTATAATGATCAAATTTTATAGAAGATATTCAGTTTTTTCCTTCTCCTGTAAAAAAATGAAAAAAAGCAGTTACTATAAGTCTTGCGCCGAAGCCTCGATATATAACCTTACGTGTTGAAAATGACGTAAAACACCTTCTGTCTTTCAGTTTTTTGTTGTTGTTTTTTATTTTTTTTTCAAGTGGGGGATTTTGACACTGAGGTGGGGGAAAAAAAGATACTTTTCAGGTGGGGGACTGGGGCCGAATAACGGCCCCAAAAACAGCCAAAAGACAGCCCTGGCTACAATCAACTAGACTTCATTGGCAACATTTCTGTAAAGTTTCATGAAATTCCATTCAGTAGTTTCAGAGGAGTAGTCGATCAAAAAAAAAAAAAGCAGACGGACACCGCATAAGTACGGCATAAGCTCTGCTGATAGAGCTAAAAATTGGTCACAATATTTATAGTCACAATTATGATTACAGTATCTAGGTCATGTTCCATAGCCAGCCTAATTGTTCCAGAAAACTTGGAGTTATGGCCCCTGAATTAAACAAAAAATATAAAAAATTGGAGACCGAGTGGTGCATATATTTTACAAACATAGTCTTCCAAATTAGCTGGTAGCCCGAATCCCGCAGTCAGTAAAATGTAAATTTTGCAATCTGAGATGCCTGTCGGGCATGTTAAAAATTTAACCAAAATGTAGTACCAAACTGAATCGGAACGAAATCAGACCCGAAATTAGTCAGCTTGTAAACTAATTTAAAGGTAGATTTATTTTGTTTATACATCGCCGGATACAACTATCAATTTCAGAACAGACTGGTTTTCAATTTTTTTTGCTGTTTTCGAACGACGTTGGGGACAATAACAAAGGAGCAATATATAGTATGAATCAATACCGCGATGTAAACTCGACTGATAATGAATTGAAGATCATTTCCGGTCTAATTTGTAACCTGTAC